>WBMW01001708.1:1130878-1154845 GCA_013396635.1 Penelope pileata
TTTTTTTTTAAACATTTAAACTCCTGAACACATTAACCAGCAAATCCATCCAATGATTCAAAAATGTATCCAGAAAGAATGGTAGTCCTGAGAAAAGCACAATGCCTTCCATTTTTCTCTATCTGCTTGTCTGGTGTTACTGAGTTTTCAGAGCAAACCTCGTAGCTGAAAACCTTGTAGCCTGGATTTGTGCTTTGATTCTAAACATGGATTCTGTATATAATGTCACATCTTTAATAATGTTGATAATGTTGGAGGGCCGTAGACCAATGCAGAAGTTGTTCCAACAGGAAGGGGGGGATTTCAAAACAGGAACACAGGAAAATAATAATGGTGGCAGCGAGAATGCACTTCATAAACAAAAAAAAAAAAGTGACAAAAAGAAAAAAAAAACCATGAGTGTCCTGCAGTGCCTGCATGTGGCACTGCAAACTGAAATGCCAATCAGTGCTTACTAAATCCACTTGTATGCCAGAGATACACGTTGACAGAGAACTCAACTGAGATCAAGAGTTCATTATACACTGGGCAAAGGGCTACCTGCTGGTAACAGTTTTTGACACTGCAGACTAGGAATTTTCATTATGTGCACAGTCTTGAACCACTGCCTACAACCAGGAAACCTGAGTATAGATCTGAAGAGTTGAAGGCATGCATTAGAAGTACTCACACTTCCAGGCTGCAGAAGAAACTGCTTGGTTTTAAGCAACAGATTAAAAAGTTAAACACAATTTTCCTGGTTAAATAAAAAGAAAGCTGTTTGCTTACTTATGAAAAATAATGAGAAAAGGAGCCATATATATAAAGCAGGAGCCAGAAAGCAGAGTCGGTCCTAAAATTAAGCAGGATGGAGATCCCTTGGCTCCTTTCAAGGGCTCCCTCCACAAACAAAAACATATCTTCCCCTGTCTCCAACTGGTCACACACTCCATATGAGCAAACTGCTAAGGGGAAAAAAATAAAATAAAAAAGACAACAACCAACTTGAGTGGTGAAATAGCAATTAAAAAGATGTCATCAGAAAATATTACCTGGAGATAATGAAGTTGGCAAAGAGAATGAAAGCAGTAATTCTCTTCACAGCAAATTAAACTTAGAGTATACAGCGTGAAGTGGACAATGGTAACACTAAAACAGATTTCAGAATGCACCTGAGAATAATTGTATGAATACATCTGAGACCAATTCATGCAACTACAGAGCGAGTGGCAACACTGGGAGGATCTTTTATCATTCCAGAGATAAAAGTAAGAAGGTTACACCTTCCTGAGATGATGATTATTCAAGTACTTCTACATGCTAGAAGAAGATGAAGAACAATGCTGGTCAATGAGAATAGAAGCGCTACAGTACACTGGTTGAAAATGTGATTCAATTTATGAACACATCTGGAAAAGCCAGGTCAAGCAGCACGTGGGATGCAACTAGATGACACCAACTGCCATCATAACAGGATTATTTACAGTTACAGTTCCCCTGTTCCCAGCACTTCTCGTTAGCACTCGACCAAATCTGTGTTAAATCTTTAGCAGAAGACTGCTCATATGGGCTTCAACAAGTCATCACAACTCAGTAGGTCAGTATTCTATAAGGAGGTCAGAAGCCAGGCAGCCCTCACTCGCAATGGAAGCAGAATCCACATACATTCCTCACTCTTTGAGCAACACACCACCATTCACAAAGGACACAGTGAAAGTGGCAAAAAGCTGTTGGCATTAAAATAAACAGCTAAAACCTTTTCTAAAATAACTGAGCATAACACAACGATTCCAGTAACCACTGGATGAAAAACACAGTAACAGACAAACATCTTGAACATGTCTGTGGAGAAAGCTTACTAGAGGTGCTTGGGCTTCCAGCCTGCCTGGGAATTCTCTGGCCTCCCAGAAAAACACATCAAGAGAGTTAGGATTCACGTATCTGTTTCCAGCTGGTTCCTTTAAAAGAGATTTCTTCTGATCTTACTGTGCTGAAACACACTTCAGCTAGGTTAACAGTTCTAGGCAAACCACGGGTTTCACAGCTGACACTGATCACATCACCTGATGGAAAGAAACTCCAGCCAGGTTTTGCTTTTATAGCTAAATGGCTGAAAGTTAAGCTGGCTTGAAAGAATATATTTCCTTAGAAGAGAGGCTTGAAGACCTTCCTTCCATGCACTTGGATGAGGTAACCACAGGTAGTAAATAACAAAAACAGCCCAATTCTGGAAGGAAACCAGGGAGTCAATGCCACACACCTAGGAGGGCTGGCAAGAAACTTGTCACTTTCCATTCATTCCCTTTATTTCTACCATGAGTTCTAGGATATTGAATTTCATTCCATACCATCTCTGATCTCATATTTGTATAGTACAATGTTGCAAAGATATGAAGTTACCTAACAAAGTAATCCAGTTACAGTAACAGAAATATTTTTGTAAGTAAAGTTTACATACAAACACCAGAAGTTAAGTTACCTTTTTGCAGAACTCTTTGCTACCAAATACAGGGTGCAGAAGTCTTTACACTGCACCATGCAACACAGCGTAAGCACACTCTCAGCTGGACACTTCAGACTTTGCAGCACCAAGCTGGTAAACACCCACTGCTTTTTTGGTAAACACAGAACTTCAGGAACGCATTCAGATCTCCCCTCCCCTTCCAGCCTAAATTAAAGTTGTTTAACATGATGCAATCACACCACCAGAGATGTATAATAGGAGCAATATATGATTGTTAATAAAAGTTGTGAATCTTTCTGGTTTTACCCATGACAATCTGAAGCCAAGTGCTCCATGAGCATATGAATCAGTTTACACACTTTCATTAATTTAGTTAAAACAGGGCAACATTTGCCATGGCTGTACAGAGAGTTTAAGAAGAAATTATACATCTCGACCAAGAAACATCATTCCCACAAAGTAGTAAACGTAGTGCGAGAAGCGACTTCTGGAATAAGTTTTATTTTAATCATGAAGAAATAATTTATGTTTCTTTAAATGTATGACTTTCAGCGTTCATTTAACAGTTGGGGTGCGGTCCCTGCTGCTTCTCTAGAAACACAGCTGCACTCAGACACAAAAGTAACCACAACCCAGCTACTGTTAAACGAGCTAGCAAGAGTAATGTTACAAACCTAATTAGAGGTGGTAAGCATAAACAGAGTTTCTTCTCAGCTGCACTAACAGTGTTAATCACTTAGGGCTTCAATTTGAAGTAGCAGGAACGCCTTTCACTGTGACTTACCATCAGTGCCAATACCGTGCAGATCTAACAGCCTGGCAGTCTCTCCAGCCTTAACTCACCCCCCGAGCCTGCCTGCTCTGCACTTAGCAATTAACAGCAAACGTTGTCGTTTTGCTGAAGCACAGATAAGCAGAAGTCAGTTGAACTAGCTAGCCTTCTGCTCGAGGACACCTACGATTTCAGAGGAGAGAAGTAAGAACAGGGCTGATATGGCAAATGAGCTGGGAACCATCAGGTGGTATTTCTGCCCGCAGCTCTGTGACACACAGCAGTCTGACAGCGCCATCTACACGCTGCACGGTGTATGGGAGGCTGCTTTCACACAGTGCTTAGAAATAATTTTTAAGGTAAAAGTGACATTAGGGAGTCATTTACCATAGCTTTAGTGCCTCACATCCCAGACTTCTCTAGGCTTTGAGGATGGTTCATTACGAGCTGGGTAGTCAACAGTTCAAACTTCTGAGAGAATGCAGACACAACAAGCCTACTCCAAACCTCAATGGCAGCAGCAAGCTCAAATCCACTACTGCTCACAGTGGCTGCACATCCAGATAAAAGTCACCTTCTTTGGGGAAAAGAACCAGCATCCTTAAAATTCTGTCTCTATGTACATCCATTCTTACTGAAAACTTGAATGATCTATCCACAACAGAAGTCCACATCCACCAATACACTACAGTCCTCACCTCCTGTAAGGTTTCCAGCTTGAGAAGACAGCTTAAAAAGTTTGAGGCCGAGGATGTGAGAATTTGATCCATCCTGAATTGAACCCTGAATACTTAAGCTTGTTTGGCTAGGATCTTTTGGAGAGATTTCTGAAACCAAGTGAATGCTCTGTCAGACATCATTTATCTCAAACCATATATTTGTGCCAAAAACACAGCAGAAAATGGAGAAGAGTTGAAAGAAATCAGTCACGGGGATATGCAAGCATAAGGTCATTGTCATGTCCTACTGGCAGGATGCACAGACTTCAGAACTGTTGTTACTGTTCTCATCTGTTACTGTCAAAACTCTGGAATTATCTGGGGGAAAGACTCTGGATAGGGAAAAAGGAAGATGAAATACTGAGGAATAAGAGTGACAATTTCTAAACCTGTTACAAAAAAAAAACACCACTTATTAGAATATCAAGCAGTTTTTAGAACTTCTAAAAGACCTTCACTCACTTTTAAAAGTTATTAGAACTGTATTCACTAGCCAACTGATAAATTCAGCTATTCTTTTTTGACACTGAGGAAGTGTCAAAACTCAAGCCCTAACTGACACAAAGTTAGGACAAGTTTCAAGGCTGTACAGAACATTTCCAGCTTCAAGAGAGATGTATAGCAGATGTTTCACACTGAGGTGAGCTAGATGTGCATTAGCAATACTGTGTTTAGTACTAAGCTTAAAGTAACCTAAAAGTTGGGGGAAGAATCACAGTTGTCTGTAGACTACAATATTCATCATGCTACTACTTCACGCCTCTAACTTCTCTGTGTTCCTGTGATATGTTACACTATGTATTTATATAACTGAAATGAAAATAAGGAAAGAGGAACAATATTTTAGGGGAAAAAAATGGAGCTAAAGAGCAGGACTGAGAGTACCCTTGTAGATAAAGACCCACAAGGGGGTAATGGTGGATGAAAAACTGAACGTGAGCCAGCAGCGTGTGCTTGCAGCTCAGAAGGCCAACAGTATCCTGGGCTGCATCAAAAGAAGCGCGGTTAGCAGGGAGAGGGAGGTGACTTTCCCCCACTGTACTGCTCCTGTGAGACCTCACCTGCAGTGCTGCATTCAGCTCTGGATCCCCCAGCACAAAGACACAGAGCTGTTGGAGTGGGTCCAGAGGAGGCCACAAGGATGCTCCGACCACTGGAACGCCTCTCCTATGGAGACAGGCTAAGAGCTGGGCTTGTTCAGCCTGGAGAAGAGAAGGCTCCAGGGAGACCTCATTGCAGCCTTCCAGTGCCTAAAGGGAGCTACAGGAAAGCTGGGGAGGGACTCTTTATCAGAGAGTACAGCGATAGGACAAGGGAGAATGGCTTTAAACTAAAAGAATGTACAATTTAGATAATAGGAAGAAATTCTTTATTACAATGGTGAGGCCCTGGCACAGGCTGCCCAGAGAAGCTGTGGATGCCCCATCCCTGGAGGTGCTCAAGGCCAGGCTGGATGAGGCCCTGGGCAGCCTGAGCTGGTGGGAGGTGCCACTGCAGGCGGTTAGAACTAGGTGATCTTTAAGTTACCTTTCAACTCAAACCATTCTGTGTTTCTATGATAATCCTCTGAAAAAAAAAAACACAGAACTAGATAAACTATACCATTCTTCACAAAGAACAGTAAGGGTAATGTGAAGCACTTTCAACAGCCTTACTGAGCCCTACAGAAGCACAATCACATTACCTGCTGCATGCAGAACAGTCCATTCGTCAGTCAAATTCAGCACACAGGAATAAGCAACACAACAAGGATGCCAGATTATTTCAGCCCCATGGTAATCCAAAATTACTCCTCCATCACCTGAGCACTCACTTTAAATTCCACTTTCTGGAGATTTCGATTTATTTAAAAAAATAAATAAATAGTCCACCTTATTTCTTCAACTTTCAGTGCAAGTCTCTAATTCCAAACCCACCTTGACAGATATCTTACCCATCCTCCCCCATTTTATCAGAAAGAAGCTCACCCCAAGCAATCCAGAACCCTCAACTCTGTGTTGGACACAGTCGGGAAAGACAGAGAATAAGAACATAAATCAGTGTCTCCAAACAATCACATTAAGATGGTGTAATCATCAGAATAAAAAAAGTGCATTGCTGCCAACCATTATACAACTAAAAAGAACGAATGTGCTTCACTTGCACAATCTGTGAAAGAATGCTTCCATGTGAAACTGAACAGCTACAGGCTTTAGGAACTGACTGAACAACAACAGTCTTGTTAAGGTCCTGCTGGTCCGAACCTCAGCATGAGGTAAGACAACTGGCCTCGTAAGAGAACTGTTGATAAGACCAGAAAACAGGGATACTGGCAATAAAACTAAAAAAGACACCATAGGACATCAAAAGATGGGTTACAAAACAATTCTTCAAAGGCTACGTACCACATATAACCTGCAATAGGGTACTCACAGGTATTTCCTGCAGGAACACTGTTGAAGCATCTGGTGGAAGCCCAGCACCACAGCAGAGGGCCTTAGCTGCCCACCAAGATGCACTGTGGGCAACTAAAATCAGTCAACTACAGAAATTACAAGGAAGTATGAGTGGATTTCTGCACCTACACAGATGTGACAGGTGAGAATAAAGACGTTTTTCCCATTGCAATGACCTTACTAACAGTTGCTATTTTATTTAAGCAACAACTGACATTGACTTACATTCAATAGACAATTGTGTAACATTGTTTTAATTGAGTACAATGCAAAACAAAAAGTAGCAAAAGAGTCTCAATCACCAGCAAGCCAAGGGAAAGTTATTTGTCTGCTGATTATGGTGCAGAAGGAGTAACTAACTTCAACTTTTGAAAGTCACTTTCGGAATTTACTACTAATCCCTGTCCTAGCACAGAAAGAAGATACTGGTTATAAGAAAACTTTGGTCTTGCAGGAAAAAAAAGGACAGAACCGAAGGACAGCCAGACCTTAAGAGTTTCCTAAAACCTTCTTCAGCATACCTAAGCTTGAAGCCATTTACTGCAAAAGTCACCCTGCATAAGAGCTTGTTAAGTAGTGGAACATCTTCTTTCAACCTGCTCTACAGATTTGCTCTGAAGTACTATGTCTCATTCTAGACACAGAGTATTAATCTAGACAACTAAAATACACTGCAAGATTTTAATAGTTACAAATTACCCTGAGATACAATTCAGTTACGACTTAACTACCCTTGAGAAAATGTCAGACCTCATAAGTAAAGTTCTTTCCCACAGAAGCAAACTACCACCTTTTACATGAAAAAGCAGACATCTCCATGCTATTACGTTATGCTGTTATTTCCAAAAGGGCACTGCACAAACAAAACAACCTGGGAGCATAGGATGTGCTGCCAATACAGAAAGAGAGCTAGCCACAGGCTATGCCTGTCAATATCTTCCTTTTATTTCTTAAGGAACTGGTGACTGAAAGAACTCTCTGGACTACACCCTAAACAAGTTTAAGAAGGCTTGTCTCCTAAAGGCCATGTTTTCATGTACTTTAACACAGGATTCAACACCTGGCTAAAACTGCAATGAACACATTAAGACTATGAAAAAAATCATGTATAAATCTATGTAAGAATGAGACCACGAAGTAACCCTTAAAATGGGCAAAGTCCATAAGACTTCATGCACAAGTATTTATATTACAAACATCAGATATAAATAGAGCTCCTTAGGAACAATACTTACCTACACATAGAGTCACTGCTACAGATAATCCTTCGTTCAAAAATAAAAGCAGCCAATATCAAATGCTCCTCATTCAGGAATGGCACCTTCTTAAACTTTATTTCTATTCAGAGTTCACATTTCTCATACTAGGGGAAATTGCAGCTACATGTACCATATACAAACGTGTCACGATGGTGACATTAATCTTGAGTCTTCAAATGAGTTAAGTTAATCTTACAACAGAAAGTCCATACCTTATATAATGGACGCCGGACATCAATGGGACAGTTCTGTATAACTTCATCAACTACATCCGAAATGGATTCCATAAAATCAGGATTAGCAAACTAGAATGAAATAGAACAGACATTATGTATTTCTTCCAAGAAAAAAGAGGCAGAAGTGAGACTGTAGAGAGATTTTGTAACAGCACTTTTAACGGAGATAAGGGGAAATAAAAGTCAGTATTACTCCTGCTCACCAAGTATTCTACAGTACAACAAGCCCATTTCTGTACAAAGGAAGTAAGAATTCCTCCTTCTGCAGACAAACTCAGATTCTCTTCCTTGGTCATAAATTCACTGTTCAAAATGTATGTGCTAGAAGCCTACTACTACACATGATGTGAGTTTCAGTTCTACTGCAATATTAAACATGCTGTTACTGTGCAATGTGGTGATGTCTTCCCTTTTAATCAAAATTGAAAACATCAATGCTCAAATCAGAGTGTTCCCATGTAAAAAAAAAAATCAAGTACACTAAAACACTTCAATTAAATTCTCCACAAATAAAAAAAGCCTTTTTTTCCTTCCCTCTTATGAGCAGAAAAAGTTTCTAATATTCAAAAAGCATAAATATTCTAGAGTCTTGATTGGAATGCCTATCAATGCCAACATTAGTACAGTGCTAATGTAATTCCTGCATTTATAAATGCTAGGTAGTCGGAGTTGCTAATGCTAGAAAATAATCTGGGACTACTGGTCATTTTCCATTTAAAACTTAACACATGTAGCCTAGCTTGTAGCCTAGGTTTTGCCCTCTTGGACTTGATTTTTTCAGTAATTAAATGAATTATTGATTAATACATAATATATTAATTGAAGATACATTATTATATAATTTTAAGACACTTTCAAAGGTACACAATTTTTTCAGGACTTATATCCTAAGCAATATCAAGTATCTGACAACAAAAAGCAAAAAAGCAAAATTGTACGTGACACTTATTACCGCAGAAACAGATTTCAATGGACTTCTTTCAGGGAGGAATTTAGCATCCTTAAATTGGCATCAACAGAAAGCGCCAAGAAAGTCAGCATTTGAGATTTAAAATATTATCAATGGAATCTATCCATGCAGAGTACAGCCCTAACAGATTGGCAGCATAACTAAACACACAGTATAAAAGCACACTGGTTTAAACTAGCGCTTACAGAAAGAGGAAAAATACTCTATGAAACCTGTGAGCTCAAATTGGTTCCTCAATTTCATGTTGCCTTTAACGAAGGAAAATAAAATGTTTAAACACAACGTAAGACACAAGGAAGTAATTACCCATTGTACTCATGTTTTTCTTTGCTTACATCACCTGAGACGGCACAAGGCTTGCAGTTAGGAGACTTATTACTAGCTGACTTCCACTTGATGGCGCACTCGCATCAAAAATGACACTAACTCCTTCCCCCTCCACTTACACAGAAGTTACTGTAACTTAATACCCCTAGTATCTACTCTTACCTCGGGATGAAAGAAAATTTCAGGTCCAAGGAACCTTTCATAACCAACATCTATAACAAATTTGGTTTTGTTGATTGCATTGATGCCAGTATACTGCTTGATCCATTTTCGTGGATCTCCGTCATACTTAGAAAATTCTTTCACTATGTCAGGGCAAATATAACAATATTTCTCCTGTTAAGAAATACCAAGCATGAAAAATTACCATCATAATTATTCCATCACTGAATTAAAGTACATTTCAATCAGAAAAATAAAAATATGTAACCATTCTTACAGATTGGGCTGTACAAGAGCTATTTGTACTCAAATGACTACTGAATACACAACCATACAAGACAACAAACACAATTAGCTGTTTCATTAAAATTCCACACTGACTCATCTAGTACACCTTCTCTCAAAATGAAAATGCTACAAGCGTTAGGTGTGTGACAACAGAGAAGTTCAATGGCAAGCTTTGATTTTTTTTTTTTTTATAGATCTGATCTTGCAATGAATCTACTAACATTACAAATTTATTAAATTAAAAAACAAATCTTAAACAAATCTCAAGCTTAAAATGCTGACTTCATCTGTAAAGCATATTCAACTCTACCAAGGAGTCCAGCACGACTACTTTCTTCCTCTTTCTCCTTCCCCTGCACTTGATTGGATAAACCAGCAGAACATTGTGTAGTTAAAACACAGTGCCTATATTTGCACTTTTAAGTAAAGCACCACCAGCAATTTGATAAATCAAAAAAAAAAGAAAAGAAAACCCTAGCTCAAGGAGTTTATTTTATATATTATGAGATAAAGAAGGGTGTACCTTTATGGCTTTTGCTGTCTCCAGAGATTGTTCAGGAGGAATTCCCACTTCCCTCTCCCTCAGGAGTTGCTGAATAAAGTACGTAATATCTCTGCCTGCAATGGGAATATGTTTGATGCAACTTCCAATTACATAGCCTTCTGCCTATGTGGGAGGAGGGGGGAAGACAACAACAACAAAAAAAGATCTTTAGGCAAAAATCACACTGTGCAAAATATCAAAAATTAACAGCAAAATTGTCATTCATTTCTTTAATACTTCATTCTGATTTTTAATCAAAAGGAAAATATTGGAACTGTAAAATGTAAAAAATGTGCAAGCAACCTCCTGCAAATTGCATATTACTTCTAAAAGGCCTTGATTACAACATAAAAGCAGATATTGATGATCTAATAGATGCTGAAACACACAAGTGATAGGCACAAAATACTGCACACATTACAACACAAAGTCTGATTAGATGTTTTTTTCCAAGCATAATCTGAAAAGCAAATATAATACGAAAAGACTACTTATGTCCTGTTTCAGAGTGAAAAAATAATAGGAAAAAGTGTAAGGTTATTAAAATGCTCAGACAACAAAAATGAAATGCAAACATATCTAACAAATACAAGAAAACAAGACATCTATTTGTTGCATTTTCTTTTTCTAGGATGTATTAACTAGAAACATTGCTACTGCTAAGCAAATATTCTCCTCTTGCTTTTTACATGCTTCACTTCAGAGCTTCATGTGGTAAATGGCCTTTTTCTAGCATTTCCCAGCTGAAGACAATACTGATATGACCAGATTAATGTCAAAACATAAGAAATTAAAAGGAATCAGACTTCTATTTCTAAAATAACCAATCATTCAAGCATACTATATGCTTCAGAAGCACATTGGCATCAATAGAACAGACGTTAGTATACACAGATAACTGTATATTTTTAACATCCTAACAGAATTAAGCCATTTTAAATCAACCATGTACACGAACATGCATTTCTACAAGCCTGTAGTTGTTTCCAGACAGAGTTCACTAACTTCTGAAACACAGACAACAGCTATGTGACACAAATAAAATACAGGATATCAAAAAAGTTCCTATGTACGACAAGAAGTAACCTAGGTATGCAGGAAATTCAACAGCGATGCACGTTGATGTTGAACAGAATTGAGGAATCACAATAAAGCAAGACAAGGATTTACATAGAAATACCTTTTAAAAGATGCCCTAATGGTTCCTTACTGTGGCTCTCCTGTAGTCTGAACAGCTAAAATTAATCCCATAAATAAAATCACATAATAAAATGCATATCTCACAGAAACACCATAAGAGAGGAAAGAAATCTCAAACAATCAAGTTAACTATAACATTTTTAAAAGGAAGTTTACTTTGTTTTCTATATGTTAAGAACTGTCAAATTCTGCATTTGTCCAAAATATCAATATTTTCAAAATGCACCCTGCTACATACCACAGGAATTACATGGGTCACTCCATCACCACTGTCAATGACAATTCCAGTCAAAGTACGTTCTCCAACCTGCCGTGATGTCCAAGAGGCAGCTAAGGCCAACACTGCCTATATATGAAATAGTTTACATTTAGAAGCAGGCAGGATGTGCTCATTTACAATCTTAGAAAATAATCATTTCAAGCATTTAAGACATATGCATATGGAAGACCATAGACATACTGCAGCGATACTGTACTTCAGAAGTACATATGCACTGTGATCACCTGAACAGCGATGTAAAGTCCTGGTATGTTAAATGATTCAAACATGATTTCTGCAAGATACTCTCTGTTTTCAGGTGTGTTAAGTGGAGGTTCTGTCTGGGGGAAAAAAAAAAAAAAAAAAAGAATTGAAGACTCTCCTCAGAGTCCTAACAGTTAATGCAATGATTAGCTCAGTACAGTAATAATCAAACTTTTCAAATTCTTAATGCATTCATAAGTTTCACATGAGATCCAAATCTAAAAATACAGAATTCACACAATCTGGGGAGAGTAGCAAGAAGGTTATCTTCCACAACATGTTTCATTTACATTAAGTTTTCAGAGCAAAGTATGAATTACGTTACAAGAAAAATTGTTCTGTACCGTTCTGCTTCACTGCAGCTAAAGGAGTGGCATGATTTCAACACCCAAATGTTCACAAAGTATAAGTGAGTAATGTTTTAGAGCAGCCCAGTTAATTTCAAAAGGACTACTCATAGAAAAAACACAATACTCGATGCTTAAACATAAAGGGGAAAAGTTAAATCCTGTATACTAGGAGCAGACATAACCTCTGAAGAAGATTCTTTATCTCTCAGACAGTCCTACCTGGAAAAGGACAAAATGCTAGTAAGAACAACTGGAAGTATTTTGCAAGATTCCATGTAAGCAAAGATTTTTCTTACGCACAAGCATATGGCACCAATCACATTCATACCACTGTTTTTACAAACACTTTTATTCAATTTGTGCAAACTACTGAATGTTTAGAAATGAACAAGTTTCAAGCCATTAGCACAATCCATTCAGGTGGTCTCAAAAAGGTGCTAGATTTTGAATACTGCAAAATAGAAGTTTGCCACTGCACTGCTGACTTCTTAAGTTCTTGGTATACACAGCAGAATCCAGAACTATTAACATAGCACAGCAGGAGCCAGGCTTCAGAGGAAGACGTGTGTTCAGTGCACTTAGCAGCTATGAGCTAAAACATCATGATAGTTGCCTGGAACTACAAAATTAGGCATGCTGGGGACAGGGGTTGGTTACATGTGGCCTGCAATCAGTTTTAGCCACACCTTGAAAGATAAGTTAAGAGTTAGCAGGAAGTGGTACTTTTGTTCAACAACTCCAATGTAAGATGTCCAAGGAAGTAGCAGAGTCCTCATCCCCACAGGTATTTAAGAGATGCATGGACATGGCGCTAAGGAACAAGGTTTAGTGGTAGGGCCTGGCAGGTCAGGCTGATGGTTGGACTCGGTGATCTTGAAGGTCTTTTCCAACTTAGATGATTCCGTGATTCTAAGTTACGTTCAGACTTAGAACTAAGAGCTCCCTTAAAAGAAAAATCTGGAGATAAACTCAGCATAAGGGCAAACGAACATAAAGAATATAAAAATAGTCTATTGCAAACTGCTTGTTAAAAACCTGTTACCTAATTTGGTCTCAAAGAAAAATTTTCATACATTTGTCCTTTACCACTAACATATGGTGCTCTACTAAGCAAGAATATCCCCTATTACACTGTTAAGTCAGCCAATAATCTCAAATGGAATTCAGCTAAAACAAAGAAATCGAAGGTTTTCTAAAGCAAAATCCAACCTTCAGCAGTCTGCAGCACAAACTGAACACAATTTGGTTCCAATGCAGTTTCACAGGGTTTTTTTTTTGGTTTTTTTTTTTTCAGGTGATGAAGAAAGAAGTCATTTAAAAAGAAATACCCTCTAACGAAGCCTGGGATTTGAATTTTGGACATTTGTACTTGGAGTATTATTTACTTTTCCTCTTACATAAATACTCTTGGAATAATGCATAGTTTTCCTCTTACAAAATGTTTTCTCAATAACTTACCATTAAAAAATAGTGATCCTCCGGTTCAGCTCGTAGGTATTTAAAAATGACCTGCTCCATGAATCTCTCCATGAGGTCCCAGTCTTCAACAATCCCATGTCGTATAGGCCACTGAAGCAAGAAAACATGTCAGTGATCTATATCATATGAGAACAAACAAACCCAAATATAGGAACAGCAGAAGATCCCAAATCTTTACATCTTCTGCAAGTACTGAAACTTCTCATCTTGTGGGCACATTACCAAGTCCTCTATTCTCACTTCAATTTAGAGTTAAGTATTTCAAGTTATCTCATACTCCCAGGTACTTCCAATTGCAATTCTGTGTTGCAGGACTGCAAGCCAGAGGACAGACTCTGTACTTAATCCTGCCATTAGTTTGTTGCAGCACTGTATTTTAATCTTTTTGCATCAATTTAATCATTTATAAAGTTGAGAATCATACTTGTCTTCAATATGTCTACCAATCTGTAAGAAGTAAGGAACATACAGGCAATACATTTTTCAACATAAATTATGACAGGGATATGTTTACACTTTGTTCAATGTTAAGAACACAGATGACATTTAAGTAATACAGTAGGATGTATAAAATATGATTTTTTCCACATAATTCATAAGCTGTTAACGTCTTGTAAGTACAACAAGTCCTTTAGTAAGGTACGGAAAATATGATTCACACAGAAGCCATGCTGAAGACAGCCCTCCACAAAACAATTGTGTCAACCCCTGAAGCAAAAGTATCCAATATGTTCACCAATTCATGTGCCATGTTAAAAGGATACACTGTTAGCAAGAATTTAAATGTTCTGTGTTTGTGACTATTAAAAGAGCTAATCGTTTTGGTCACTGAACTACTGCACTGTACCACTGGATATTTACAGAGCTCACCAAGCAGCAATCATACAGGGCAGCACCAATAGAACAGACTCTTAAATACAGTAAAACCAATAAACCAAATGCATGCAGCTGTTAAAAAGCAACAATTTCTTTTTTAAAAAAAAACAGAAATCCAATGTGTTTTTTATATAGCTATCAAAAATATCTAGAACAATACATAATAAAAATGTGAGAATTTGAGCACCCTTCTGGAAGGACTCAGTATTTTCTTACCTTTGTAGCATAGGTAGGTTTATCTATGGCTTCATCTCCTATGAAAAAGTCCAGATCATCAACACCTTTCATTACCCTCCTCTGAGCCTGGTCACCTACTTTGGCTGATTCTCGGATTGCAATACCTTAAAATAAAATCCAAAGAAATGAAAGCAAAATTAAAATAGCTAAATACATAGCAATTTTTTTGTTTACTTAAGGATTATTCTCCAGAAACAAAAATAGAAACACAGAAAAAATAGTTGCCAGAAAGCAGAAATTAATCTATTGACAAGCCAATATAACAGAATTCATTCCTGGTGCTCTCTCAGGTGGGCTTTTGGTCACCTACCTCTCATTAAAGCAAAAGGTAACTCAGAGCAAACCTCTTAAAATGGATTGTTATGGACTACAGCAGTCATTAAACCAGCACAAATGCAGCATTACATCAAGAGGCAGTTGTAAGTCAGTAAGTGATGTGATTTTCTGAGTTTCAACTCTGAGAATTAAGAAAAAAGGCACAAGAGGAGAAGAAAAACTATGTACTTCAGAAGTAAGTATTGGAGTGATTATCCTGGCTGGTGAGAAGGAGGAAACTGGGAGGGGATAAATCAATTTACAGTACTACAGAGAAATCTTTGGAGACTCTCATGATTCCCATTATCAGGCTGCAACTCTCACTACAATTATTAGGTGATGGCTGCTATAGGCAAGATCAGACAGCAGAAGAAAACAAATCTAGGGTGAGTTATAAATAAAAATGGAATGAGGTACTGTAAAATATTGCTTATTTATCTACAGAGCTGTTCAGGTTTTTTTAATACATCATAATCAGGCTCTCAATAACATGCAGTAGAAAATGCACAGCAGAGAGGCATCATCCACAAACACACTGAACAGTATCAGGACCAAAAATCAGTGACGAGGAAACAATTATTTTGGAAACACATTCAAGTCTCCACAAGTTACCTCAGTTCTTTAAAACAAGGTTTATCAAAAAAAAAATCATAGGAATCACCAGCTATCCCACTTCTTTAACATAAGACATCTAAATTTTTACAAGTGGTTTAGATTTGATTTTTTTTTCCCCACAATGCTTACAGTAGTTATAGACTACAATCAGTATTGCACCTCCACCTGGTAAAGAATGTGTCCCCCTCTGCCTCTTTGGCCTCTGGTTACCTTTATTATTTTCTTATCTTTATACCTTTCATTGTGAGTAGTCTCAAGGCAGGCTAGATGCTTTACTGAGTAGTTAACTGATGAAATTCCCAAAAAGTAAAGGCAGCATTTAGCACAATTAGAGATTACCATGAAATAATAAGGACCATTCTGGAATGAAGCAGGTAGGCAGTGCTACAATCTGTACACGTATATAATATTTGAGAGAAACTGTTAAGACTATAATTGCAATCAAACACACTGAAAAATGTGTAACATTTTAATTCAAACAACTTTAACATGGAAAACAAATTAAAAAGAGGAAATCCGCTCACCAAAACCATGTTAAATGGGTAAGAATATTTTAGTGGGTAAATACACATCTTAAATGATGATTATCTACTAGGAACAACTGATCTGCATATTAAACTGTCTGCAGCTCCAGACAGATGTAAATAAGGCAGACTGCACCCACACCTCAGTACTTAATGTGATGAGAAGCCTTCCCCAGATTAACTGGGCAGTAACCATGGTGTCAGGTAGACTGGAGGTGAGCTGCATTTTGTCTACTCAAGAGTACTGGCAGAAAAACAATGGAGATGAAAAGGAATAGGACTGGATGTCTCTTCATGTTTGTCATAGCAACTAAGAGCTGATTAAATGAGCATCAGTCCTAGCAAACTGCAAACAAGATCTGGTTAGGTACACTAGCCAATGATGCTAACCCAAATAATATTGCTTCCCAGATGGACAAGAGACCACGAAGGCCAAGCTGGGAGCTGGAAAGCAAGCCATGGAAGTGCTCAGTAACAGCAGTGTACATTAAAAATTGGAGGGACAAAACAATTTACTCACATGATGGAATAATGAACTGAGGCTCTGTATTCCCTGCATAGCCAAGCTTGGTATACCTGGAAGAAGAACAATCACGGTCATTACGTGCACACACACACAAATAAAGAAAAACTCACTTCTCACACTGAAGGAATGTGTCAAATAAGCACATTCCACATCTATATTTTCTAGGCTATGCTTTCAAGTGTAAACCTGCTGAGAAGAGAACTCAGAAGTGGTAAATATTTCAGGTGCTATTTATTTTTCAGACACTTTCAGTTTTCAGAGTTTTTGGCAGTGGTTTTTCAGAACAATGAAATCCGAACACTCAGCTCTTACTCTCTCTCATTCACCAGCTATGACCAAAGCTGGGCAGGCCCCATTCCCCCAGTAAAAGAAAGATGCAGATCTTACCTTTCAGAAAGCTGGCATAGCCAAAGATGTCACGAGACACTGCACATTTGTTTAATATTGTCAAACAGAGGGAAAAAATAGCGTGCCTTAAGTACAAACCACAGTTTAGAACTCCAGTTTCAAACTCAACACAATTTCTTTTTCTGTCTTGCACAAACCTCTCCCTCTGCCACAGGTACTCTGTGTGTTACTACATGCACGCTGCACAGGAACAATTGATAAAACACAGCAGATGGCACGGAGCACTGTCTGTGTGTCTCAGTACACACACATTGAAACATAAGTATATACATTTATAAGCTCAAGTATCAAGAGAGAAAAGAAACAAGTAACTTGGGAAGATAAAAGAAAAAAAAGGGAATTTCACATGAGATCTAAGATCTCTGCAGGATGTTACTGGCTACAAGCTAGCTCAGGTTGTTAGCAGCTAGAAACAATTAACATCGCAGACTATGAAAAACAGCTCTCCTAAAATAAACAAATACATTCTGAAACAGTTTTAAAAAATAATTATAACTGAATGATTCCAGAGACTGAACTTTTTCTCTAATACTGTCATTAGACTGGAACAGAAACGCAACAGCAGCATATTGAGGGAAATCAGCATTATCCAGTTTTTCCATGAAAACCTGAAGTCACAACATTCTTAAATAAGACCAATAACAAAATCAAAACCTATGTCCCAAAGTGAATTTAGGATCTTTGTCGGCCCTGCTGCCAATATCTGCACATGACACTCCTGAAACAGAAGGCTGTTTCTTCGTTAACAGCTTACACAGAAAGTTCCCCTTCATGGAGTATTTGGTACAAAAACACTCATTAAGAGTCAGTTTGTTAGATAAAGAAATTAAATCAAAACTGAATTAGCAATGACCTTGGAATTTAAATATTATATTTCCAACATCTCTTCAAAGCTATAGCTTCAATAGACTTCAAGGAATCTTTTTTAAAAAGCCATTTTCCCCAAGGCTAAAAAGACAAGGGCTGTGCTTCGAGGGCAAGGGTTTGTTGTATTTTTAATCATCATTAGACTGAAAGCATATGCCTGTATAATCCTGAATGTTTATGCATCCTTTCTATGGCTCTCAAAAACATAATCAGGGTATTAAATTAGACTGATTTGTAAAGAAGGCCATTACTAGCAAGAATTCTTTTTATGATAATTACTGCTTGGTTTCTTCACATTTTAGACTGAAGTGCACCTTGGGAATATTGCTAAAATGTAAGAAACAACAAAGCAGGCGTTACACTGGGAGTTGGGATGCATTATAGGATGCTTATTCTCCATTTGTCTCTCTGAAATGGGTTTTGCCTGCACGCACATAATGGCAACCAAGGAAACCGTTTCTGGACTCAGAAGACCTAAGTCTAAGACTCAGGAACAGCAAGCAGGCAGAAGCCTCACGACAGCAACAGCCCTCCAAGCCCACCTGGCAATAAGTCAATACATACATATATAAATCGTACAGTAAGTGTATGTACACATTTATATGCTTATATACATGTGCGTATATCAAAAGGTTCCTGCACTATAACCAGAACTTATTTCTTAAGCTAAACTGTGGCCCAAAGGAGAGTTCAGTTTGGCATCTCTCCTGCCTCCAAACACTTGCCCAACTCAGAAAATCGATCACGGTATTAAAAGGAAAACACTCTCAAAGAGTCAATGTAGGGCCACCAGTCTATAAAGGCATGACCTTACCCCGAAAGAAGGGAGCAGAGCCCACTGCTAGGATAACGTGAAGCTACCAGAAGCCTATAGCTCAGTGTCTCACTGATTTCTTTGATCACCAGCTAACTTCTCTGCTCCAGTTAAAACTTCAGGGTAAGCCTATTTTTCAGCATCAGCGAAAATGGTTCCCTTGGAAGAACACAGCTCACAGACGACAGCATCTGGAAAGGTTTCTCTTGTATGCCATTAATCTGTGAAGGATTAATCTTGGAGCTACGTAAAAAACTTTCGGTTCAATGTTGAAGGAAGTGAAAAAAAAATGTGTATTCAAGAAAAAAAATATATCCATTTAGGACCAAGAAGGGCACAGACACTTTGGAGTTTCTGCGACATGTTTCAGATGTTTTGACAAAACCAAATGAAAGGAAAACTCAAACCACCGAGGAAGACAAAGTAAAGAAATGAGGCAGAGGTCTCCCCTTTCTCACCCAGCAGCCCCCCCACCTGGAGCACGGCAGACGTGGCCCCAGACTTCTCTTCTGCCCAGCAGGACCTGAACACACTCCACTTCCCAGGGCAGCACCCACGAGTACATCAGAGTGGTTGGGTGACCCACTTTCAGGACCTCCCACAGGCATTGTTTGCTTTTAAAGGAAGCACTGGAATATTCATCAGCCTGAAAGGTCTGGACTCAAACAGTCAGGGAGGTTACCTGGTCTCCAGTCCCCTCTCCAATGAATATTTAAGGATCTGAAACATGATTTTTCTTTCTCCTGGGCTACAGCCCAGCAGACTAATGGTAATGCAACATCTCATGATCTGTAAATTACAGAGACAGCTTGAGGGAACGTGTAGATAATCAGTATTCCAATTTCATTAAAAGTAGCAGATTTATTGCTAGTGAGCTGGGAACCTACTGGAAACTGCACAAAATGTAGCATCTCAAAGACTGCATTAAAGATGAGCAGAAATGTAATCCACTAGATGAAGGCTCTATTATGAAAGGGGATCTGAAGGAACTGTTGAGTTAAAAAAAAAAACTGAAAATGGTAGTGTTGAAACTAGCAGTTTCTAAAAATAATTTTATTAAAGAAAAACAAAGATTATTTTCTAGTACACACTGCTTTCCCAGGTGATCAGTTAGCACACAGATCAGCCTGGTGAGCTTCTGCATGAGGACCAGTTAAGTCTAATCTCTGCCTCTCCTGAGGTCCTACCACGAAAAGACTCCAAAGCATCCAAAGAGAAATGGAATGTACAGGAAGATGATGGCAGAGATGGACAAATGGACCAAACCTGAAAGCAGATATGGAACCCTCAGCCGCTTTAAGGGGGATATACTTTGAAAATTTCTTACTGAAGCATATGAACATAATTTAAGCATACAAGACTACCCAGACAGCTGCCTTATCCATCTCAGAATAGCAGACAATGTTTCTCTGGACAAGTATGCAGAACAGTATGCCCAAGTGTGAACATTTTTAAGTCTCCTTAGTTCCTATTGCTTTTTGGTCCCAATCTCTAAAACATGTTACATCCACAAAAGAGCTCTGAAAAGAAGGGGACAAAACGACTGAGAATATCAAAAGGCCTTCAGGACGTTCTGTAAACAAACAAACAAAAACCTCTGCAACAAGAAAACTTCCTCTGGCAGATGATGCTAAAATGTAGCAGTTTTCACTGCCAGAACACCTGTGGTGACATACTGCCAGGAGCAGGCTGTATTATTAGCATTATGCCTGAGAAACATGCAATGCAAGGTCCTCACAGCAACGCGGAAAGGCACTTTTGAAATGAAGGAGAATGTAACAATGAAATGGGAATGAAGAAGGAATATAGCAGGAAATATCAAACAGAAAAATCTATTATGTCTGCACAATTTACAGAGGAGCACCACCAGCCACTACAGTAGTAAACTGCAGATTGCAGCCATAGCTTTGGGAGAGCCTAGCAGGACTAGGACTGAGGCTTGGGATTAGGAACAACTGCTAATTAACCTGTGCCACATACACCCAGACCAGCAATTAGAAGCGTGGCTGCTCACAAGTCTCAGGTGTAAAGAGCAGGGATAATACTTGCATAAATCAACTCACTTGACATCAGAAATATAATAGGGGGAAAAAATGTAACATGTTGCAAGGTTCCAGCCACCTTCAGTAGCCCAGGAACAACAACAAAAAAACCTAAGTTTTGAGTTTTAAGACAAGTTCAGCTCACTTATCCCAGGAATCAAGTATTTACTTCTAAGCTGATCAGCAATGCTTTGCCAAAATTTCTTTACTAAAACAAAAATGACTTGAATAAAATACACCCAACGTAGAAGTATTCCTCAGTGTCTGCAAATACACACAATGAAGAGAAGTATTTGAAGCCACCTCTGTTTTGCACGCCCACCCCCCAGAGCTCTGCCGTCCCACAGCTGAACATCAGCTAATAAAAGCAGCCAGGAAGTTTGAAGCCACTTGGAAGAGCAACATCAGAAAGGCCTGGCAGTCTGAAGAAACTAAAAATAGCATGCCCTTCTCCACAAAAAAGCTGATAGCAAGGCGTAAGCTGATCACTAGAAAAACCTCACGCAGAGCAAATGAAGATGTGGTGCTTCAAACCTGAAGTATTTGCAAACGACGTGTCCTGCTAACGGAAAAGAGCAATCATATCAAATAAACTGCTGCTTTCTGCAAAATGTTCATGAACTGTTCATTCTTCATTCATAAAGAATAAGTGATCTACCTAATAGAGGAAAAAAAGGTTAACCTGCCCTGCCACAGCGATAAGTTTCTCTCCAAAGCTCTGTACCTACTTCCTACACACCTGTTGCTGTTCTGAGCAAACCCAGCATTGTACAGCACTGAGGCCTATGGCTGCAAGCAGCTGGAAATTAACCCAGGCTTCTTACTCACAAAACAACAACAGAAAGAGTCTTTTCACAAACTTCTTAAATCTACTTACATGGAAAGAACACAGATTAGTGCCTAGACAAAGCTCCTCAGTCAGTACCAGAGACATAGGAAGTGTTTTATATATGAAATATTCCACAGTGCACCTGCATATACCTTTCCATTTCCATTATGCTCTTCCAAGTTTTTCATCTGAAAGCCTTCTCATGAGTAATTTGAACAAACTGTTTGAAGCTTGTAACCCAAAGTCGATTAACCCTAACAATAAGAAGGTTTTCAGCCCACACAGAGGAAAATTCCAGAGACTGTGCATCAGTGAGTCAAGCTACTTCTGGCTGTTTTGCTTCAGAATCTTACGTCTTCTTGTTCTGCAAGATTATTTATTTCAGGTAAAGCCCCATCAGCAGAGATACCACGCTGCCTCGTATACATTAGGACCATTTGGAGGCATGGAAATGACAAGTCCACTTCCAGGCTGTCTGAACCCTTGCTGAAACAAGCTGAGACACCTGCACACACACACACACACCTTCCAACAGTTTTTGCAATGCAAGCACAGAATAGATTTCTAAAATTTTACTTCAATTACTATTCCTCTGAAAGCACACAGTGAGATGTTTTTCTGTCCTTATTTATCTTGCACACCTGTTGGTCAGCAATACCTATTGCTGGTGCAACAACAGAATGTCTTCATGGACTGAAAGCAAAGGAGGTCTCCTGCCAGAGAGCAGACAGGCGTATTCTGTGCATTTTCTGGATGTTGTAGTTTGTAGCATAGCTTTTGCAAAGGATCCACCTAGAGTTTTCCTTTCTTCCCATGAAAAACTCTTCAAGCCTGTGCATTCATTTTCCTGTAACACCTAAGTTCCTTGAAGAACACATACTTAAAATCTCTTCAGCAGGAAAATAGATGGAACCTGGGAAACTAACAAGGAGTACCTAATGCACGCACAGGATGGAACCCACTCTCTGTTTTACTCCCAGAGCTTACAGCTGTGGACTCCAGTGTTCTCCACTGAGAAGAATGAACTGATTTCTGGTAACATAAGGTAATAACAGAGACAGGACAAGAGCCTGAAAGTTTTGTCACAATTTAATAAAGACAAACTTCAAAATAAGAAGCCCTTTTTCAGAAGAAGGAAGGGTGACTCCACTTCAGTGTAATGGGTTCCTCTCATTATCTGGCACTTATTTTTTAAATTATCTTTCTTTTGATCTTGATACAATGGCTCAGATTTGGAAATTTCGAAGGGAAATTTCCAAGCATTTCCTAAATGAAGACAGTGCAACAAATCCCCTGCAGAAGGAAGGTCTGTTACTGCAATGTGAATGCAAGCAGCAGCCCTAAGGCTCAGCCTGACACGTGAAGGCATCGGCCGCAGTTACCCACCCACCAGCATCTCCCCTCCTCCTGAGAGCTCCCCATAACTGCTGGGCCAACGAGAAGGGATGAGCAAGGACGCATGGCATCCCCAGCATCTCCTTCCCTGCAGCTCCCTGACATCAACCCAGCTGTCAGGGGATGGCATCCTCGCCAGCCACGGGCAGGTAGGAAAGCTCTGCTCCTCTGCAGAGAAATGCCTCCCCAGCACAGCTGGGACGAGCTCCTCGCAGCTCCAAGAGCCACAGAACTCGTGGTTTGGCTGAACGAGGGGCAAACCTCACCTCGGCCCGACAGAGGGTGAGGAGGGAGGGATGAGCTAACGGGCAAGAGATGCGCTGACAGCCAACGGAGAGCTCTCCTCCCGCGGAGACACTGCATCCCCGGGGTGAGCGGGCCTGCAAGAAGGGCAGCAGCAGGAGGACGAGGAGGAGGAGGAAGGCTTTGGGAAGCAGCGGCCTGCCCAGCGGCAGCGCGGCCCGCAGAGCAGGGAGACAGAGGGGGACCGGGACGCACGGCAGCGACCGGGCTGGGGACAAGGGAACGCCGCGCCCGGGGAGGAGAAGGGTCGACCCGCGGAGGGCTGCCCCCCATACACACACTCCGCAAAGCGCGCTGGCAGCACCGCTCCCCCCCGCTCCCTGCACTCACCCGGTGCCTCCGTCTATCACGCAGGGCGGCAAGTAGCTCGCCATGCTGGGGAGCCGGCCCTACGCCCGCACCCAGGCCGCCGCCGGCTCCCCCGGGCCGGCCCGGCGCGGCCTCACTGCATGGGCGGCGGAGGGGCGGCGGGCACCATGCAGCCGCCTGACAGCGCCGCCCCCGGAGCG
>WBMW01001708.1:1154947-1226304 GCA_013396635.1 Penelope pileata
CGGGGCGGGAGGTACGCGAAGGTGGCAGAGGGATCTGCAAAAGCATCCCGTGGGGCTGTCTCCTTGCCTCATCCTGGACTGTAGAACACAATAGAGAAACTTGTCAAACGATAGTTATGTCAGCAGGGTTGTAGCATTGTTCAGGGCATGGTGTCACACCTGTCTCCTGGCTTTCAGAGCACCCGTTCAGGTTTCACTCAGGCCAGGCTCACAGTGAGCGCACACTGACCAAAGATGCATTCATTAGGTTAAAAAGTTATTTCAAACCACAAAGGATACAGCAGAAGGAAGGAAGGAGGAGAAAGAAAGGCTTCGCCACCCCCCAGCGAGCACTGCAGATGCTGCTGCCCTTCAGAGCGAGGCTCGCCTCACGGTTCACGTTTCAGTGATGGTGGGGTTTGCCCCGGAAAAACAGCACCATTGGGGCAGTCAGTTGTGAAAACACAAAGCTGTGTTCCTCTGGGTGCAGGTGCACAGCCCGCAGATCCTCTGGGTGGGCCCTGAGCAGACCCAGAAGACAGCAAATTAACGCACAGGTCTCAAAGTGCTTGAACAAAAATAATAACAGGCTGCAACAAACATCACCTGCAAAGTTGTTGACACCCTATTTACATATACAGCAATGATTTTTCATGTGACTCAGCCATGGTCATACTGTGTGCGTGTGGCAGCCCAGAAATAGAGCCTGCAGATGCCTTGGCCTGAGCGTTGCCACAGACATTTGCTAACCATGAGAGCATTGCTTCCTACCACCCTTTCCCAGCCCCACATTGCTGTGCAGAAGCTCACACAGGAACAGGTTTTATGTAAAACGATGAATGAAGTGTATCCTCTGGCCCGTAGAAATGCCAATTTGGTTCAATAGCTGCAGGCTGAGATGCCCAGGGCCTTTGCCAGATGCCCAGGCCTGAGATGTTCAGCCCTTTACCCCAAACTGAGCGCGCTCATTCAATATATTTGCTCACTTGGGTCCCCTTGGAAATTTTGGTAGATAACAGTGTAGTAGAAGCCAGAGCAGTTTCTGTGCTGGAAGAGCTCCCTTATCAGTGTGTTGAAAGAGCTAACAGGCCACTAAGTAGGCACCAGGATTAGGGATTCAAGGTGGATGGAAATCATCTGCCTCCTCTTCAGGACAGTCAAATCTGAGTGTCATGTTAAAGGCACTGCACTGGGATCCAACAACAACAAAAAGAAAGAAAGAAGAATATGCTTTGACTTCCTTGGCCAGAATTTCCCCTCTCACAGGCTGTTGCACAATATGCTATGCTGAGAAAACACGCAGTCATATGGTATACGGGCACATCTCTCTAACGTTTCTTACCATTCTCAAGTTCCCCTAATTTTATTTTTTTACTTCTTGTCTATGATGGCTGAGAAGAAAGCCTCATCTGGAAACGGAGATATTGTCATAGCTCACATGTAGCCTGCAGGCTGCATGTAGAAATTCAATTTGCAAACAGCTGCAGAGATTTGAAACACTTGTGCCCTGCCCTTCTCTTCTCAAGCTGTTTATTGCTGTCCCTGAGGCATTGATTACTACCCCCTGGCTCTCCCAGCTGTTTGCTGGAGTGCTCCCTAACCCACTTCAAGCAGGATCAGCTGAGATAGTTTAAACAGTTTAAATAGGTGCTATGAGCTAACTCAGTCACTTGTGCCTGAGGTGGGTTGGAGGGGGGGAAAGCATTTAGACAAATTGCTTTGTTAGCAGAAGTGAGGGGAGGGGTAAAGCACAATAACATCTTGAGCTGTTTTGGCTGGATCCAGAAGAGGACGTCTGTCCGTACCCTCAGCAGTACAGAGATAAGTCCATAGAGAACCTGGAATAAAAATGTTTCCAGAAAACTATGATAGCACATATCAGCTGGTGATCTTACCCAGCAGCAATGAGAAATGTGAGAACGTTCATCCATCCAGGTGATATCTTAGAACTCAAGTAGCTAACAACTATTTAAATGAAAATAATGGTAATTCCTCAGGTGGAAAAGGAAGGAGGAGATACCTGATCTATACAGCTCAGCAAATGATAGATTCCTCTTCAGCATTTGAAGGATATCATGGCTTCTCCCTCAGAACACGCCCATTATTATTTGTACTTCCATGCTTTTAGCCAACATGGATCGTGAATCCCTCCACCTTTCCTACAATATAGGCCATAACAGTTTGCCAAGTTTAAAAGCTATGCTGAAAGGAAAATAAGACATCCAAGAAGCTGAGAATACAGATATTCTCAGTTTGAATATCTGTAGAGTCTACATGATTAAAGCTCTGCTGTTTTACGTTGGTTTGTCTATGCCCCTCTTCACCACAGTATCCACATGCCTTTGAGGAATGCATTAAGTGATGTGGCTAATATCTGCCATTCTTTCATTTCAGTCTCAAAGGGAGAGCTGCGTAGGCAGCAGAGGGTTGGGTTTTATTTTCAGATTTTTATTTTCAAGTGTTGATGCTAGTGTATGTTTACAATAAAGAAGGTAATCTAAAGAAGTAAAAGGTGTTGAAGTTTTGATAACTCTTAACTCCTGTGAGACTTAATCAACAGAAACAGAGTAGAAAAATCCAAGAAACTTCTTAGATAACTGAAATAGCGAGCATGAGCTCAGCTATGAAAAGTTGGTATGGAAGAGAAGGGTGGATTTGATGCATTTGAACTAGCTTCCAGTAACTAAGATGAACTGCACATTGTGTTCTAGATCATGCATCTTAAAAGCTGACAGTGTCATACTCAGATATATCACATTGCTATTTTGGAGAAGGGGTAATGGCAGCCCAACTTCAGTTACATATGCAATCTGCCAGGAGGAGACAGGGTTTCCTAAACAAAATGCATGCAAAAGCTCAGAGTCCAGGGACACCACCAAATTAATTAGCAAGTAAACCAATTGTGTTTGCCTACGCTCATATAAATGAGGCTGCAAATAAGATTTCCTTTGCTTACATAACCTCTCCCCCTGCTTGAGATCAGCTTCAGTCAGCTCTTCTTTGTTGCTGATCTGATCTGTAAAAGCGCTAGGCTAACTCGGTGGTACTGATAAGAGCTAAGATCTTTTGAAGGACTGTACTGCTCGCAGTGAGGTTCACATTGCCCAAACAGCTTTCCTTCAGGCACTATGTTTGTGATGAAATCTAGTTAAAGGGATAGTTGTGAGGGTATAGTTCTTCCATGGCTGCTTTTTTAGAGGAAAGCTTCACAGAGGCCCCAAGAACTTTCTCCTGCACCCCTGCCTCATCGAAGAGATGTCTGTAGTATCTCCAATTAAGGGTGAGAGAGCACTGTTGGCACATCTCCTGAAGTTTCTGTTCTATCCAGCCATCATCCTCCATCCAAAATAATTTCAGCTATGTATTTAAAAATATATAGATGTACTTTCAAATCTAACGCTTCAATCTGTAGATAAATGGCTGTCTGCACTGTTTCTCTAAACCTTGATTTTTGGCAAGTAGTGGAAAACTGTTATCAGATCTTGTTCTGTGAATTGTTTTTGAGTTAGATGAACTACACCCTCTAATTTTTTTCATCTGACCAGCCAAAAATTGTGATTACGTATTGGTCACAAATACATGATTGCAGTCTTCACATGTTTTCTAACTACGAAAAATGATGTCAGCATAAAAAAGACTCACTTCAGAACCTCAAAAAGTAACAGCATGAAAGACAGGTCTTTAATCCCCTGCTCATCTCAAACATGAGGTTGGTTGAAGGGCAGCTGTTATGCAGTTGTCATCATATAATCACTAGGAAAGGTCACCAAGTAATGGTGTTCAGGCACTAGAAATCACAGAAGTATTACTCAATCACAGGAGAGTAAATTGCTGGAGAATCTAAGCTTTTCCTTTGGCTGCAGCCAAAGAAAGAGGAAAAAAAACAAAGGCAGGGGGGGAGGGAAGAAAAGAAAGCAGCAACACAGCAACTGTTCTTACAAAGATACATCTGTAGAGCACCATTAACCTATTCTTTGTTCTTTATATCTACATAGATCTTTAAACAGCTACTTCTAAGACCACTCTTCAGAGGGCTCCATCTGTAATTTAAAGCACACGAATATTCCTACCGAAAACAACAATTATCCATACCCCTGAACTTCTACACCATTTAAATAAGTGCAAATTGGGGCCTAAACAAGCTTTGACTCCTACCAAACTGTTGACCTTAATATATTGTGGCAGAAAATCACAAGCTGCTTATGCAAACAGAATAAAAAGTACTTGCTGTCTTTGTACTGGGGACTTCTGTTGCGAGGCAAGTTAAAAGAGAGTCCCTGGTTTGGTTGAAGGAAGACAGAGTTGGACACCTTTGTAGAAAAGGAGATGTTTCTGAGTGTCTTTTCTAGTTGTGTATCCCACTGTTCTGGGATCCTTTAATTGCCTCACAGATACATGGGGGAGCATTGCCATTTCCAGCACTGCCTGCTCAAAAGAGGCTTTTATGCCCCAGGTAGAATCTTTCTGTGCTTCTCAGGTTTCTAGAATATCTTCTGTTTCTGCTTTTTTTGTGATGGGGTTGAACAGAACAGAACCCAGTATTCCCATTGAGATTGCTTTACCAGCCATGGTATTACCAGCTGCTTCCTACCTTCCTCTTTGTGTAAACCACTCTAGGTTGACGACTGGTGCGTATTTTCTTCAACTGTGCACAGTGACTTCCTAGCTCTCTTTCCTGAATGACTACTGTTAATTTAGATCTACTCAGAAACATTTTGGATTCTATCTGATCTATTTTCTATTTATACCACGTTCATCACCATGGCAGCTGAATGCCTTAGTGTCTTTGAGGTAGAAGCTATGCAAAGCTTATTTTAAGCCACTCCAATTCTTTGCCTTTAAAAATGAGTTTTAACAACTTCTGCTTACCCCAGCTGAGAAATTACCCTTCTGCTCTTCACAAATAACAGTCTGAAGTTTGAAACCAGTCCAACATGACCTGGGACCCAGTTTTAGCTGGGAATATCAACCACAGCAACTCTGACAACTATGTTAATAATACGCTTTTATTTAGCTAGTTCTCTTACTCTAAGATAAATGTTGTGATAGAGCATTCATAATTAATGAAAGCAGTAGCTCCTCAGACTCAAGCAAAGCAAACAGACTTCTAGTAGGCTCTCGTGCTCACTTTCACATCCTTTAATGCTCCTGTCTACCTTGAAATCTGGTTATTATTAACTATATGATAAATCTCTGACCATATATGTGTGTTTGTATAAATACAATATGTATGCATAACATAACCGCATTACCTGTTTGTAAAACACAGTACCAAATTTAGTTCCATATATTCAATTCTGTGTGCTTTATGATGCTGCACCATTGAACTTGCCAAATATCGCACCTTTAATTTTAGAAATAATACCAGAAGCTATGGGTTTACATCAGGGGATTTTACCCTAACAGTTCTGAAGAAACCTGGAAAACAGAAGGTCGAGCCAGTACCTAGGGAAGGTCTGAACTACTCCATTCATCCTCATCTTCCTAAACAATGCCAGTGGTACATTTAGGAATTGCAAATTTAAGGGGGGAAAAAAAAGAATCCTGCCTACATTGAACATGGAAATAGTGTAAAGTTAGCTGTGTTTTTCTCTTTTTTTTATTAATTATAGTATTCATTTTCAAATTCCCCCTTTGAGCATTCAATGTAATATTCTGAGGAAAAAAACTGTTATCTCTCTGATAGTTGCTTCCCTCACTCCAGTTTAAGCACATTGGGAAACTGCAACCAAGCTTGAGTAAAGGGCAGAGGCCTGAAAGATGTAAGAGTTCCCAGCAGATGTGTAAAGAAAATAGCCAAGAAACTATCAGGGAAAGGTTGGCATTGCCCTTACAGATAGAGAGATCACAGCATCAGCACAGCTGGATTATTAGCCAACAAAGTAACATAGCAGACATCTTCTGAAATGTCAATATCTGAAGGACTATGGGCTTAATCTGCAGACGCTGCTACAGAGAGCCATCAGAACAGCCCAGAACAAGAGACAGAGTGATGAATTTGGCATGTATGGCCACACAAATTTTATCTTCTTGGCAACGGATGTGTTACAGGCAGTACCAAAAATGGCAATTCAGGATGTTTAGGCAGGGACACACACACAGGAGATTGATTAAAGTTCTTCCAGGGGTACTCCAGGATGCAAATAACAACCCAGTTCCACACTGTATAAAACCACCCTCACTGTGAGAAGTGCATCATTCAAAAGCGAGTACACAAATACGTGAAAACCTCCGGTCGGATGGTTTCCACCCTTAGAAGTGCCTGCAGGTTCAACTAACCCACTGTTATACCAGCTTGGAAGCTGCGTATCTTGTCTCCTGTGCACTGAATAGAATGTTTTCTCCTGTTACTGTCTGAGTCGTTAAAATATCAACCAAATAACTTCTATGCAATGTGTGAGGGCTGCTCTGAAAGTAATGCCTCCTGTTTTATGATGTTGGCCCACAACATCAGAGGCGGATGTGGATGGGATGGCAGCAGAGGTTGAACCTTCTGCCAATATTCTGTTCCATTTTGTTGCTGTGCAACAGATGGCAGCAGAGGAGCAGTCTGACACAGTGGTGTCTGACATGGAAGTGTAAATGAAGGAAAGGAGTGGAATTGAATTCCTCCATGTGAAAAAAATGGCACCCACTGACATTCATTGACACTTGCTGAACGTTTATGGAGACCAAACAGTGGATGTGAGCACAGTGAGGCAGTAGTGTTGTGTTTCAGCTGTAGCAACAGCAACGTGAAAGACGAGCCATGTCCCAGGCAGCCATGTAGATTTTTATGAGCATGGCACACAGGCTCTTGTTCATCGCTGGTGAAAACGAACAGCTAATGGTGGTGACTGTGTTGAAAAATAGTGTTTTGTAGATGAGGATTTGCTCTATCAAACAGTGTTATTGTGTTCTTTGTATCTTTTGTAGTTTCAATGAAAATAAATAGGAGGCATTACTTTCAGAGTGACCTACATCGTTTTTATAAAATCTCAAATGTATGCTCAAGCGTCATGGTTTGGTAAGTTCCCCGTAATATTCTGTTCATAAAGCACAGATCTGCTTGTCACAACAGTGCCACACGAGGCCTCATCTGAGGCCCAGAACAGTTGTTAGTGACACCGACCTGATTTCCTCATAAAGACCATGGAGCAAACGAGAGATCGCAACAGCCTGATGGGAGCCAATCTCGACATCTCCCAGCCCAGCCCACCTCTTCAGATATGTCAGCTAGACTAGTTTGGACAGGCAAATCAGTTTGTTGTTTGTTTTTTTTTTTTAAATACATCAAATGAGTCAACACACCAACAAAGCAGCAACATATTTTTCCAGTTACCGAATGTATTTGTTAATCAGCCAAACCAGAGATATCAAGGGAGCCTCTCCGTGGAGACAAAGCCTTTGGTTCACCCAGTCACCACAAGAACTGTCACATACAACGCAAACAGCATTTTGATCTAATCAGGCTTTGCAAAAACACATATTGTAGCCCCGTACAGCTGTCCAAAATGGTGGAGATCCAAAGTACGTGCGACAGGATGAACAGCAGAGGCACAGAACGGGGTCTGACCAGGGCTGGCCTTGGGAGCAGGGCAATGCTTGTTCTGAAGCACCAGTAAAAGCAGCACACCATTCCTCGTCTCCAAAATCCCTGGTATTTATATCAACTAGCTTTCCAAATCTGTGTTTAACTTTCCCAAGCAGCAGAACTGTTTTAAAATAAAGGCTCTGGGGGAAAATCTTGTGAATGTTTCGGGTTACAACAAGTCACCCACCAGGAGGGCTCTGAGGCTGGTGCTGGCACACGGTGCTTTGAGGTGGAATCCCAGCCTGCCACAGAGGCCAGGGGCTAATTCTCTTCAGTAACATGAAAATACCAGCACATCTTTTCTGCCAACAGAGGAATGGATCATTTACTCCAGCAAAGGCCATCCCACAAAAAGGTTCACAAAAACTGGACTGGACCTTGTTTCATCTCCAAGGAAATAAATCTGAGAGGGCATTTGCTGGTGAAACCGATTAAGAATCCCAAAAAATCTCAAGTTGGACTTAACTCACAGCAAGTACTCTTCCATTTAACCGTGAAAACGCAGATTCTGGGATGTTGTTCTTACCTGCATTTCACAGGTCACACATCCCCAAGCTGCCACCTCCTGCAGAGCACTCAGAGCTATGGTAGTTCTGCTGACAACTGCCCATTGATTTCCACTTTTTTGCTTCTGTACCTCAAGCACCAGGAGGATTCATGCCTGCCTTATTTTGAAAAGTTGTACAAGCCCAGTTGCCATCAAAAGTTAACATTTGTCTACAAGAGATATCAAAGAAAACCTATCTTCCCAAACTCGTGTTTTCAACTTCCGCTATATGGAAAAATATAATTTTCTCAAATACTCTTCACTGTTTCTTCACCCTCAGCTCCTGTGTCTCCACTAATGCATTCCCTCCACATTTTTTCCTTGGGCTACGACATGTGTCAACTAACAGACAAAGTAGGACTTTTCCATAAATAATAGGATTTTGTTAATGAATTACGAAATGTTTTGATGCCATTGCCGTATAAAGCCAAAACCCCATACTTCAAGTCTCCTAGATCTTAACTTCAGCATCTGTGAAAACAAAGGCTCTCAAATCCATGGACTCCTGGTTTCACATAATACCTTCACACACACTACAGAACAACAGGTCTGTTCTGCACCTGGAAAAAACAATTGCAGCACCTGTAAACATTTGCAAACTGTTGTTGATCTCTGCATCTCAGCTACGTGTGGCAGCGACAGTGCAGCAGCGAGGAAAAGGCTGTGGGTGATTAACCAAGTGGGTGGCACATCTCATGATCTCTTCCCTCTGCTTGTTGCCCAAGCAAAGCAGATCAAAGCTCAATCAAATGTACTCACCCATGCTATGAGCAGACCCCCAGCTGAGGCAGATGGATACGTCCACTCCACTACTGCATGAGTGCTGGCGTGCCAGACCTCCTCCAGCCCGTATTCTGATAAATGCTAAGGCTTGTGGCAACTCTTCAGAGCAGCTAAGGAAGAAGCACTTCTTTGGAACTTGTGTGGGCGCTGTGCCTTGCCTTGGTTATGAGTTGTTCAGCTATCGTTACAGTGGCTGAGACTATCACATGATGGAGTTGAATATAGGAAAGGTCATCAGTAGATGCAAGCAATGAGGTGAAGATGCAGTACTAATAATCTCAAACTCTGACAACAAGAAAGTGGATATCACTCACAGACAAAATAGGCAGATGCAATCAAGCAGCTGCACCCCCTACAACAGAGCACATTTTCCACCTTATCTACTTATTGCAGACCCACTATTACTTTTTCCACTCAGATGGGCACTATAGCTCCCTCAGGAAAGGTATGGAATTGGCATGAAAAAAATAGGAAAGTAAAATGTTTCTTACTGTTTGAAAAATGTATCCACTTCACAGCTTTAGGGATGAAACATGAGATGCATGAGACTGAGGTAACTCAGGAGCTCAGAGTCAGAGAGGGTGTGGCAATAGTTTAAGGAATATCCAGCAGTCAGCAGTCTGCCCAGTCACTATCTCATCACCTTGTAAACCCTCACTTACAAAGTAATGGCTCCTTTCCCTGCCTCCAGCCACTCCTGCTGGAATGAAAAATAAATAAATAAATAAATAAAGTAAGTAAAGGACTTGTTCCATATTGTTCTTTTCTAACACAATTCAATTTTAAAGTAAATAAGTAAATAAATAAAAAGCATTCCTAACTCTGTAGCCAGAAGACCAGAGCCTCCTCTCTTACATTATGAACAAATCCTGACTTTAACCAATTTGGGGATACTCTCAGTTAGTGACTCTGACCACTTACAATAGTGTCAAATAGCTATCAGAAGAACTGCAGGCCAAGAGGGAATGGTTTTAAACTAAAAGAGGGGAGATTTAGATGAGATGTTATGGGGAAATTTTTCACTGAGAGGGTGATGAGATGTTGGCACAGGCTGCCCAGAGAAGCTGTGGATGCCCCGTTCCCAGAGGTGTTCAAGGCCAGGCTGGATGGGGCCCTGGACTGTCTGATCTAGTGCCTGATTTAGCAGTTGGCAACCCTACCCATGGCAGGGGGGCTGCAACTAGATAATCCTTAAGTCCCTTCCAACCCAAGCCATTTGATGGCTCAATGCTGTCTAAGTGAGTCTTACACAGGAGTTCACTGCAGAACACGTGGAGAAGATGGTAATATTTTGCATCATAACTGAGGAGGGCGTTTGCAGCACCCTCCTAAGACAAGAAAGACTCAGAGTTCTCATTGCCACTGCTCCCATGTCACAGTGAGACCCTCCAGTCATCAGCACACAGTGCTCAGCCCCCTTCCCACACATCTCCTCCTGCAGCTGGAGCACCACGCTGCAGAGAAGACAACATTCCATGGGCCAGCAAGAAAATAAGCATGAATCTGACTCCTTGCTCATCAACAGTAACATCTCTAAAGGCAGGAATCCAGTTCTCACTCAGGGACTACTTGCATTTTTCCATTTATGAGTCCACTTTGCATCACCAGCCTTTCCAGAGCTCAGCACTTCTGATCTGTATGGGTCGGAGAAACCCACTAGGCAGTCCCAGCTCAAGCACCAGCTGTCAGACACATCTCCTTCCATCACTTCCCGTTGGTTAGCACAAGAGCTTCCTCCTTAGGCTTCCTCATCCCATAGGCTCATTAAACAGAAGGAAACGTTGCCTTAGGCCCTCTGAATTACTCTGAGCTGTCTGTCTTCGCTATGTGGAGACTCCCAGCATTGTGCTCAGCTGTTGGAGCCACCACCCAATGGCCAGGACTTGGGTTTGAAGAATTATTTCACCTTAACCTGGTGCTTGCAGCAACGGGGTGTATCCAGTCTTCACTTGTGTTTTTCAAAGCTTTTCTGCGACCTCTGATCCTCATAGTAACTTTTAAACTAACTCACTGAAAGTGAATACAGCCTCCAGTCATCTTTTCAGGCCAAGTGGTAAATCTTGATGAAACTGATTAAGAATCCCCAAAATCTCAAGTTGGACTTAATTCACAGCAAGTGCTCCTTCATTTAGCAGTAAAAAATGCAGATTATGGGTGTTGTTCACTACAATAAAGGCTTTTGAGTACAAATCTGTTACTCCTTGATATGAACCAAGGAGATATTTCACCTCAGGTAGAATCTCCAGTAGCCCCTGGTTTCTCTTATCAGTGCTTTGAACTAAGAAACAGTTCCTCTTTTGAGGGGTAATGATGTTCGGACCATGCAAGAGTTTCACTACTTCAAATCTGTTATTTTAAATTGAACCGTATGCCAAACAGACAAGAATCTAAAAGATTCTTCTAAATCCACCTTCAATGTACCTCCCACACTCCAGTCCCAATAAAGTTAAGGAGTCCAGCATTAGCCGCTGTGAGGTGATTTCATAGCGTCATATTTAAGGTTGGAAAAGACCTCTAAGATCATCTAGTCCAACTGTCGGCCCATCCTCACCATGCCCACTAAACCATGTCCCTCAGTGCCACATCTCCACATTTCTGGAACACCTTCAGGGACGATGACTCCACAACCTCTTCAGGTAGCCTGTTCCAAAGCCTGACCAGTCTTTCAGAGAAGAATTTTTTTCTAATATCCACCCTGAACCTCCCCTAACACAACTTAAGGCCATTCCCTCTCATCCTATCACTGTTACCTAGGAGAAGAGGCCAACCCCCACCTTGCTACAACCTTCCTTCAGGGAGATATAGAGAGTGATAAGGTCTCCCCTGAGCCTCCACTTCTCCAAATTGAAAAATATCAGTTCCCTCAGCTGCTCCCCATAACACTGTGCTCCAGACCCCTCACCAGTTTCGTTGCCCTTCTCTGGATGCGCTCCAGCACCTCAATGTCTTTCTTGTAGTGAGGGTCCCAAAACTGAACACAGTAATCCATTCCCTCTCCATCCTCTCCAAGCAGCCTGTAATGAGGCAGTCTCATCTCCTTGCGGGTGGCAGTAATCACAAAAAAGGGCATTATTTTCAACAGTTCCATCTACTTAAGTGTCCCTACGCTATTCTTCCCTGTTCCCCCAGCTGCCTGGGTGCAGCAGGTAGGCCACACCAGGGAGCCAAGATGGCCACTTCCTCACCTTTTTTTTTTTTTTTTTTCTTTTTTTTTTCTTGAGCCAGGATTGATTGTTTTCAGCTGAATTAGCTCTCTGTTTGCACTTCACCACATACCCAAATGCTTGTGCCAGGACAGCAGGAGGAGGAAGGGAGCGGGAAGGAATGGCTGGAAGGAGGAGGTGAGCAGCAGGGACTGCTTCGGCAGGCCTGAGGCCCTAAAGGAATAAATGCCTCACTAGGATCAGCTATTCTTAGAGTTCCCCTGTGAGGATGGATGGATGGTTCTTCCTCTGCTCTCTCCCAGCGAGTGTTTCACTTGACAAACATCTGTCTGCTGGTGGGCGTCTAATTCCTTGTAATGGAGATCCACCACTGAACTACACTCATTGTTTTCCAGCAGGGACATTGCCTGCTAACAGGAGGTTTCAGGCAAACACTGCCAGCATCTCCTCCAGTGTATTAGCCTTTGGGACTTTATGTCTCTGACTTTGTCTTAGGGCACTAAACAGCTTCTCACCTAAAGCAACACTGCGAGCAGGCATGCTGCTGCCTGCTGATTTCACACAGCCTACAGCACAATCACAGAACCTGTGAGCTGCTCAGGTATATTTAGAATCCCACATTGTCATTACTTTCATCCTACAAATGGGAGGAAAAATGTAAAAGAAGAATAGAAGCAGATGATAAATGCACAGCTGGAGAATGTCAGCAGTTGCCTCGCACTGGCTGGGCCCGGTGCACCTGTTGTTTAACTGAGAGGGAGTGGATAACCCTGAGAAAAAGAAAATCAAAGTTTATTTCTCTTGCTGTGGTCAACACACACGGTGTACTGGAGTTCATCTAGCCACACAAAGGTCAACGCACAGTCATGTGTAAGCAGAGATGCTTGTAATTAACGATTTAAATCACGGTTGTTGGCTAATTACCTTGGATTGTGAAACCGTGATATATTTCCCAAGACAGGATCCCAAGCAAAAGAGGGAAATATCAAAGATGCAGATAAAGTTGGACCTCTGCCTCCAAAAGCTACTTCCACAATCACTCAAACTTATCAGGGCTGCTTCCCCTTGGTTCTCCAGGCCCCTAATTTATGTCTGTGTTAAAACATTTGCAGAGCTGCTTGCAAGGAAAGCAAGCTGAACTATTCATGTTCCCTTTCACCATTCCTCAGACTCCTCATCTACCTAGCTTTGTTTTATTCCTCAGAGGCACCTCATTTCTTGAGAAGTTGGAGGTCACTTGCTCATATACACTTCTACTTATAATAATGGATAAGATTACCCAGATAATACTATTTTTTACCTGCACGCTACCTTTTCATTTAATTTTGGAGGTTGGGGCCTACACAAGTGAAGATTTTTTGTTTGTCAGGACTTTGTTTGCCAAGAGCAAGAGGGAAAGGAGAAAAAAAGAAAGAGTCTGGGTATTTTATTTAGTTGTTCTCAAGGTAACTATCAGGTTCACTTTGGAAGGGTAGGAAAATACGGCAGTCAGTTGATGACTCCAGATAGTGGGGTGAAAAGAGCTCTTCTGGGTCACAATAACTCTGTTGACTATCTAAGTAAGTCAAAACATAATGATGTTATCCTTAAATTCATGGGAAAAAGAAAACACACCAATTTTAGTGATGTTGCACTCAATTAGAAGCTGTGGTGCTGATCTCAGAGGGATTCGCTGGCAACTGCAGTGATCTCTCAGAAACCCAGTGACCTTTTTGAATGGCCATAATTCCTCAGACACCCTGCTCTTGATGCATAAGGATACTTGTCACTACTTTTATTATGGATGCTAACTTGTGAAATGCCATACAGACATGGAGAGGCTCCCAGAAATATGAGGTCATAGCTCCCACAAGTCTGCTACACCTCCCCAGCTCACCGTGTTGTCTTATACCATCGTCGTTGTTACTGACCATCTGTTTAGTAAATCCAGACTGGTGCTTGTCTGCAGGTCTTTGGGAGGCACCGTAACATCTCTTACTGCAATTGCGACCTTGGGCAAAATCACTTTTGTTGAAACTCTGGTGGTGTCGGGGGATTTGTACAGAAATGATTTTAGCCTACTGCAATTCCCTTACAAATTAAAGGGTAGAAACTGCCTCGCTGTGGGCCAGGCACAAATAACATTTTGGATCACCTCCGGATGGCCTAGCAACAGGGTGTTTTCTTCACTTTATGCTTCAGAATTTTAAGCTTTGTTTTTGAGACAGTCAATTCCAGAGAGGAGAAATCCACCTTTGAGATTAAGCAGTGCTTTGAGGTCTCACTGCAGCTGGCTCCAGCCACTTCTGGCCAACCTAATGCCGACAGCTCAGAGAGGGACCACGTCTTGCAGCAGGAGCTTGAATCTGTGTCATTTTGAAGCATAAGGCAATTGCAGTTTTGGTCTCTACATTGAAAATCTTAAATTACTCAGATTTGTTGTAGTGAAGTGCTTCATTATCAGTTAGTGTTTAAATACAACCTCATTCGCTGCTGCACTGCGTATTAAAAATTGTGGTAGCGGAAGAGGTGACCATGTTTTTATGATCTAAATAATCTGAGGCAGTATTTCAGAAAACCCCATTTGCAGAGAAAGAATGTTGTCATAAACTTTTTGCTCCGTAAACAGCCATTACCAGATTTCAGATCTCTCTGCAAGTTTGTTGTAAACACGCACCATCAGAAAATTCAGGCTGCTTATGTGAGTGCACAAATCATGCAGCTGATGAAAAATCTTACGCTTTGTATATATTTAGAATTCATTTTCATTCATGGTATACTTGAATGTTCACTAAAAAGATTGCCGGCCCAGAGAACATTTCTTTAAGCAGCTTGCTGTCATTTGCAGAAAACCAAATATTAAAATAGGTATGAACAAGAGCAGAGTGAACACATTTAAAAATTAGAGAAATGCTGCTTACTCCAAAGTCACTTTTTTCACTAGTGTCTGAATGCAGTGAATGTAGGAAATTGAAATACAGGATGATGTTCCTGAGCAACAAAGCTATTCTGTGCTACTCTAACATAATAAGACCTCAGATATCTGTTCAGTTTTACATACAGTACAAAGAGGTTTCCATCCTCAGGGAGCTTCAAGATTTCAAAACCAAAAGAGCAAAGTCTTGTACTCTAAGCCACCAGTGAGCCAACAAGAACATTTTTTAAATGTTTTGTTTCAGCTACAGCCTTTATCATTCAAATAGTTTACTATAATTAACTTCAAGATCTATTAGAAAACTTTTTCCACAAGACAATTTTCACATTGAAATTGCTAAGTGATGATGTCTCCAAAATTTCCAAAAAACATTCCCCGTTTTCATTCCATGAAAAGAGAGTCTGCAAGAACTTTTTGTTTACCACCAGCCTGTATTTTCTGACAGAGAAACTACTGACTAGTGAAGTCCTGGCTGGTTCTGTTCTGTCACTCCTATGTCCATCTTCCATCCTCATGACAGAAACACGAGCATGCCAGATGAACATGGACAAAGCAGGCTCTCTTTGCAACACTCCACTTGTGCAACTACCTCCCAAGGGTTATCGCAAGTTGCCTTACACAGAGATCTCTGAAGCTAATGAAACCTATGCCATGGACAAAACAGCTTCCACAAGTCAGAACAGCTTCTGACATAGCCACGCAAGGCCATCTTTGATATACACCTCTGGTCATAGATTTTCCATTTAGACAGACTCAAGGAACTTCTACATAAGACAAACCTAACGGATCTGGGAGGTCACAAGCAAACTCACCTGTGACTCTTCTAGCTGCTGTGTGGAAACAAAGATTACTGAATCAGAGAAATGTTGACTCTAAGAAGCTCCTGAAGGCCATCTGAACCAAGCTCCCAACTTGATCACCAACTCTGGATCAAGTCAGCCGCAGCTTTATCTGGCTGATACTTGAAAATCTCCAAGGACCAAGACTCCACAGCTTCAGATAATGTATTCCAGCGCTGTTTTTCAGGACCCTTCTGGACTGAAGTTCCTCAGTGTGACAGTCGTTTCCCCAAATTTAGCATTACACCAGTTTTCTGAGGGTGCATTCTCAATTACAATGAAAATACTGAATGGTATCAGCCCCAGTGTCAACCCTGGGGTACGCAGCTACTTACCAGTCACCAGCTGGGTGTTTTTGGCCCACTGATGACTGTTCATCACAACCCAGGGTCCAGGCAGTTTTCAACTAATGTAACATTCTGCTCATCAAGTCCATGCTTCCTCAGCTTCCAGAGAAGAATGCTACATTGTCCAAAACCTTACTAAAGATATATTACATTCATCACTCTTCCCTCATCTTTGTAGCCAGTTATTTCACCATAAAAAGCAACCAGGTTGGTCAAGCATGATTTACCATTGGTAAGTAAATCCATGTTCACTCTTTCTTGCCATTCTTTGTAATTGCCTTCTTGTTATTTGTGTGTTTGGAAATGAATTCCAAGAGGATGTGCTCTGTGAAACGCGTATCAAGCTTCAGTTGCGTTGGCAAAGCCAACATGATGCAACATCTAAATTTATTCCAGAGACATTCATGTATTGGGGTTTGTCTGCATTGCAAGCTCAGCAGCGTAAGTATACTTAAGTTAGCTCAGACCCTAAAAATATTCTTGCCACAGAAGCAGAGTATAGCTTTACTGACCAAGCTCATGTTGGGGCTTGCAGACATGGTGAAATAAGACTGTCACCGTAAATCTGTCATCCACACCAAAGGTGGCCAGGTACACCCCAGTCCTTTCTAATTGATTTATTTCACAGACAATTCAGATGAAGTTGTTGATATCTCTTGGGTAAGTTCACTATCAAGTCCCACTTTCAAGACAACGGCCAACAAACGAGGCGCTCCCCAAATATGGCCTGGAGTGTCACTACTGAGGTGACAGTGTGGTCTAGCTTAAACAAAGGTTTACAGCCTTCTACAAAAACATACCTTTTTCTATTACTGCCACCATCACTTCTGACAGCTGTTATCTCTCCACTTATATTTTATGCTTCTTAATTCTAACATAAGATGGCACTTCGCTTCCCAATATCCAATTGACATTCTTTTGATGTATCTTTTGGGCTGGTGCCTAAGCACATTTGCAAATAGTTTAGTGCTCAATTTAGGGCTGAATATATTCCCAGAATTCCTTTGGCAATCAATTATTTATTACTTACAAGTGTTAAGATCAAAAAGAAAAGAAATAGATGTATATTTCACGCTGACAGGAGGTCTGTGGGGATTACAGAAAACAGAAACTTTAATGCTAAATTTGTGTAAAAAGGGTAAAACGGGGATTCCCTAGTCAGTTCTTAAAAAAAAAAAAGAAAGAAAGAAAGAAAGAAAGAAAGAAAGAAAGAAAGAAAGAAAGAAAGAAAGAAAGAAAGAAAGAAAGAAAGAAAGAAAGAAAGAAAAAGGGGAAAAAAAGGAAAAGTAAAGGAAATGGTCTGGATTATTCAGTTATTCTTCCCGGGCTTTATCTCATGGTTTGAAACACATATTTGAACTGCACCATTAGCTCTCTGTACCACGGGGGCAAGGTCTGGTTTGCTGTCATTAAGGAATACCAGTTGGCTTTTCGGTGTCAACTACCTCAATGCACCTTTTAGCAGCATATCCATTGTGGCAAACATAGCTGATTAATTAACCTACTAATTCTTTCCTTTTGATAAGCCAAGGATTTGCATGAATTTTCCAGCAAGGCCATACTACCTGTATGGCTTCTTTGTCACATTTGTAAAACCTGGGGTTTGTAAGGGCATCCACATTTAAATAAAAGGGAACTTGCAGGAGTAGAATTTAGAAAGACCATCCATACTTCATCAAACAGCTTAGTAGAAGCTGGAGAACATTTTCACAAACATATTTGGCTGGGGCAAAATATGTATTATTGTCTGTGGGTGTGAGCAGTGATGGGGGCAAACACAAGATCTCTCCCCCAGTGGTCAGAGCTGGAATACTCAGAATGAAACTCTGTAGTCACCTCTGACTACTAATCTCCCTCTATAAGCTGCATGCTCCTCTCTGTACATTTTTAATTTACTGCTAACCTTAAACTGAGTCCCACATCAGGTGCCAAATAAAGACAGCTTTTGTAGAAGCAAGGATGTATCTTTCACCAGGTCACCAACACAAACCCAGTCCTTCTCTGTGTGGCTAAGTGCTGCAGAAGGCGTGTATCTGGCAGTGGCACAGTGAGCCAGCACGGAATTATTCAAACAGGACGGAAGCAGCAGCAGGAAAAGAACAACCTGGTGCAAACAAACAAAGAGGAATTCAAAGTCAGGAATACAAGCTGATAAAAGGCAACCCCAGAAATAAGAAGTCTACTCATGAGTTCATGTGAATGGCTGCACAGACCAAGGTTATTTATGATGTAGCTCTGCAAGCTGAAATGTAAAGCAGAATATCCAGCAACCAGCTCCAAAACTTTATCACGGATGCCAGAATTTAGTAATGACCTGGCCAGCAGTCCATCTATCAATGGGCTAAATTATTTTCTCTTTGTTTTTTTCCTAGGTTATACAGCGAATCTATCACCTTCCCCGAGGTCCGTGAAATTATAACACCCTTGTAATTTAACCTGCTTCTATGTCAAGCAAACAGATAAATTATACCACTGTAAAACTGAGATGCATCTAAAAAAGTGGCAGCTCTCCAGGTAAAAAGAATCAGCCATCTGCTCTAAGAAAATCTAATAAAGCCCAGTGACAGATCACTTCGGTTATTGAGAGAAACTTGGAACAGTGGGGCAGAAATCAGCCGTGTGAAACCGGAGGAGTCACACAACAGACAGGTTGCAGACAATCTGAAAGGCAGCTCATCATTTGCTTTGCCACCTGCAGATCCAACGTCTACCTTAAGTCATAACTTTCAGAATTGTTGTTGTTATCAACGCTAGCTGAGGTTTGCTTGCAGCTCTGAGGTGGTCTTTAGTTCATAAACCTTTTGGGTCTTGAGCATTACTAGACAAAGGGGTAGGTAACACGGACTGAGAAAACCAGGCCTTTCTGTTTTATCTTTTGGAGTTTTCTTCGGCTCAGTGAATTTTCAGATAGCCCATTTGTCACATTTGGAGTATTGAAGGTACTCAAGAGCCTAGAGGTTAATTAGCAAAACAGCAGCTGACTTTACTAAAGAGTTTAATTCAGCTGTATGAACAAACTGTTTTCAGCCTAGAAGATCTGTCTGGAGCTGGTTTGTGCTGGAGTGTCACCCACACAAATCTCGCAAGGAACATTAAGTGACAATACGCTGAAAGGATGGAGCTCATGTTGGAACAAAGTCTCTCTGACTGAAAAAAAAAATTGCTTAAAGGAGGAAACATTTAAATTCCTAGTTTCTAATTTAGCTATTACCTAATTAAATATAAAAGCCTGATGTATTTTAACCTTTTTGAAAATATCCTCACACACTCTGAATTTCTTGTCACCACACTGGTTTTCTTCATGCTTCTCCCTGTTGTTTGGCTCTTACCTCAGGCCTTGTTCCAGGACAGGGTGTTAATTCTCCAGGCTGTCTCTGTCCTGTAGACCAACTGGCAATTTAAGGTTGGGACTTTCTGTCTTAAAAAAAAAAAGTTAATGTTTATATAAACAGTAGACTCGGGTCTCTACAGCCCCAGGGCACCTGCGCAAGTCCTTCCTTCCCCAGAACCCAACCCAGTTTCCTTCTGTTGGCTGAAATTAGTAATGATGAACTAATTTCAGCCAACAGAAATAAGCAAATATCAAAATAATAATAATAAAAAAAATTGCTTAGGGCTGCAATTCCACTTTCAATATCTTCCTCTCTAGCACCGTCATTTTCTCCCCCTGCAATGAACGTCTTAAATGTGCAGGGGAGAACGCAGTCTCTCACAGTGGAAGATGTTCAAAACGTAGACTGGCAAAGAGGAATTTTCTCCACAATACACACTTCATACAGACAGAGATGCATACCCCCAGAGTCTGATCTTTCTGCTATTAGAAAAGTCATTGCTCTTGCTGCTGAATTGCTACATAAACAGTGCCTGTGGCTCAGGGGGCACCCTCAGGCTCCCCACATGCCAAACAAAGGAAGACTAATTTTCTGCCTGTAGAAACAGCAGTGCTGGGGCACAGAGTCCCTGGATAGAACGATCTTCTTATAGCTGGATTGCATTAAGGAGGATTCTGTGTTAAGGAGGATTCTTCTACTGAGGAGAAAAACAGAGAAAGGAGCAGGTAGGGTACTGCACTCCTGGTGCTCACTATTGATCAGGAAAATAAGGAAGGAAATAAAAAAGAAATGCAAAAGAATGTAAACAGAATTAAAAATAAACAGAGAGAGGGTAAAATCCTGTCTTTGATGAAGCCAATGGTAAAGCCTTTTCTTGCTTACCTATGTTAATGCCTTTCTCCAAAGGAACAAGGTAAATGAAGAGATTTACGCACAGAAAACCAAAAAAGGCAAATGGATGAGAAACACAATGGCAATTTTGAATAAAAAATGTTGTAATATTGAATTTGGTAAGATGCCAGCGGTGCTGACTGCTGAAGTGCAGAGGTTGGGGTTGGTTAAAGGTTGGAATACGTATCATTGCCAAAACCCAGCTTTTTATCTGCAGAGAAAGTAATTGTACTGACAAATAAATGTAAAAAGCACAAATGTGATTCTTTGTTAAGGCAGGGGGCTGTCAAAACAAGTCTCAGTTTTCAAACTTCATAATGCCAGCCACAGTGTATTAAGCAAATAAAAGCAAAGGTAACGTATGAGAGGTGGTTACTGCCCATCAAGATGACCACTGTACTTGATTTATACATTTGTAATTGTTGTGTAGTAAATATATCAAGCCATTAAATATCTATTTTTTTGCTGCTCTGGTGAATGCGATGTTTTTAGCCTCTCATCCTGAAATTTTTGTCACTTGATCTCCATTCAACTGTGATGCTTCATCTTGCATTAGATTATAATACCACAACTGTGTTCACCCATGCAGTGGAAGAGTTCCCACAGGACCCTACCGGGATACAGACAGCGGTAAGTGATGAGGTAGGAGTGGGTTTCAGTCAACTGGCATTTATGTATATTTTACGTTTCCGAATTCAAACAGCGATTGCTTTTTTAAAATTAGTGTGATGGCTTTAATTAGAGGAGAACAACAACAAAGAGGCTATAATTAAAAAAGAAAAAAATCATGTGGTTGATGCAATGAGTAGCGTCTTTGTCATAATTCACAATGAGTCCACTCTACTGTTGGGTTAGATTCAATCATCAGTCAGCTTCAAGGGCAATCGCTTTTAATTAACAAACCTTTTGAGTTCTTCCAGGGAACACGGTCCAGACCTCTAAGGTACTGTAACAACGGTCAGACACACAGCTCTTAAGGCTGTCTGCCCCTTATGTTGCCTTTTTCCAAACTGCGAGGCAGAGGCTTCCTTCAGTAAAATTACACTCAGAGCATTGCAGCGGCGTTTTGTGCTGTGTCCCCACGCAGCCATCCAAGTCCTTCTCACTGGAAAGCTAACCACCTTCCTTGCTTTTGATAATTTTGCATGTATCTATACCCAGAGAATAAGAAAGACCACGACAGCTGTCCCAAAGAGAGCGTCTGCTTCCTGTGATCTCAGGAGAGACATCAGGATTGGACACTGAAAGTACTGCTTGGAATTAGGCTAAATGCGACTGTCCCTGTAGAGGCAGGTGGCATCCAGCTGCAAACCCTGAATCAGGTGGCAACAACAGGGTGTTTTGAATTACAGGGAGCGTATTTTGGGCTGAAAGAGGGTTGGAAGAGTACAGAAAGCCTACACCTTCCACTTGAGGTTAGGTCTTTCTGATTCGTGGTATATGCAGTCTCAAGCTAGCAGAGTCTTTTTAGGTAGACAAACTTGATTCCTTTGAAGAAACAAAGAACTCCACCACTCGTTTCTCCTCCTGTCTGTACAAACGTGCAGTATCACCGGTGACCTCCCCAAGCCCAAGGGGATGGTATCACTGCTGCCCTTTGATATGCAGATACGGGGAGCGGGATCACTATTCTTATCTTGCACTGAGCCCACAGAAAGCACAAACACGTTCTCCACGCTCTCCCCTGCTCTCAGCCCTCTCGCTGCCACCTTGCACGACTGAGGTGAAAGGGCTGCGGATCCCAGCAGATCCCGCTGCCACCCTATGCCAGAGCCCCGCCGGGCGCGCAGACCCAGCACCACACGCCACGTGAGGCCAGCTCACTGCAGTGTATATACGTACAATATCCCAGGCCCCTTTTAATCTAAGCCATAATTGACAGCTGGCCTCTGCGGGACTAATTTCACCAGCGTCGGAGCTTAACGCCAGCCACGGGGATGAGTTTCCTGTGAGTCAGTCGGCCCCAGCAGCCTGCGTTCCTCACGTCTCTCCTGAAACGGTGGGAAGGGGGACTTCTCCCTGGAGCCACGAGGCTCCTTTGGGCAATGGCCACGGCGAGCAAGGAGCCCAGCATGATGCACATGGTGGCACAGGGCAGTGCTGCAGCCTCCTGCCCCCCAGACTGACAGGCGCCATGTCTGATGCTGCTGCCCACAGGGCCGAGGCCTGCTCTGGGTGTGCAGGCCTACCTGAACACCCACCCCCATTTCAAGAGAAAACAAAACAAAACAAAAAAAAAGCAACCGATAAAGAGGCCCTTTAAAAACAAACATCTGCCTTCCCGCAGTGACCAGTCACTCGGGAACGCCAAGTGTCAAAGAGCCGCAACAACGCCCCGAGGCGGGACTCGAACCCCAGGACCAGCAGCACGTGGAACGCGCCCCACCCTCCCCATGGGGCTGAACCACGCATGCGCAGANCTGAGGGGAGGGAGCGGCGCTGCGGCCCCGGCGGTGCAGGGCTGGGAGCGCGCCGGGGTGTGGCGGTGCCTCCGTGCGTGGTGCGTTCGTGCGGGGCTGCTGCGCTCTCCCGAGCGGCGCTGCGGGTGTTGTGAGGAAGAAGAGCTGTGAAAATCAAACGAGGAGGGTTTGGTTCATGGAGAGCGTGGGATTGCTCTCCTGCCCTTCAGAGAAAAGGGGTTTGGGGCTCCTCTGAAGCACTGACGTGTTATTTCTAATTGCAGTCAGCAAGTTAAATACTTGGAGATTTGTGTGCTGCCATGGCACGACGCACTGTGTGGAGCGTGTGAGGGCATAGAAACGTGCAAAATGATAGCTATTTATTGCTAAAGCTCCGTTATGTTGTAAGGGACTTGCTTGCTTAAGGCCTTTTGGCATGGAAAATGCTCAGGGGTGGGCGAATCTCAGTGAGTAAAGAGCCCCAGCCACCAATGGGCCAGTACCAGTAATGGTGACCAATGGTGGTACCGTGCCCCATCCAGAGAACTGCTGAGGCCCCAGAGCGGCATTTTGGTGACAGCAAACTCCCTCACCCACCCGGTGCTCGAGATCTGGTCCTAGTGGGGGTTATACAGAGACCACAGCGTTGTAGAGCTGTGATCTTTGGTGCAATTAATGCAACAAATTGGAACGTCTGGCGGAACGCCTTTGGCGTCTCGCAGTAAAACAGGTGATGAATTGCCTGCACGCATCGTCGTGCCCAGAGCTTGCACCAGTTCGGGTAGCGAGGTTGCAGTGGTTGAACGTGAAACTTTGTCTCCTGGTTGAGGTCTGTGTTTATAAATAGCCTGTAGGCTAGCCCGCAGCCCTTCGCTGAGCTCAGGTATTTCATTTGAATTTCTTTAACATTTTAATTAAGTAATACCTCATTTTTGACAAGCCCTGCGTGTGCGCTTACGCTCATGCGTGGCTTTGTTGAAGCCCATACGCTATGAGCGTGTATCAGTCCATGGCACTGCCCACACGCCTGTTCCTTTATTAAAAACGTGGAGTTGAGAAAGTATAAAAGGCTTTGCTGAAACATCTGAGCGTTGTCGGTGCTGTTGGCTCGTTCCCTGCTGCTGGGCCCGTGTGCAGGTCCTGCCTGGTGTCACTGTGCTCCTCCCGAGGGAGGACCGACCCCAGTGTGTTGCTGAAAGGTGACATTTTCCATGGAAGAGCATGATAAGGGAACGTCATAAAGGAAGAAACGAGCATCTGCAGTTCAGCTGTAGACTCAGAAGTCTGTAGTGCAGGATTTGGTGTTCTTTTCCCATTGCAGGGCTTTACCCAGCAGCACGCTCAGACACCTGAGTCCCACCATCGGGATCACCCTTTAATCCCCATAAACCCCCTTCCCTGTTTTTTTCTAGAAGGCAGCGTGAGCAGGCAGCATGGAAATGCCTTCCCTGGAGCAGAGCCAAGGCAGCTCTGGGAAAACCTGTGCTGTCCCCATGTGTCAGCTGAGATGAGCGGCTCCTGCCTGCTGCCTCATCACAGCATGGCTCCGCTGCTGCCGCTTCTGTCGTAGCAGGGATGAACCTTTGTGAGGTGGGAAGGAAAATTGTGGCTCCTTCTGGCAGCAGCCCCGTTGCTCACAGTGTGACGCTAACGAGGCAAGTGCCTTTGGAGATTCTGCTTCAGAACTCGGAAGTAAATACAAGTTTGATAAAAACACAGGTGCGCTGCCATCAGCGAATTATCGTCAATTGCCTACATGAGGGCTGCTCGGAGTAAGCACCTGGAGTGACTTAAATATGTAAACTCATTTAAACAATGACAGATTCATATTTAAACAGTGGCGATCACCACTGTGTGTTTCCAAAGCTGTAGCAGTACGCTTAGAGAGGCGACAGTCTGAGAGGGGGCTCTTCGTTTCCAGAAAAAAACAGTCTGCAGGGAATGTATTTGTGAGCGTAGAGACCAGCAGGGAGCAGGAGGCTGCCGAGGTGTGTCTGCTTGTGTCCCAGCCCAGCGGTGCTGGTGGCTCCCGGCCCCAGCAGTGCCCTTCCCCAAGCGCCCGGCCGTGCTTCCTGCTGCAGGGTGCTGAAGGGCATCAGAGAGCGGCAGCCCGTGGTGGTTTTCCTGTTTCTGTCTGCTTCCAGGGCTGGAGGAGGTGGGTGAGATTCCCGGCCCTGCTCTGAGAGGAGCAGCTTCTCCTCTCCGTGGTCCTGGGCTGGCGCTGGGTCCGGGTGCGGGCACTCTCCTGAAAATGTGTGAGCGGGCAAACCAAGGGGAATGCACTGACATTCCGTTAATGGAAGGGAATGCTAAAATGTCAATGGAAATGTCACACTTAGATTCCCATTGTGACCACCTCAAGTAAACTCAGGGCCATTTAATGGGGTTTCATTCCACAATTAAAGGCAAACACATGCACAACTGTTTAAACAACTTTTAAGAGAATTCCGAGCAAGCGCTCCGCATCGATGTGGCGGGAGGAAGGCGAGGTGAGGCAGCGTGTGTTTGAGGGCTTGTGCTCGCTGCTCGCTTCATGCCTGGCTCCAAGGAGGATGCAATAAAACCAAAAAGATTTCTTTGTTTTGCTTCAAACTTTACATGACAGCTGGGTGTCTTGGAGAAGGAAATATTTGGCACTGGGGTGGGTGCTGTGGCAGTGCTCTGAGCATCCCGTAGTGGCCTTTCCCATGGGTGTTGGTGCACGCAGGGACCAGCAGCTCCTGCACGGGGTGAAGTGCTATTTCTTGTGTGCCAACACTGCTCGGGTAAGGTTAGGTGAATACCTGTCTGCTTGTTATGCAAATACCTGTCAATTCAAGAAATTGTCCATGAACTTTGGCTAACTTGCTTTACAGTGGGCTTGCTTTACGAATCCGGACTTGCTTTACACAGATTCTTGAAAAGCCACTGGTGGCCAATTACTTTGGATCATTTTTAATCCATCCTGTGTTTGAACAAGTACCTGCAGCACGATAGGATTGGCAGTCCTGGGAGTCCTGCGTAACTTTTCCAATGAAATGTGCACGTCTTCACTTACACCTGTGCGGAGAGGCTGACACACGAGATGGGAGATTCCTCCCCTGTCAGCCAGCAGTGCTGGGCTGATGGTTGTTACCAGTTCTGTCCCTGTGTTCTGTCCAGTGTCAGCACTGCTCTGTACCAGAGGAAATCCCTCTTGCTAGTGTCTGCACAGCTTTCTGTTTTCCTGTAAGCTCTGTTTCTCCTCGTGTACATCCACTCCTTATTGCCATTGAATCTGTGTTTGTGAGGATGGAAACCGGTGCTGTGTGCTCCGTGTTGTGGCTTTGCCGCTGTATTTATGAGAGCGTTTTAAAATCAAACCAATCTTTTGATAGAACTGTCACTGAAAGCTCCCAGTTCTTGGAATCCTTTGGAAGTGACTCCCAAGCTCCGTTATTTTGAGGTAACAGCATGTCTCTTCTGTCTTTTTCTTTAAAGCTGCTTGCACGCCTCGAGGGCAGAAGTTCTCTGAAAAATCTTGAACCTAATCTGTTTGCTGAGGAAGGATCTCCTGTTCATGGTAAGAATGTGTCTTTGTCATACTTACTTAAGAATGTCAAGGTAAAAATTGTCATGAAATAAATTACTGAGCTAAGTGGAAATCAGCACATCTAGTAATTCCTTGACGATCCAAGAAGTTGTTGGACTGCTTTACCAGATTGTGTGAAATTTCATGGATTTTACAGTGGAAGAGACAACTGTGATTGCACAGAACTAGAGATACCTAATGAAAAAAGGCAAATGAGATGCAAGCTGGAAGGCTCACGCTGAGCAGTACTACAGCTGTTGAATATATATATATATATGNACCGATAAAGAGGCCCTTTAAAAACAAACATCTGCCTTCCCGCAGTGACCAGTCACTCGGGAACGCCAAGTGTCAAAGAGCCGCAACAACGCCCCGAGGCGGGACTCGAACCCCAGGACCAGCAGCACGTGGAACGCGCCCCACCCTCCCCATGGGGCTGAACCACGCATGCGCAGAGCCACCCGCGCAGGGCTCTAGTGTCAGGAAGNAAAGTGTGTGGCTGCAGTGGCTACCAACATACTTGTCTGCAGTTTGAATTCCCACAGATCATAGAAGGCTCAGAAGAAATAGCAGAAAAAGCAATAAAAAGAATCAAGGTAATTGGATGAGAGCTGATGCTCAGCCTCCGCACGCAGTCTCTGTGAGACCATTTGCGTATCATTTTGCAGCGCTTGGGACTACGTTAAGAGTTCAGCAATATGTGATTCCTACCCCTAGAAGTTTCAAATGTGATATAACAAAGGGCAGAGAAATATTGGTGAGGTGTTGTGAATGGAGCAGAGAATAGGAGGTGATTTAAATACTCTCAGTTCTGAATTGCTTTGTTACCCACGAGAAGAGTCGTGAAAATGGGGTATGCTTCAAATGGCTCCTGAAGTTTTATTGTTATTTTTTTTAAGATGAGATCTTTTTCCTTTTAAAAAATGTATTTCAGTCTATTTTTGTACTTTGCATATGAGAAACAAATGTTTGAGACTGAGCTGGGCATTTCCTGGTAGAACAGACCAGGAGAAGCCTTTCCTGGAGGTCAGCAGTTGCCCTTGCTGCAGTCAGTGGGTTCTATAACACCACTCATAAAATTATCTGCTTTGATCTCAGAGCTGTGGAGGTTGTTCCTGTCTGTCCAAAGACTCTTCCAGAACCTCAGTTCTGAGATAGCTGGGAGCTTTTTGATATCATCACTGGTTTCTCCCTGTTCCAACACATGCACTGAGTTTATGAAGCATTTCTGTTTTTCTTTTGCGTTTAACAAATGGCATTATTTAATGTCTGTGTTGGTTGTGCTTTTTGACTGACACTAATAGAGTTGTGCAAGGTTGGCAGAGATCTTTATACAAATATATATATAAGCAGACTTCACTTTCTATATATTTTTACTTTGTCTTTTAATACCACAGTGTATCTATTTCTTTTAGTCCATCTGTTTTTTGGATATGTTCTTGTCCAGTAGGGATTTGAGACTGGATAACATCTCCCTCACTGTTTGTCATGCGCTTGATTTTTAGTGGGTCTTTACAGAACGCTGTAACACGTGCCCATGAAGAAGTGGTGATTGAAGCAATGCAATGACCTAAATTTTTTCTTTCCTGATGGCATTTGAAACAAAGCAATGTACCTATATATGTGTGTATATAAAAGTTTCAATAAACTCTACAAAGGTTACATCGTAGTTGAGTGTTCATAACGTGTCAGAATGCTATGGAACAGGAACTGTTAATAGAGGTACTGCTGTGATATTCCAGCCACTGCTTCTAATTATGATGGAATTTTATATTTAAGAACCCAAGCATATTTATTACATTCCATTTGAGCACTTCTGGAATGGAGCAAAAATGACACGGGCTTTAAATAAGCTTCCACTATTGCCAGTCATAGTTCTGTGCCACTGGTATGAAGGTGTGGGTGTCCATGTAAAGCTCTGATGGTCAGCAGCAGTGTGACACCTGGAATTAGTTTGGAATAAATACTGTGCCTTTCTACCCCCTTACAAGTGGTGCAAATATCAGTGACAGCTTCTGCGCAGTGCTATAAATTACTAGCCCAGTAGCTTGTACGTGTTCTGCCAAGCTGGTGGAACGTTCATTTACTGACACTGTTAATGTTGGGCAACACCAATTCTAATACAGAGATTTCCCATTAACTTTCCTCCATGTCAAAGTGTCTGTTCCTGCTCAGCCTCTCGGAGTGCCTCCATCCTCTGGCAGCACCTCTCTCCTAGCCCTCCTTTCAACGTATGTTGACGTTAACGAATGATGCTAGTCCCGATCCCTTGGTTTCCTCCATGCCCTATTGTGAGAGATAGTGTCAGTGGTTTCTGGAAACACTGCTGGCCACGCTTCCTCTGCTGCTGTGTCATGGTTTGTCCACTCTGATCCAGAAGGGTGAACTTCCCCTCCTTATCTCGCTGTGACAGCCCGGTCGCTAATTTAAGGAAACCCAACATTTATAGTTGCTGCTATAAACGGGGGCTGTTTGGCATCAGTTCTTTCCGTGGGCCGTCTCTTTGATAATCATGAAGGCACAGAAATCCCCTGCTGCCTTGGGGTTTTCTTGTAGCCCAAACTGTTGTTCTTTGCAGGGTATCAGCATCACTTCAGTGTTTTGGTCAAACTGCAGCCCGGCTGTGCGTCTTGTTTAGCACAGTGGAACAAATGAAGAATGATTTTTCATTGAGCTTATAGCTTTTACTTAAATATGTTAGTTCTGCCCCAAAAAAAGCCTCTCCAGTGTTGTTTTGTGCATTGCAGCTCTCACGTGTAAAGTTCTAAAAGAGATTGGAGAGACCTTTGGATAAAACATCTTCAAATGGATGGAGTCAAGTGCTTCCTCCACAGAGTAGTTTATTGGCATCCTTACCAGATAGCGAGTCAGATTCGTCCCCTGCTGCTTCTGAAAGGGCCTGGAGTTGCTCTGTCTGCTTTGTTCAGCATGTTTGGCTGGGAAGGTTGGCCCTGCAGCCTGCATTGCGTGTCGGCCTAATCCCAGCCCTGACCTGGGTTCAGCAATGCCGTTCAGGGGGACAGAACGCTGCTGCCAGTGGCAAACAGCACATACCCTCTGTTCTTTAATGGGAGGGATTTTACACAGTTGTTTTAAAAGATTTCAACAGACTATGAGGGCATGGCCTACCCAGCGTATTTAGGAGGATTTCTCCCTTCTGGTGGTATGATTGTAAGGGAGCTCTGTTGTGTCCCAGCACAGTCCGTGTGGCACAGCAGGGCCGCACCTGGCTGCAGGTGGCGGGGTTGGACACTGACACGTCTGAACGGGAAGAGGAAGTGAAGGTTAATGTGGTAGGAAGTGTAGCCATCTTTCATCTCAAAAGTGGAGAGAGCCATTCAGAGCAGAGAAGTGAGGATTTGGGAGGCAATCAAGCTTCCTAAATAAATTTCAAATATCAGAAATTCAGGAAAATGAGGTTGGAGTATAAGCAGAGGATTTCAATAGGGAGAGGTGGGCAGTCGAGTGCCATTGAGGTGGGTGGATTGTCACGTAGGTGTAAGCTGCTGACACCACTTGCAGCGGGTGAAGAGTTCAGTTCTTCCTCACCACCCTCTGCCCCCTGTCCCAAGCTGCATCCTGACGTTATATCCACCTGCAAACAAGGGCATCCTCTGTGAGCTGAGCAGTGACTTGAAAACCCCTGGTAACTCAGGCAGGCACAAACGAGTTTAAGTGAACTGGCAATTAATTCTCTGCCCCTGCATCCCTGCTGCAGAAAGCTGTTAGGCCATTTGCACTTGCCAAGGCCATGGAAATCTGTGACCTTCCTGCAGTTATGGCTCTGGGATTCTCCTTACAGCTTGTATTTACCCTGCTGCTGCCTGAAATCCAGAATGCCATAAATAAGTAATCCAGGTTCCTAAATTAGAAATTTGGAAAGAATAATTTTTGTTTAGTCTTGCTCTGATTTTAACACATAAGAAACCTTATGTCTTTAGAGGAAAGGCTTTAGAGTACCTTGTATTCACATCTGACTAAAGAACTGGTTTCCTAGTAGTGGGTAATGCTTTTTTAATTAACGTTTTAAATTCACATGACGTGCATTTTGTTGACACACGTGGATCTAGATGCTATTGGCACTTTTTTTCAACCTTTGTTCCCAGTTGATGTTTTTCACTTCAGAAACCTTCATTGAAAATTTGAATTTCTCTTGGTAGATGCTAACCAGGATTTAAACAATTTTTATCTCTCTCAAAGCTTTCAAAAATTCTTTTTCCAATTAGTGGAGTAGTGAATATTGGTTCAGTAAAAGTGAACATTGACTCGGAGCTCTGACCTGACCGCTTGCTGCTTTGTTTTTGAACAGGAGATGTCATTGAATTCCATGGTCCAGAAGGAACAGGAAAAACTGAGATGCTTTATCACCTGATAGCCCGCTGCATCGTCCCGAAGTCAGGAGGAGGACTGGAAGTAGAAGTCGTGTTCATTGATACAGACTACCACTTCGATCTGCTCCGCATGGTCACCATTCTTGAACACAGACTGGAGCAAAGCACAGAAGAAATGATAAAGCAGTGCCTGGGAAGGCTTTTTCTTGTGAACTGTAATAGCAGCACCCAGTTACTTCTCACTCTTTATTCTCTAGAAAACATGTTTTGCACTCACCCCTCCCTCTGCCTTCTGATTTTAGATAGCATATCAGCTTTTTATTGGATAGACAGAAGTAATGGAGGGGAGAGTCTTAACTTGCAGGAGATGAATCTGAAGAAATGTGCAAACTTTCTTGACAAGCTTGTGAGAGAGCATCACTTAGCCCTCTTTGCAACAACACAGACAATTATGCAGAAATCTACAAACTCTGAAGAATGCTCTTTTCCTTTAAAACTTCCACATGAAATTGATACAGACTACAGACCTTATCTTTGTAAATCATGGCAACAAATGGTAACCCACAGGATATTTTTTTCCAAGCAATTTAATTCTGGCAGCAGCAAAGGTTTTACAGTTGTTTCTTGCCACCTCAAAAAAAAACAAGTAGTAAGGCGCTCATTTAGTGTTGCAGAATGTGGAGTTCAGTTTTAATTTGTTTGTTTTTTAAGTGTCTAGCAAACTCAGTGCTTAGACCTGACTAGCTCTACGTAGGTTTTAGTCTCGTTTAAACGAGTTATTTGTTGCTGGGGGATTAAGAATTCTTGTCACAATTTTCTTTAATGTAGAGAAGGGCTGGAAACTTTAACGTTTTTGAATTACTGTGGACATTGAGTCCCAACTAGTGAGGAATGTTGCAATTTGTTTGTGCTTAATGCAAAAAAGAAATTAAATCAAGAAAAAGATAACCAAAGTAATTTTGAACTCCTAGTGTCCTTCGTTAATGTCACTTCTGCGATATGCAGTCAAGTGCACTGACTTCAATTCTGGGTCTTATTGCTTTTTAATCCTCTTCTTCCAAGGTACAGAAATAGAGGCCTAGTTGTTCATGGGGCAGGCTGCAGAAAGGCCAAGTGTTCACTTTTCTGCAGTGCTGGTCTGGGCTCCTTCCCGGTAGCCTAGGGCACCCGAAATGTGTTCCCAGCTCTGTCTGAGGAGCAGGATTCGTCTTCACAGCCTGTAGTAACCCTGACCGTGGTTCTCTAATCTCGCGATCTCTCTGCTTACATCACCATAATGCTCAGAGAAGCAAGGATCACAGGTGTTTTGACTTCCAGAAGTTTCTGGGTTTCAAGAATCTAAAGCTAGGACAAGAAGTGGAGGCCTGATTTCCACAAGCGATGAAGAAACTGAAGACCCAGCTGCGGGTACCTGTGAGTGTGCTGCACACAGCAAGCAGTTTCGTCTTTGAAAATAAAGAAGTGTGGGTTATGGGTTGTTTTGGGTGGTGTTCTGGTTTTTTTTTTTTTTTTCTTTTTTTCAGATGCACGGACAGATTTCTTCCCTACTTTCCCTCGTTATTCCCTCCTACTTCTTTCCCCTCCCCCATTCTCCTTAAGAAATCCAGGAATGCCATGTCTCTGGTCTTTACCAATATGTATTTGCCACACGTAGAACATCTGTGTGCAGGATTTGGCATGCAACATGTTGCAATTCTGGCAAAGAAGATACAGAGCTTATGGGAAATGCCCTACAGTTCTGGCAAAGAATACCATATTATTTATTAACCTAGAGTGCCCTTTGAAAGCTTCAAAGTGCTTTACAAGAAAGAAGATTGCACACAGTACATTATTTAATACAAAAACTTACATTAGCTTACAAATTTAAATTACTCAAACAAGGGGAAAATATTTCTCACAGCAATATTCGTTCAGTCATGTTGCACAGCGCGTTTTATAGTTGAGATTGAACAAATTATTAATAAAAATGCATATCTAAGAAGTATCTAGCACAGTATCTTTTTGAGGAAGATGCTTTAAAAAAATCTATAGTTGGACTCTTACCTTTTCATTTCCTGACTTCTGAAGCCAGCGTTTCCAGGCTGAATGCATACCTGAATGCCCAGCAGCGTCCAGGTGGGCTCGTGTACCCGGACTTCTCTAGATGGAGTTGGAGTGAGTGTCCATGCTCTCCTTTATGGAGTCAGGCACCTGTGTGACATGGCTGGATTTTTGTGAAGATGCTGAGCAGCTCGGTGTCCTTCCAGCCCAGTGCCCTCCCCAGAGCAGGAGCCATCGCCAAAGGCTTTGGGAGAAGTGTCAGGAAGCCAGTTCTCGCTGGCAGGCACTCCTGGCTCCCACCAGTGGGGGTGTTGGGGAGCTCTTGACCAGAAGTTGACCATGTTTAACGGCAAGTGATCAAACCTACCCTCCACGCACACAGCTAATCCATTTTTAATTTCATTTCCTCTTAGATTCCACCATGTCTTTTCGCAACGAAGTCAGCTTAATTATTCTTTCTGTGGAAAACCTTTTTTTTTTTTTCCATCTTAAACCCACTGTCTGATCACTTCTTCTTCAGTTCTTGTGAGACGTGAGTGAATGCTCCCTTTTTAACTCCCACAGAGGTGGTGATGTTATCGACTTTGTCGTTTCATTTGTGCTTTCTCTCCCATCACCACCATTACTTATTTCAGAACTTGCGTAAGTACACAAACACAAGAAAAACACAAAAGGTAAGCATTCAGCCTAGACTGGACCAGATTTGGTTTAATATGAGTGGACACTTCCACTGGGAATCCTTACACAGACACACTTGCATTTGTTATAAAATCAAAAAATGGGGATGATGCAAATGGAACTACAGAACTTTTAAATGCGAAAATGAAAGGGCTGCATAATTTCTGCCTTAAAAAATCACCAATTCCCTTTTCTATCAGAGAGTGCAACTGCTGAAGATAAACTGCTTCATAAGATCATACCTGCTAAAATATGTTTGAGAAAAAAAGGAGTGGAAATGTTCTGTATTCCCATCTGGAAAAAAGCTTTTATATTATTCACAGCGTAGTCCATATTTTGCATTGTACTATAAAATAAATGCAGGAGCTGAAATGAAGCCAAAGTTCTAATTGATCAAAAAGTGTTCACCTCAGGAAATTCTGAAACTTCACAGTTTATTTTTCCTTTGAATGCAGACAGATTTTTTTTATTTTTTTTTTTAGTTCTCTGTTAATTGCAGTAATCATGCTCTGCACAATTGCTTTAGATCCGTAGCGGATGCAGAGCCTCTGCACAGCCCTGTAAGTCTGCAGGAGGGGCAGGCAGCGTGCAGTCTGAGTGCGCTGACCTCGTCCTCTGCCAGAATTGTGCTGTTTGGAGAAATGGACCTTTAGGATGTGTGTCTGAAACAGCTGCAGCGGCAAAGAACCTGGGAAGCGGCAGATTTGTACCTTAGTCAACTGGAGGTGTTACAAATGGCTTGGTTTTCACCGTGCTTTTAACAGAGAACTTTCTCCTCTGGAGTCTCCTTTTTCACCCAGACCTACGCTGCTGCCCAGTTTCCAGCCCACGGTGTGAGCTGCCGTGCTGCTCCGCATCCTCCCAGGCAGGGAGAGCGTTTGGGTGATTTGGGGTGAGCAGGTCCGTGTCACCCTACAAAAGATACGTGCCCCCATCTATTGTGAAGTGTGACAAAAGAATGCATACACACCTAAACTCTAATTTATCCAAGTATTTCTCAGAAGTGAAAATCCTTTCACGTCAGTGCCATTGTGCTTCAGCTGAATGTTGTATTATTAAGGCTTTTGTAGTCATAGGAACTTTTTGTATTTCGTAGAATTTTTGTTTGTTGCTTCATTTGCAACATTGAATTAAAGCAGCAAGCGTAAAGCGAAGAGGAACTAGTCCAGCCTTTTTTCCCCATCCTTTTATAATGAGAGAACTTTTTAGCAAAAACAAATGAAGGTATTTTGCAGGTTTTGTATTTATTTTTAAAACAAACCAATATTTCTGCAGACGCCTGAAAAGAAAATGACATTTTTATATTCAGCAAAAAGGTTTTTGTATTCCTAAACTTTTTAATAGAACAAATAAAATACAAGTAACAGTTTGCTTGGTTGAAGTTCCTCCTTGCACATAGAACTGGGGTTTCCTTTTTCTTACATGTCTGGTGCCAGCTATTTCATTTTCCATGGAGTCTGGAAATGGCAGGAGGTGAAGGTTCTCGAGTGGAACCATGCCCACAGTTGTGTTTTTACTGGAGGTTAATGGGCACAGGCAGAAAGCAATACCATTTTGATGGCTGCCGGGTATAAAGCTTGCACCGGAGAGGAATGTGATATTTTAGGTATTTTCTGTGGCTGCTGTAATGAGTGTCTCTTGAACCTCTTTATTCAAATATATTTTCATATAGAAAGATCCTCCTGGGGCTGTGGGCAACATCACAGTGCCAAGCTCAGTACCCAGCTCAGGAGAAAGCCATGCCGCATCGCTCAGCTTCAGCGTGTGTAGGAAGCTGCAGTGAACACTCACCTGCATAAGAGCTGCAGTTGTAATGTTTGCAGCAGCTATAGAATAGCACAAGACTGGTGTGTTTTGTAAAGAGAGGGAAACCCTGGAAGAGCTGGGAAGCTTTTGGCGGTGGAAAAATCTTTTGGACCGGGAAAGGAGCATCAGTACTGTGCATCTGCATGATCTCCTGAATAGAAAATTGATGCCCAACAGCAGCCTCTGAAATTAAAGGTCCGGCCATCTCTGTGCCGGAAAGGAGACAGCAGAATGGCACTGAGCTGTGAATAACGCGTAGTAAGACAAAAGGGTTCTTGAGCTGTTAGCTAACACGTCTAGCACAGTAATGCTTTAAATCACAAAGTTGGCCATAGCTGACCTGCAGGTTCTTCCCACCAAGAAGTGAAGCTGGTGATGGATTCAGCTATGCAGATGCTGCATAGCTTATTTACAATGAAGGTAAAAAAACCCTGCTGCTTTGGACCCAAGAGGAATTAAATGTAAAAACAGACTTCTTTACTTTATGGCTTTGGTTGTTTTTTTTCCCCTGCAGCTCTAGGCACCTTTTCCAGCAATCAGCACTTGCGCCAAAAATACTCACAGCTTTCTGTGTCAGGGCCGTGCTTTACTGGAAGTGGATAGTTCTGTGTACACCCTTCATTGCTGCGCACATGGGGGTGAACCCACACGGCACAGCGGCGTAACTGGAGATGGCTTTGGAGCCGCTGTTCTGGCTGCCACCGGGAATAATTTCACCTCGGAACAGAGCCTTTTGAGAAAATGTGGCTGTGACTTTCCTTGGCAAAAGTCTGGCAGGCTTCATCCTGCTCTCCCACACCGCTTTGCATCCTGCCCCAGCCAACGGGTCCGTGTACCTGTGTGGGCCTCACGCTCACGGAGAGCGGTGACGAGATGTCACCTCCTTGCCAAGCGCTGGTGAGCAGCCACGTTCCCGATGTTGGCACTCGTACGGCAGGACTTGGCACCGCCACCGTACTTTATAATTTAAACCATTTGCCAGGGTTGTTTCTCATTCTAGCTGGGTCTGTGCTAAAGACCTCCTAGCACTCTGGGAAGTGATGAAAGAGAAGAAATCTTGATTTCAGAGGATCAGAAGGACAAGATTTTTAGGCTGTTGCTACAAAAAGAGGGCAAGCAATGCCATGGGATTCCTGGCAGCGGCAGGTAAACATCAAGGCCTTGGAGGTGTCTTGGTGAAGGTCAAGGGACAGACCCTATGCCACCCTCACGTGTCTGTATTAGGAAGCAGTTTTGAGCCACGCTTTCCCATTTAAACATACCCAAAAGGAAGACACTGGTAGTGAAAATGCAATAGCAAGTCCTCGTGCTTTGAACATGCAGGCTGCCAGCTGCCCTGCAGGCACAGTGTTCAGTGGAGAATCCTTCTGCAGAGAGCACACGGCTCGAAGTGTCACCACACAGTCACAGCACAGAGCTATGCTGCGTTTGGACCATGCAAGGAATGGGCTCAGAAAGTCAGTGCATGTTCGTAGAGATCTCATCAAAGCAGGTTTCTGCCCAGTAAAATCTCAGGCAGTTTTGACAGCTCTGAAGCTGCTTTCGACTTGCAGAATGTCGGCAGAATGTTTTTCTGATCCATTAAAAAGCGATTACAGAAATAAGTAAACAAGGCACCACATGGCACACCGCAACTCGTAAGGCACAAGTAACTTCAGTCCCAGAGAGTCCCACAGCTGATATGGAATGGCAGTAACAGCACCAATAATACTGACCATCTCCCCAGGGAACACAAAATGGTATTTGAGTTACAGCAATGAGTATGTCCCCACCATGGGGCTGAGAAGGAATAGAGGAAGAAGGGAGGCTGTCTGGGGAGCTCCTTTAGGCTTTGCTAAGGCATGGGAGAAAGGAAAGCTGTATGATCATCAAAAGCTGCAAGCAAAGGGCTCACTTTCACCCAAGAGCCTATTGAAAATGCCCACACTGGCAATGAATGACTGCTGGGAATGGCAAACGGGCTCTCAAATGTCAGGAGGCTGCAGGAGACCCCAGTGACCACTGCCAAGAGGAGGATCTGGCTGGAGAGGACTGGACCCTGCTGAGCTTGTCCTGGAACAGCAGGTTGCTGCTGCTTCTTACAGCTGGAGACGGGACATGGTTCAACCCTTCTGGCCCCTGGGAGGCCCCATCACCGAGCTGCTGAGCAGCCCTGTGCCGGTGCTCACAGGGTCATCCTGTGACTTTCCCTTATCCTTTCTGTTACCTCCTTAACTTCACAGTTCTGCAGTAAGACCACAATGCTTGCGCTTCGGTTACACTGTGTGTTAGGGGAATTATCTGGCAATAAAGCCAGAAGTTGTGAAGTTTGTGAAGTGGTGCAGATGTTCATATTTTCCCCCATCAGAAAATGAAGCTGTTAATAAAAATTGTGAATAACCTAAGCCAATGAGACAGACCAACCGTGCAGGCAATGAAGCTGCAGAGCTTTCCATGTCCAAGCTTTCAGTGGTGGAAATGGTGAAGTGGTGGAACTTCTGACATTTCTCAGGTGGTGGTGGCTCCCACCCTCTGCGACTGCCCCACTCCACCAGGGCAGCCCTGCAGAGCTGCAGGCCGGGCAGCAGCACGGTACCAAAGGCACTGAGTGAATCCTGTCTCTCCTATTGCTGGAGCTCCTTAGCCCTCCACATGGCTGTGCATTGGTGGGATTACATGCCTGGGTTTTGTGTTGGAGTCCCTTTTGTTTTGTAAAGAAACTCAAGTGGTGTTGTGGCTCTGAAGGAAGGGCAGAGGTTGCATCCACCAGCTCCAGTGACATTTTACCCAGCCCTGCCTGTAACAGCAAAGGACTGATTGCTAAGAAATCAGGGCAGCACAACCGAGTGTTGAGATTTCAAAACAGCTTTTTCTTTTCTTCCTTGTTTGGGTTTTATTGCCACTACTTGTATTTCTTCTAGGAAACACACATTTCCCAATACTTCCTTTTCTGTAAGTCTGTGTTGTGTCCTACTCACAGGGGATTTGAGAGGCAAAGGGAAAGGAAGGGGCACCGTCTCCAGACCTCTCTCCTGGCCAGAAGCCACCCTGGGTTGGACTGTGCAGTACACAGCGGTGTGGTTCCGCTCCTGCATTGATCAAAGATATCCTGGACAATGGGTGAGGTAGGAGGGAGCCCTAAAAGATAGTGCAGGCGGAGCTACAGGTAGATAAGAGATTTAAATAGAAGCCATGGATATAGAGAGAACAAAATGCTGCAGTGTCTGAAAGCCAAGAGTGAAACTTTGAGCTATTCCCTCTGCATTTGCACTTTTACACACACAGCATGGCTGAATTAGAGCTTGCAGACCCAGAGCACCCAGGCTGGCTCTCCAGATCTCTTCTGATCCTGCAGTCTCTTTTCTCCAGGAGCAAGGTGCACCTTCTAGGAAAATAAAGTAGTACAAATGAAAATGCTTTCTGTTAGGATAAGAAATCACAAAATACCAGCACCAAAGTTCAAAATGTGCTGAGTTCCCACTATTTATAATTGGTGACTGGCTAATCTCTGCTCTGGAAGATTTCAGTGCCAGTGCTGTGCTGCCATTTATTTGAGGCCAAAATCATTATTCTTGGGAACTATGTAGGTTTTCAGACTCTCCTTCCAGAAACCATTCAGCATAATTATGGGGCAGGATGTACTAAAACTAAAATGCTAATTTATTCCGAGACTAAAACATGCATTTTGCTGACTCCAGGATTCTTGGTGTGAATGACAGCGACACACGGGTAGGACAGAAGGCCCTTCGTCCTGCGAAGTCATCAACGCACAAAACAGGACATTCAAAGGCAATGGAGAAAGCCTTCAGCTCCAGCAAGGCTAATGAAAACTGAGTGCAAGGTAAATATTCTTAGGCTGTGCTCTCCCGTCCCAGACTTCCTCCATGTCTGCAGCAGTGTGCCAACGCTCAGCGCAGTGAATCTCCCTGTGCCAGAAGAAGTCCATCGTGAAGCAGAACAAACACAAGTACAGGCTGGCATAGGGACTGGAGCCTCGCCTCATTTTGGACTTGGCTTGTTTGCCTGCAGGTCGCACTAGTTCCTCGGTTTTGATGCTAAAAAGAAGACCCTGATAATCCTGGGTACGGTGGCAGTAGGTTTTGAACACAGAAGAGAGAGATCAGGATGTAGTCTTGGTATAAAGAAGCAGCAGCCCCTCCCCTCTCCTCCCAGTCCTGTGCAGCTGCCTGAAAGCCTTAAGTGCTCCTGAGTAAGGAGTTGGCTTTTTGTAGACTTATGGATAATGGCTTTGTTCAAATCAAGTATCCATTTTTAATGCATTTTTAAAGGAAAAGTAGAAGATGATCGTTGAGAATGCAGCTTTGCAGCTTGCTGAAAGTTCTGCCATGAAACAGCAAAGCTTAAAGGTCTGCTTTAAGATGGTTTCACAAACCCAGGTCTAAAAGGCTTGAGCATTGGGCGGCTTTGCACAAGTGAGCAGCCTTCAGCCACTGAATGGATTAGTGCTATAGGCAGGGACCACGTTCATCACCAGCCGCTAGCTCAAGTCACAGTACTGCTTGTGTGCTGGAGGTCTGTGTAGCTACCACTCACACACATGCCACAGGAACTCCAGAACAACCTATAGATTTAAATGCTAATGACTGCAGCATATGCTAAACGATAAATCCATCAAGAAAAGCAGACCTACAGCAATGTGTAGCAGCAGATACAGACAGTAAAAATTGGAACATTTCCCATGTGAATATAGAAAAAAATTACAGGTTAAAAACTAATAGAAGTCTTAACGGCCTGCAGAATGTCCCCCTTGCGTGATAGCGCCGTACTTGTCACCAGGCTCTGGATATTTGGGCAGCCTGGCCTAGTGGGAGGTGTCCTTGCCCATGGCAGGGAGGTTGGAACAAGATGATCTCTAAGGTCCCTTCCAACCTGAACCATTCTATGATTTTATGATTCTGTATCTCACCAACAACAGACTGCTTAAATAATGGAGATCTTGATGGCTGTTATCAGTTCCCTCCATCAGGCCATCACTGCACTGTTGAAGTCGGACTCTGTGCAGAAGCCACCAGCAGCACTGCGCTACCAAGCGTGCTGCTCTGCTGGCACGACTCGGGGTCGTCAGCGTAACGCAGGGATCTCAGCCTGCAGAACCCCACTTAAAGCTGCCTCCTGCCAATCTGCCACATGCTAAATTCCAGCAAACTGCTTAATTAACGTAATGAATGCAAACTATGCTCTAGTCTGCACTATGGGTAGCTGGAAACACCCTCTTACACACGAGCAACAATGCCTTGTCCTTTAACAATGTGGGCTAGATTTTATCTGGTCCTTTCTGTCAAGAGGGATCACAGGAGCCCGTATGCACACACCCTTTGTCAATTTTCCTATTTCATTGTACAGAAAGTCTTTCTGGTTAATTATTTTGGTAGTCTCATTTATATACCCTATTTTCAGAAGGGCTCATGCATATGTTTAATGCATGAATAGTTTCAGGTAGGTCAACAGGAAAATTTATATGTTTAAAGTTAAGGGTGTGCATACATCTTTACAAAGTCGGGCTGGACTTTGCATCTACGCCCAAAGCTTTTCTCCAGCTGTGCCTGTCTGCACAAACCCGCCTGCACCAGCTCCCTAACACTAGGCCATTATTCCTCCAACTGGAAAGTTGAAATCCACCATTTATGTACGATCGTGGTATATGGCTGGCTTCCTCTTTCCTGCTTCCGTCCCAAAACACTCAGAGCATGGGCAGGAAGAAGTGAGCGTGGTGGCTGGGAATGAGCCTGCACACAGAGCCAGCTGCTGCGGGAGAGGGGACGCAGCCATGCTGCTGTTGATGCCATCTTGCATTGCATCTTCCACAGCTCAAAGGCAGCAGACAAGTGCACTCACTTCCATCTCATTCTGGCTCAAAACCCATGATCTGCAACCCAGAAAAAAATGTAGCTGTTTTTCCTCTCTTGGTTTCATTTTCTCTACTGCAGAGCATGGGCCAGTCTTAGACTCCACTGAGCAGAAAAGCAAGCTCAGTGCAAAAGCACAACCGCTGCCTACGTCACGTTCAGCTATCAAGTAGAAACAACATTTTTGCTCAGCGATCACATTCCCTCCCATTCTTGCACAAGCCAAGAGGAGTCTCCTGCGGTTACAGCCAGGGAGCAGGAGACAAGCACCGAGCTGCTCTTGGCTCAGCTCATCCTTTTGTTTGTGTTGGACACATGGTGACACTCCCCTCCTCGGATCCCAGGTCCCGCAGCCATTTGGTTTCATTTAGGACCAGACGCAGCAGTGCTTTCCTACCAGCACACACACGCCGGGCGCTGCCCTGCTGACCAAGCAGCCGTCTGTCCTTCTGCTTCAGTGCTTCGGGACACACGGCTCCCACCCAAATCTGGACAACTTTCTTTTTATCCAAATCTGGATATTTTTTGCACTTTTGGAGAAGTCTAACACAAAATTTTCCAACCTTCTGCTACTGAGCCAGCCCGGTTTGGCAAACAAAACACCAGTCCTGAGCCCTGCTGGGCCCTACCAGAGCCACGTGGCCACATGGATCTGCTTGCACAGAGCAGCCTGTAAGAGCAGTGCCTCAATTTGTCATGCTCTGGTAATAAATCACTCCCTTCCCTTCGCTAGGGGTTAGTCAGCAAACTCTTACTCATGTGTTTCTCACACAGTAAGTCACACTTCCTGGTAGTATCCGTGTGAACGTTTCTGCACCCTTACCTTTGCTTTGGGAGAAGCAGCTTGATGAGGCTGGCTCACAAGATGTGTCATTTCGCTTCTGAAGCCACACAGCCAACAAATACCTGATTTTTCTATCCATGGTGCACTGTTATTGGACGTTCAGTCTATGTGGTGTTCCCTATGCCGTGGAGCAGCAGAGGGATCACAGAATCATAGGATCATTAAGGTTGGGAAAGACCTCTAAGATCATCAAGTCCAACCATCAACACATCACCTCCATGCCCACTGAACCATGTCCCTCCGTGCCACACCTCCACGTTTCTTGATGTCCTCCAGGCATTTGGAACTGCTGAGCCCCTGCGTGGTCTGGGCCAGGGGCTAAAAGCAGGAGGACAGTGGTGGGAGGTCCCTGGTGATCCCCTGCAAAACCCTCGGCCCATCACTTCGCCATCGTGTCCAGCTGTGGAAAAATTTCTCAGAGGAAATGTCTGCCTTTGAATTAATGCGTCTAATTATTGGGTAAATGGTATAAACAGTTTTATACCCTGCAGTACCCTTCCAGTGCTGGATTTGAAACGGGTCACACAGGAAAGAAGGTTTCCAAAGGGCACACTGTGTGAGCCTGGGGTGACACAGGTGATTCTGTGGTTTCATAGCCTAAAAAGACAGCAAAGTCCATGGGGGTCGTTTAGGATGAAAAATTAGAGATTGTTAATTAAGAAAGGGGGAAGAAAAGGCCCCTTCTAGGACAGATGATAGATTTTAGGCTGCCATCCAATGTCAGGAAGTGTTCCCCTCTCAGCAGGGGATCCAGGCTGCAAGGTTATTTAATACTTTCTGGTTGATTTTGTATTTGGAATAACTGCCTTAAATGATTGCTTTTGGCCTGAGAAACTGTTTGCTTACCTGGCACCTGAACACCAGTGATAAACTTTAATGTCCTCCTCTGAGTATTCTCTCAGCACACAGAGGAGGCTCAGCACAGCCCCACCAGCTATAAATCTGACCTTTAAAAAAAAAAATCAAAATCAGATGTTGCTCATCATCTCTTCCAATTTCAATCTATCCGTCAACATCCAAAAGTTTTAAAAGCTCTGCTTAAGCATGTCTCCATCCCAGTGATGGAATATCCTTTAATATTTTATAGCTCTGACTTGCACTTCTAAAAGTACTAATTAATCTCACTAGATAAAAACTGACACAAAATGGCACAAGTGAGAATAGCTCCGTCCTTCCTCCCAGCAATCGTGTGCCGGTTCATCTTGGAGCATGCAATGATTTACTGTAATCGTTTTAGGCCCGTGGTGGGGCCAATAACTGGCATCTGGAAGCTGCGAGGCTCCTTCCCAGTGGATGCCATTCACATATAGTTATTTAATTAATTAACAGCTCTACTAGCATAAGCCAGTAAAGGGTCTATTAAAGGGTGGGTTGATTTTTTTTCTTTCTTAAATATCTTCCAAAGTAAGAACATATGCTTCACACTGCTCTTCCCTTGGAGAGCGCTTAACGTTGCAACCTGTTTATCTTGTGACTGATTTTCCAATTCCACCTTAACCAGCTGCTCTTTGCTGGGCTCTAGGATTCAGCGCTGCCATGCGCTCAGCGGGAGCAATCGCATTCTACCTGCATGTGCTCATTCCTGCATGAGGTGCCAAACCTCTGCGAGGCCGCCCGGCTGCCTCCGTGCTGTTCCCAGACATTACAGGATGCACTTCCATTGCTCGCCTCCCTGCTGGGAAAAGAAATATAAATATAAATAAATAAAGGAGGGGGGAGTTCATGTGGAATAAGTAAAATATCAGTAGGAAAACGAGCCCTGCCCGATGCTGGAAAGGAGTTGGTCAAGTTTGTAAAAACCATTTGAGAGCCCGGTCCCATGTGAAATGTGGAAAAGCTATCAGGGGCCACAAAGCAAGCAGAGATGGGTTTGGTCTGGTTACACAGCCAAAGGATTTTGCTTCCCAAACTGTGAAGATCCCTATCACTTGGATGCAGTTAAATGCAAACCAGGTCCTCGTGCAGGCCTGAGGCAGGGCGAGGGGCTTGTCTATGAGCCTCTGTCCTTCTGCTTCCCCTGCCCAGGCACACACAGTCACAGAATCGCAGCATCACAGCATCATAGGGGTTGGAAGGGACTTCTGGGGATCCCCCAGTCCAACCCCCTGCTGAAGCAGGTTCCCCACAGCAGGTAGGGAAGCAGCTCTGGGTTGGTGCCGCACAGCAGGTGACATCTGAGGAGCTGCCCCACAAGGACAGAGTAGACACGAATTCGGAGACCCTCTGACAGGACGGTAATGTTATTTCAGCAACTGCTGTCCGAAGGAAGCACTGCTAACAGCGCGGCACAGTGCTAGATCCCTGGTGCTGGGCCTCGATATATAGGACATGTCAAAAGTTACATAATCCTTGATGCAAAATCCCTTTCTCTGACTAATGCGTGGTGTCATTCCCCCTCCTGCTCTCCCTCCCTCCACCCCTCAGCGCAGCCTTCTGGCCTCAAGGCTTTGGAAAAATGGCGGTGCCCTGGAGCCCATCACCTCGAGGCCCTCGTCTGGAGCCTCCTCCTTGTGATCCACCACAGCTGAGCGAGAGGCTGTCAGAAACCCGGCGGGAGGCCGGCAAGAGCTCTGTTTGATACCCCTGTGAGAGAGCTGTCAGATCAGCTCTGCCTAGATGTCAGGTGCAGATGGGCGAAAAGGCATCTTTTTAACTTTGACGCTTCTTCTCCTGCCTAGGTAGAGCCTCAGGCCTGAAAAGTTTTGCACTAAGTTCACTCTCAAGCCCGACTGGGCCTCTGAAATTGCTTTTCAGCCTACAAGCCCTAAAGTGACACTCTGTCAGGGCTCCTGGGCGCTGGCAGGAGCTCTGTGGTGAGCCTACCTCCTCACAGATGGTGGTCACCACCCCCTGCAGACGGCACAGGGCCTGCAGAGGCGGTGGTTCCTGCCTTTGGGCAACTCCCAATGGTTGGCACAGTCTCCAGGAAGGAGCGTGTGAGTTCCTCTTCCTCAGGAGAGCGTCCAGGCCCACATCTCCCACTGTGCTCAGCAGTGCCTTGCCCACCGCAACAACATGCTCCAAGGGCAGGAGGAAGGAGGGAGGCCATGCTTTTGTCACTGCCTGGAGGAACGGGGCTGTACAGCTGCAGATGGACAAACCCCGTCAGCAGCCCCTGGAGCAGAGGCCAGAGCTCAGGCCCCCTCCTCTTGGCCAAGTGCCACAGCCAGCAGGGCACACAGGGTCATCTCAGCCAACTTCATGTATCTAGGAGCTAGATACATAGATATCTCATGCAGCAGCAGAGAAACAGGCATTTCCTGTCCTGAAAGGAGACAAGCATCTCCCTGGAGTTCCTTTTCCTCTCTGCTGACCGTACACGGAGCCCAAGGTGACTAACACAGTCTTTGAAGTCCAACTGTTCAGTATCTAAATCAGGGCAGATGAGTTCCCCCTCTCCTCCCTCCACCCCTTTCCTGTGTTTCCCTTCTATCCCAGTAAACCTTCTGTGATGCCACAGCTCCAACAGGAAGACCTGGGAGCACTCTAAGCCCCTGCAATGCCCCCAGAAGGGGCTGGGAGGCTCACTATGGAGCTACGGTCTCCAGCCACCCCCAGAAGTTCTGTGACCAAGTAAACATGCACAGGAGGTTGGTGAGATATCCTTTGCCTTCCCAGCTCATTTTAATAGACAAGGCTGACCATGTCCTGGTTCTTCACAATAGATGGCTGTAGACACTTGTGTTCTACAAAGAACTATAAAAAGAAATTATTAATTCATATGATAATTAATACCCTGTGGGTGCTTTGTGCTTTTGTGGAAAGCAAAGCAGCTGTAGACTTAGCTTAACTGGCTGCTTTGTTTTGATGATTTGTACTGTTCTAGTACTCCAATGAGTATATACTTTAAAGGTGATTTAGTCTTAATACCAATCATCTTCAAAATGATAGAAGTGTCCCTCTGTAGCCATGACCTCAAGTTTTTTGATGGTGTTCATTTACGGATAAATTATCTCAAGGTGGAATGAAGGCTGAGTACATATATTGGGAATTTAAAGTAAAACATCTCTAACATCTTCCAACTAAACCAAAACCAAGCAGCAGAAAATCCAAAATATTCATACCTAAATTTACATTTAAAAATTCAAGGAAATTAAGAATTTAAAGTGCGTTCTGTAACCAATACATTTCCTAGTAGATTTTATTTCATGAGAAAAAAAAATCCATATTCTGCCATAAGTCTCAAGAAAATTTTTTGCCAGCTACAGCCATAGATTTTGACCTCTGCGAGGTCACAGACAAGTCAAAGACCCAGTGTGAGCCTTTGTGTGCTGGCTTCCTACCTCCACATCCAACCTCCTACACCCTTCTTCCATTTCTTTCCTGAATTTGCGTTCACATTGGACTGAACTTCGGAAAATATTGAGGCCTTTTGATTCTCTGCTGGAGAAGAAAATCCAATTCACAGCCTGAGAACTTCCTGGGATGAAAACACAAGGGTGCAATTTTCTGTTTTCAGTAGTGTTGCTGGAGAACCAGTGAGTATCCTTAAAACCATGCAGCAGAACTTTCACTGGACATATGCTGTATAATGTAAAAACACTCAAAGGATTAGCAGCTATCAGTGGATATATCTCTAGCTGTGCACATACGGCAAGTCTACAAAGAAGGGATTAGGGATATGTGATACAAACCTGCAAGGGAAAAAATACATTGCAGCCAAAAATGGAATCATAAGACAAAGTTATTCCTGTATTCACAGAATTTCATGCAAATTGTTGTGTTACATGATGGCTTATTTGTATTACAGCAACATGTAGAGATCTTGCAATAAGAGATCAGTCACAAGATGCTGCGTTCTGTACACACTGATCCTGAAAAAGAGTATCTGCCCCAGAGCTTGCAGTCTAAGAGCTATTTCTTGCAAGCGCACCCACATGACTGTACTGTGGATGTGTAGAAATCCAGTCCTCGGCTTTAGCCCAAAATAATCATTCAAACAAGAAATATTCTTATTCTTCCAATGATTATTATTAAAACAAAACACACTTACTATGTATTTTAACAAGACCCTGCATTCCCTAGCAGCTTGACTGCTTTGCCCTCCTGTCTAGAAAGATTTTCCTAATCTCAGTTTTCTTCGCTGGAAATGAAGCTGCCTCCTTCTTTCCCTGTCCTGCAGTGGCCATGGGGAAAGATTTATCACTCTCCTCCTTACAATAAACTTTAACATATTGCAAGATTTTTATCGTGTCTCTTCTTTAGACTCTGCTGTTCCCAGACTAAACAAACAATCCTTTCAACATTTCCTCCTAGGTTGTTCTTTCTGTGCCTCTGATATTTCCAGTGTCTCTCTCCTGGACCCTCTCCAGTTTGTCTACATTTTTCTTACAGTGCAGTGCCCAGAGCTGGACACTGTATTCCAGCTGAGGCCTTACCGGTGCCAAGTGGAGTAGAATAATTATCTCCTATGTCTTAGGTTGCAGCCACACATCCTGTTCTGGCTGCAGCTGAGCTGGGTGAAAAGTTTATTTCTTCTCACTCGCTCCAGCTGCTTATCGCCACCCCCAGCTGCCAGCTCTCCCCCTCCCAGGTCAGCCAGCATCGCTGCCGGCCAACTGCTCCCTGACACGGGCTGGATGCGTGATCCAGGTTACAGTCAGTGATCCAGACAGCAGATCTCTTCCTGTCCTCGATTCCACATGCCTGGGTAAGGCTGAGGTGTGTATGAAGAAGCCAAAACCTCAGGTGGGAGGAGATGATGAAGCAATGGGGTTGTGGAGAGCGGCTTTCACTGCTGGGGGAATTGCACCCAGAAAACGACGTACTACCCTGTCCTTCTGCTCAGCCTTCAGCCCGCCTGGAGCCCCAGCCCCACCTCGTGATGCTGCTGCCCAGCCAAGAGGTCCCCTTCAGGCAGTTCTCCTCCCAGACTGCAGTAGTTTGCACTTCATCTTCATGCTGGTTTTATGACATTTTCTCCAATTATCAGTGCCATTCTAAATTCACATTTTATTGTCCCAAGCAAGACCACCCAGAGATTATTTTACAAGCACATTCACTGCACTAACACCCATGGTGATTATGAAGAGGCTGAAAGCTGAAATGCCATCCTAGTGGCAGGACCATCACTCCCATCGCTGACAGATCTTCACCCACTTCTGCAGCCATCTTAGAGTGATAACATTTTCTCTCTGCCCACAACATTGCACAGAACAGGGCCTCGAGGCTGACTAGTGTCACATTTCTAACTCTTTCCTCCATTTGATGTCTGCAGAGAAAGCCCAGCAGGCCACCAGGCTCACACTCGTGCTGGTAGGAGCAATACAACCCAACAACCTGGAGATACACTCTATTGATTAGACTGGAGCTGAGTTTCATTTCTTACGGCTCCTGCACAGACACAGTGGAGAAGTGAACTGGCTGCTGATCACTGGCACAGGTTGCCCAGAGAGGTGGTGGATGCCCCATCCCTGGAGACATTCAAGGTCAGGCTGGGGGGGGCTCTGAGCACCCTGATCAAGCTGTAGTGTCCCTGTTCATTGCAGGGGAGTTGAACCAGATGGCCTTCTTCTTCATTGCAAAGATGAGAAAATGTGGGATAGATGAGTGGACAGTGAGGTGGGTTGAGAACTGGCTGACTGGCCGAGCTCAGAGGGTAGTGATCAGTGGCACAGAGTCCAGCTGGAGGCCTGTAACTAGCGGTGTTCCCCAGGGGTCGGTGCTGGGTCCGGTCTTGTTCAATGTCTTCATCAACGACCTTGATGAGGGGATAGTGTCCACCCTCAGCAAGTTTGCTGATGACACGAAGCTGGGGGGAGTGGCTGACACGCCAGAAGGCTGTGCTGCCATTCAGCAAGACCTGGACAGGCTGGAGAGATGGGCAGAGAGGAACCTGATGAGGTTCAACAAAAGCAAGTGTAGAGTCTTGCACCTGGGGAGGAATAACCGCATGCACCAGTACAGGCTGGGGGATGACCTGCTGGAGAGGAGCTCTACAGAGAGGGACCTGGGGGTCCTGGTAGATGACAGGTTGGCCATGAGCCAGCAGTGTGCCCTGGTGGCTAAGAAGGCCAATGGGATCCTAGGGTGCATTAAAAAGAGTATTGCCAGCAGGTCGAGGGAGGTGATCCTCCCCCTCTACTCTGCCCTGGTCAGGCCTCAGCTGGAGTACTGTATCCAGTTCTGGGCTCCCCTGTATAAGAAAGACAGGGACCTCCTGGAAAGAGTCCAGCGGAGGGCCACAAAGATGATAAAGGGCCTGGAGCATCTCCCCTATGAGGAGAGGCTCAGTAAGCTGGGTCTGTTCAGCCTGGAGAAAAGAAGGCTGAGAGGAGACCTGATCCATGTTTATAAGCATCTTAGTTGTGGGAGGCAAATGGAGGTGGGGAACCTCTTTTCTGTGGTCAGTGGGGACAGGACAAGGGGCAACGGCCTTAAGCTGGAGCACAGGAAGTTCCGCACCAACATGCGGAAGAACTTCTTCACAGTGCGGGTGACGGAGCACTGGAACAGGCTGCCCAGGGAGGTTGTGGAGTCTCCTTCCCTGGAGATATTCAAGACCCGCCTGGACGCCTACCTGTGCAACCTGCAGTAGGGAACCTGCTCTGGCAGGGGGGTTGGACTCGATGATCTCTTGAGGTCCCTTCCAACCCCTGCAATTCTGTGATTCTGTGATTCTGTGATTCTAAGGCCCCTTCCAACTCAAACGATTCTATGATTCTATCAATCTTGCTGATCCTCTGCTCCCCTGCAGAATAGTGTTTCATACTCCAAGAAATGGAGACTTGGGAAAACAACCATGCTGAGATACCCTCATCACAAACCACGCAGCATCAGCTGAGGACTCAGGGCATCACTTTGCCAACCAGGACCTCCAGACACAGTGAGACCATTCCAGCAGACAATATCAAGAGCCCCCCTCCTACAACTGACACGAGGTGGAGTTACTCTCGTTTTGGTTCATTGCCTTCAGCTCTGGTTACACTTGCATCTCACCTTTCACATTTCGATGTATCCTTCCCCTGTCCATCCTCATTCCCTGTTTTTCCCTTTTCCCCCCTTTCCCCTTTTCCCACATGGAAACATTGCTTCACCAGTGTGCTTCTTGCTTTCCCAGGCCCTCCTGTCCCACTCCCTGGGCCTCCCCTTGGCACCTCCATGGCCCCTCTTACAGCGTGCCTGCACTGCTGCCCGGGCACAGCCGCACAGCTCCGCTCTCGCTGCAAATCCTGCCTGATTTCTCAGGCTCTTTGGAAGTACAAGGTTAGGTGGTGAGAGCTGATGGCAGGATGAAGTAATAGGAGTAGAGCTGAGGTGACATTCTTGTTCTGTCTTGAACACAGACTGCCAATCACGCCATAATAGGTGGTGGTTCTGGGCAGGGAACAGCTTTTCAGCCCACCAAAATTAGACCATTAAATGGAATTTCCTCTATGGGCTAATCAGGATCTGAACCCATTTCTTTGGAGATAAAAGGCACAGCTCAGTCTCCCGATTCGCGAGGTCATCTGGCATACAAATTGATTTTCATTTGAAATGTTTTTATGCAAAGGGATTATTTTTTTTCCCAATCTGCTTGTTAGTGCCTTGTGCCTAAACCGGAGCTGTGGAGTGACTTTTTCTCACTAGAGGCTAAATAAAGTACTGTACTGTTTTTACAAATGTCCTGAGCTCTGCCAGCAGGCTGGCAGTGAAAGGGGCTGCTGGGAGACAGCCCCCGCTCTGTTCTGTGTCACGGAAGTGAGCCCGGGGACGCTGGCCAGTGCCTCCCCGTGCTGCAGTGCTACCAATTGCTGCACAGGTGATGTCATGGGATGGCAACAGCGCTTCCCTCGCCACCCCCCGCTCTGCCAGCTCCCACCTTCAGTGTATTTTCCTCAGTCTGGTCCATGTACTGTAATAACTAAGTCAACTGGAAAAAATATTGAAGAAAAGGCTGAGGGAAAACAGAGCATGGGGGCAGCTGGAGCCAGCTAAGGAGGCACACTGAGAGCTATAAAGAAGCTTTGTGCAGCAGCTTCTCCCAACTTCAGGATATTTCGTTCCACGGGAGTTGGAGAAGATGGGTAATAAGCTGCCCTTTATTTTAAGGGATATCCCTTGTAGTCTCAGCTGCATAAAGATCAGTCTTTGGGTATGTGGAAACAGTGCTAACAGTATCTCTCTTTCAAAACCTCCTGCTGCTTGCTCTGTTGGATGGCCTTCGTCCAGCTCGAGGGGAAAAAAGCCTTCCATCCCCAAACAGTCATCCATCTGGAGCAACGGAGGTGATGAAAAGAGATGAAGTGCAGTAGTAATTTGCAGGAAGATGCACTGCCCTGGTGCTCAGGTGCCTGCTCAGGAACTGCTAATGCTCCAGGTGAGGGGCATGTCCTGTGCTCGCATCCTGCCTGGTGCAGGGAGCCTGCAGCACCCATAGCCAAAGCCTGGGGCAAACAAGGGTCTGCAGAGGCTCTGGGTATGCCCAGGATCTGGACACACGTACAGAACCGCTTATCGGATCAGTGTACAGAGGTGGCAGCTGCATGTGGACTTTGAGTCAACACCTCCAAATGGTGCACTTTGGAGGTGCATGCAATTCAGAAGGGTGTAACTATTTGCAAAGCGATTTTGTATTACTGCAGATCAATATATGTAGTGCTGATTATGCATATGCACAAATTCAAATTGTTTTTGTGCTATTTTGTGCTATTTTTGTGCTATTCACTCTCTACAACTCCCTGAAAGGAGATTGTGATGAGGTAAGGGTCAGCCTTTTCTCCCAGGTAACAGCAATAGAATGAGAGGGAATGGCCTCATGTAGCATCAGGAGAGGGTCAGGTTGAATATTAGGAAAAAACTCTTCTGAGAAACAGTGGTAATGCATTGGAACAGGCTGCCCAGGGAGGTGGTAGAGTCACCATACCTGGAGGTGTTCAAGAAATGTGGAGATGTGGCACTAGGGGACACGGTTTAGTGGGCATGGTGGGGATGGGTTGATGGTTGGACTTCACGACCTTAGAAGTCTTTTCCAACCTTAATGATCCTATGATTCTATGACTGTGATTTGCTATCTCTAAATGCCGATTACACTCACCCAATTTTTATGTTGTGTAGCTGATGGGGGAGAGCCGAGCATTGAGGAAGAACGGGAAGAAGCAGCAGTCTCACAGGCACCGAGCAGAATGTCCCTGGGACCAATGTGTTAAACTGATCCAGAAATGAGTTTAAATTTTCACTTGAACAGAAATTCAAAATAAAATTGCCTTAAATGTATCACAAGGGAAGGCTGTTCAAAGTGCTCCGTTGTGCTAGGCAAGCCAGCAAATGTTCACACTTCCTTCTAACCACAGTCACCTGCATGCAGTTAGCGAACATTTCACTGCCCTCATCGTTCCACTCCTCAGCCCATGCTGTTCTGTTCCACCTCCTTTACAAAACTGGCTTCAAACCATGTCTCAAGTCTGACGTGATGAAGAGCAAAAAGATGCCAGGTTGCTGGGGAGGGCTGTGGCCAGGACACTGTGGGTAGCAGTGCCCCAGCAAGGCAGCCCACGCTTCCCTGGTGCAGCTGGGAGGCTCCAGGGGACTTCCCTCTGCCTTCTGAAAGGCTTTGCAGATCTTCCAACCCGTAAAATGTAAAGTGACACTAAGTGAAATAAGCCACTTCAAAATTCAGCTGTAAGCATCTTCAAGCACCATATGACCAAATTATAAGTTGTTTAATAAAATAAAAGTCCTTGTTCTAGATGGATTTTCTTTCTAATGGCTACTTCAGATTTTCAGTTAAATGTATTGTGACCAATGTAATTATCACTTGCCTACATCTCAAAATGGTCTAAATCAAGCACGAGGGTCTGAGTAGTTCACATGCACAAAAACAGTGATAATGAACTCTTCTCTTGTGGACTCCTTCTTGCTTTTCTGGCCATCAGAAACACAAAAATGCAGAGACAAAAGCTAGACACAAGAGCATAATAAGCAAAACCGGCATGGAATAAACACAGGCTGAGAAAAAAAAAAAAAAAGTTGAGCAAAACTTCACTGCAGGAGGATGGGAGAGCAAAACAAGTGGAGAGAAAAAGGAAGACAAGCAGAACTAACCACTTTTAGTATGGAGGTTTGCTCATGCAAAGAAAGCGATGACATCATGTTTGTCTGCAGTACCAGGGCTGCACTGGGTGACCTCTGATGTCCCTGCCAGCATCTTGGGCTGCAGACAGCATTTCACTGCTTGCAAGGAAACACCTGACCCTGCTTCCTTATGACACTGAACCAAACAATGTGGGCTGACTGTGGGCAGGAGAAGCAATTTATTTATTTACTGTGACTTCAGGAAGGTGCTCGGTGTCATCCGTGCTCCTGAACCTCTGGATTTAGGCACCTCAGTTCAGAGGTGCCAAAGGGCATTCTATCTGACTGCTGTCATCTTCAGCCCCAGAGTTGAAGGCCTTCTGGTCAGCTTGAAGGCCTCATTGGTCAGAGTGTCACAGAACCACAGAATCACAGAGACACAGAATCACAGTGTCACAGAACCACAGACTGGGTGAGGCTGGCAGGAGCTCTGGATTCTTCTGGTCCCACCCCAGAGCAGGGTGCCCAGGCCCACATCCAGGTGGCTTTTGGAGATCTCCAAGGAAGAGACCCCACGGCCTTTCTGGGTCCCTGTGCCAGGGCTCTGGCACTGCACAGCACAGAGATACTGCCTGGTGTTCAGGGGGACCTCCTGTGCTCCAGTTTGTGCCCACTGCCTCTTATCCTGATGCCAGGCACCAACAGGAACTTGGCTCCATCCTCTTAGCGCTGGTAAAATCCCACCAACGCTGCCTTCACCCAGGAAAGCAGTATGGCTTTTTCACTCACTCTCTGTAAATGAAGAGTAAGTGCATAACGAGTAACCTGGCTTGTCCTGCTGGAGTCAGTCACCTAATTTTAGCTATTGCAATGACTAATGGGGGCCTAAATTAGGTGGTCTTTTTCCTGAGCTCAGTTCCTTAACCCAGCTTCCTTGGTATAAGGTGACTGTTGCAATTAGCAGCACTGTGACTAACCAGATAATAATAGTTTCAGGTTGCGCCGCACAGATTTTACAACTATTTCAAAATGCCATAGGGCTTTACAGTGCGTGGCTTTTCCCTGCAAATTGATGAACAGCATCCACCAGCCCTGTGTACCACGTATGTCTGCCAGTGGTGTTAATTAAAATGCTATTTCTCTATTTGTGGACACTGTCTCCTTCTCTTCTTCAGGAAGCAATGACCACGCTGTGCTGCCCAGTCCCCAGAGTAGCTGGTATTCAGCAGAATACAATATCCTTTCTTTGCTATTTTGTATTGCTCCTTTTATATTGCCATCTTGGGAAGACATGGGAGTATGGACCACCAGCAGAAACTCAGCAAGAGAAGCGTTCCTGCTGAGCTCCTGCGGCAATGTGGAAGAAGAAAGCTCCAGAGCCTCGCTCCCCCACAGGGACAGGATCTGGCCTCACGGCTCCAAGGTGCATGTTTAGAGTCACAGAACCACAGAATATCCCAAGTTGGAAGGGACACACAAGGATCATAGTGTCCTACCCCTGGCTCCACACAGGACCACCCCAAAACCAAATCCTATATCTGAGAGTGGTGTCCAAACACTCCTTGAGCTCTGGCAGCGTGGGGCTGTGCCCACTGCCCTGGGCAGTCTGTTCCATGCCCGTCACCCTCTGGCAAAGAACCTTTCCCTCACCCCCACCTGACCCTCCCCTGACACAGCTCCATGCCGTTCCCTCGGGCCCTGTCGCTGTCCCCAGAGAGCAGAGCTCAGCGCTGCCCCTGCGCTCCCTGTGAGGGGGCTGTAGGCCACCATGAGGCCTCCCCTCAGCTTCCTCTGCTCTGGGCTGAGCAAACCAAGGGGCCTCAGCCACTCCTCGCACACCTTGCTCTCCAGACCCTTCACCATCCTCATACCCCTGCTTTGGATGCTCTCTAATAGCCTTATGTCCCTACATTGTGCCCAAACCTGCACGCAGTTTCCCTCTCTCTCTGTCTGCCCTGGACTCTGCCTCTGGCAGCACAGACAGGTGCAGGCAGACATGAGCTCCCCCCACCCCAAGGCAGTCGGGCCAGTGCCAGCCCCTGCCCAGGAGCCCTGAAGCTGCATTAGCCTGGCTTAGTGCCCAGCTCACACGCCTGCTGGGAGGGCTTGGGCAGAAGCTTATGTCTGTCTGCACAGTGCCTAACAGGCCTGTCCTGGAAAGCTGAGGGCACTCTATCTCTGTTAAATAACATCAGATACATTTTTATTACATACAAACACAGGCATGCAAGCAAAGGACTCTGATCAGATTCTGATCAAACAACCATTTCTAGAAAGGCCCTGTTACTTTTTCTCTGACACTGCCAAGGGTCAGTCCAGCAGAGACCCACAGAGGACGATGGTAAAAGCCAGGATGCTGGGGAGCTGCTGCCTCCTTACCTCCGTTCTGGCCCTCTCAGTCCAGATTGCCTGTGTTTACCTCTCTTCCCGCAGGGAAATGGAGCATAACATGCACTTTCCTAATGTAATTTTGGCCAGCAGCTATTGCTTGAAAGCTTTATGGTGATCTGACATTAAAAAATTATAAATCTGTAAAAAAAGTAACACTTTTCTGGTACACAGTCACACATTATATCCTGTCTTGATAGGAAGAAACTGTACCAGCATCCTTCAGCACATATGTAGGGATGTCAAAGAGAAAGAATCGTTTTCAAAAGAAATTCCTGGCTGCTAATAAAAAGTTTACTATCTGATCCTTTGTATATCAATATGGTGATTCAAGGCTGTCTCTGTTGCAATACATAAATGCATTCAGTGTTTCTTTGTGCAACAGCTACTTGGCTTACCCTGCTAAGACAGAACTTCCAATGTTTGTTACCAGGTGGAAAATGTCCAGAAAAAAGTCAGTGCCAATGTGCCCAGTTTTCACAGAGAGATAAGGGGAACTAGGAAGGAAGCTGTTCTTAATTTGGGCTACCTTCAGAGAAAAAGTTTCTGGCTGAATTTGTGTTTGGTAATTAAAGGTCAGCAGCCAAATCTACTTCCCTATTTTAAAACTCTAATGAAATTCAAACATTAAAAAAATCTCTTTTTAATTCTATCTCTAACTGTAATCATCATCTCATCAGTAATATTTGGTGGAATGGGAATGGTAGACTATTCTCATAAATTAAATTGACTTCAAGAAGAAGGTCTTAGGACTACTTTGAAAAGCAGTATGTCACCCTAAGATCTGGCTATTTTTTGTTAATTGGAGGAGTCTTTCTATTGCCATCTGTTTCTATGCAAACCCGTAGAGTGGTTAAAATGGTTAAAAAGAAATAGCTGAAATCTTCAGGTTCTTGAAAAAAATCAGGAGCGGAAATTGTAGTTGCTGGATGTTTTCTTTCTGCATTTGAATGGACCAGCGTAGAAGAAGGAGCATCCAGAAAAAAGTGGCCATTGTGAATGCAGAGGTTGCAGCTATCATCCTATTGCACATCCTGAGGAAACTCCATATTGAAAATATTGCTCTGTGCTGAGATGCTTGAAAAATTATTTTGGCTGTGGCATACAACAAACATCTATTCATTAAAGTCTTGCAATTGTGACCCAGCCCTTCATCTTGCACAAGATCTATAAAAAAGACTGAGTGACTGTAAATGTGTCCCTTGAAGCAAATTATCGAAGACATTATAGGAAGACTGGTTTCCAGCCAGATTTTCCAGCTTAATGAGTTCCTTTCAAGGATGTGTGAAAGCTCCATCGAGACCAATGGTGAGTATCCTTGGACTCGTCTAGTAAGATTTTATAAGGAGTCTTGACTATTGCATTCTTACTTTTCTTCTATTTTCAGAAAGCAGCGAGAAAATAATGTGAAATGGAAATACTCCAGTAGAAACACTTCTCACTGTGACAACTGACCTAGCTGATCCATGAACAGCCAGCAAAGGGCTCTAGGACAGATTCTGTTGTACCATGATAACAATCAGCATGCAAATTACAGCAATTTGTATGCTGTCCATTCTGGAAGAGAACATATATATATGTGTGTGTGTGTGTATCTTCCACTGTAAAAATGCATTCATTTCATTAATGCACAGATCTGGACTGTCCATGTTTTCCTACAGGCACCATCTATACATAAATATGGAATGAGAATACTAAGAGTCAGGGAAGACTTTGCTCAGATCAAATACCTGTAGGTACCTTGTATGTATGATACCTGCTGCAGCAAAAGGACTTGCAGCTGCAGATTTACTGTGTTATCAACTAGCTGTATATTTTCTGTTTCTCCATTAAGAGAGAGAACAAAAGAACGATCTCTAGTGTTTTTCTACATTTTGTGTAAAAAATGGATTGCTCTTTCAGCAAACTATTGCTTCAGTCACTGCTGGCTAAGACATCAGGATGAGTAGAGGAAGTGAGGGAGAGAAATTATGAATGATATGGAGGGATCTTTCTGAGGGCGATGAATGGGAACAAGAGGGATGTTACATCCAGCAAGGAAGAAGCACTGGCCAATCGGGAAAAAGATGATAAAGCAAGGGAACAGGCAATGGTTCATTGTGGGTTCTTTATTTGTGTGTCCTTCCACCTAGTTGTACTAGAATATCCTGATACTCAGCTTTTTGTTCAGGTAGTAGAACAAGTCACAAGGCACACAAGAGTTAACAAAATATTACATGCTTTGGTGCATGTCAGACCAACAATGTCCAACCCGCAGGACATTGCCTGCTTAATTCCTGCAACAGCCACTTGCGTGCTTCTTTGTAAAGTGCTCCATAAATGCTAAGTGTTGTTATTATCCAAAGAGATAAACATACAAAACCAGGTGTCACAACATGTCGCAGAACTTACACACATCCTAAAATAGATGCCATTACGTGTAACAAATAACCGTATGGCTCTGCTGGGTGACTCTCCACTGAGTTGCCAACTTGAAGTGCTTATGACTCCAACAATAAGGCCGAACAGGTTATGTGTTTGTGGAGAAAGGACATGTCCGTCAGGAGTATCTTGCTTCACTCTGCATTTATGGGTGACGTGTGAGAGCCAGTCTCTCAAACAGTTTGGAAATCCAAGCCATAGATTCTAAGCATTTCCCTATTTTATTGTTTTACAGACTACAGACAGAGGAAAATTAATTCCCCATGTAATTCCATTGAAATCTAGTACATTCGCTGAGGGACTGCTTTTATTTAAGACTGTACCAGAATGTGTTGGCTGATGGCCCTTTACTGGGAGATGAACTGGATCGCTGTACTGGGAAGACTCCCTAGCCATCAGGAGTGACAGTAGGGAGTGGGGAGGAGGACAGAGAAGAAAAGAGCAGAACAGAGCATCAAGACCACAATAATTAATGCTTAGTGAGGCAGAAAAGGAGATGATGGACTCACAGGATGACAATTCTACCATTTTAATCTACATGTGGTGGAGTTTCAAAGTCAAACTGATGGCTTGAAAGCAGCTTTATCTACCCAGAGCTGCACTGCAAGGAGTTTATACACTTTACACTATTTAAGAAACAACAACTAGTGTTACATTGCCCTGCAACAGAAGTCCTGCCATAGGCTGATGTGGAAGAAAGAACAACACAGGTTGGAGAAATCTTTTCAACCTCACTCATTTAAGATTTAAGAAATACATCTGACTGGTATCAGAACAGCAAAAGCCTGCACAGATGAGAGCAAGAGACAGCTCATTTCAATTCAGGGATGATGATTGGGGTATACTTGAAAGCAATCAGAGAAAATGGAGCTAGAAGGAAACAGAAAAAGATTATAAAGAAAGAGAGCATGAAGAGAAAGCTCAGTTTGCTCTTTATAGAAACTAACATAAGATGTAGACCCTTTCAGTGACTTGCATTTCCTCAGGATGAATTTTCAAACTACTCTTTGAAGTTATTTAAAACGCTGAAGAAAATACCTCTTGCATAACACAGACCTTCCATAGTTCTTTAATATATTGATAAACAATATAATCCATAGCCTTAAATAAGGTGGGTCATGATGCAGAAAGAACCAAACAAACCCCAAGAACATACATGCTCTTTGGTCTCAGCAAATTGACTGAGGTTCAGTAACAAATTCTTCAGCTTTCCACTGAATTCAAGATCAAAATTAATCCATCAGTACAAGTTCACTTGAGCTTGTTTAGTTCAGCATTATGTACTACTTATTTTAAAATATTATTAAAATTTAGTTTGTCATATGTATTGGTGAAACAACATTCCCATGTATTCTGTTCACTCATGTAGGTGTTGAGTCTCAGACCTCCAACTTTTACTTGCATCTAAACTTCACCACAAAGTCTGCAATTTACCTGTAGTTTTTGACTTCCAAAACAAATTACGCAATAATTTAGAGCAAGCTGTGAGGGACTTTTGGGACCACCCATCTGAGGACTGCAGAGAGTTTTTGACCAGTGTGTCCATACAACACTCAGGCTCCACTCGCTGCTTTGCACACCTCTTCAGTTCCAGGAATAATTTACAGTTTTAGTGACATACTGTCAAGCCTCCAGAAACTTGAGGTTCCATTTAAACATTGTGCCTTCTTCAAATCTGGTTGCTCCTGCTGGGAGCTTGGTTTTCCAAAAAACTGACAGCTGAATATTTCTGATCTGTACATTAAAACCTGTGTTTGGTACTTTTGGGGCTTCTTAAGTCAACCCAATCATTTTAGGTGTTGTATTTACACGTTCCCATTTGCTTGGCTGGTTTGCTCCTTTGGTTCTGGCCTGGCAAGGTGGGCTGTTTCCAGTTTCTTGCTGGACCTTTACAAAAGGCAGCTCACCTTCTGAGGCTGAAGCTCAGAACTTTCCTGGATTTACAGGTGTTGAGCGCAGACACGCTGGGGGCTAAGGAGTGAGGCAAAACTATTCCTATGTCAGTACAAGAAAGCAGTATCAGCCCTGCAATATCAAGCCATATGGTCAAGCATTGGTACAACCTCCCCAGCCCTGGCAGCCCGGGGCTGAACCCAGATATGCTGTGTACTAAAGTGAATAAGAAAACATGTATGACTGGAAAGAGAATTTTCATTCTCGATATAATGAATTCCCTGGAAAATGCAACATATTGTGGCACTTCATTCAGATACATTTTTTCTTGAGCTCTATTGCCATCTCCAAATGTTCAAAAACTACAGTCTGGCCCTCAAAATCATAAGACTGTCTGCAAAATGATAGATGTGGAGATCTTTTACTTTGCTTTCTGGTTTTTGAGCCATTAGGGTGCACCTGGGTCACATTTGCAAGCTTTATACTCTAACCATTAGGACTAGAAACTGACTTTAATTTAAAGAAAGAGGAAAGCTGAGCTTCTAACCTCATTACACAACTCTAGTAGCAGGAGTGTAAGTGAAACATCAAACATCACAAGACTTGTGATAAAATCATGAGTGCTGACAACATCGATTTAGAGTAGGAGGTGGGATAGCAGGGGAAACTCAGGGCACATGGCTTTACTTTTTATCTTAATGTTTTTATAGGATGTCTACTTTTATCTCTAATCAGAAGTTTTCAGTGGCAGTTCTTTCTTCATATACCCGTGCATGACATTAAAAGGTCACTTCTGCATTAATACCCGACACCATTGCTAACTGCATCTTTCTACCAGAGCTAACATGAAAAGGTAGGTGTGCTCCAACAGTACACCCAGAGCTAATATCACAGCAAAGAGCTATTATGGAAGCACAGGTCGGAAGTGCATGGCTGAAACAGTGTTGAGACGGATTCCAGTCCCCTGTTGTGTGTGTGAAGAATGCAGGATGTTTCTCATAGCTACAATATTTACTGTCTGATTGAAGAATATTTTATTGAAAATTTACCAGTAAAGGTCAACATTCTTTGTGAAGCAGGAGCTTAGAAGGCATTGCTTGCTGTATCTTTTATGTCTCAAAATGATCTCAGTGAAGAATAGCATGGAAATTTAAAAATCTACGTATCGGTAAACCTGTCGCTAGAATAAATTAGCTGTAACTAAGCCAAGTAATTAAATCATAGAATCACAGAATCCTTAGAGTTGGAAGGGATCTTAGAAGTCACCTAGCCCAACTCCCCTGCAATGAACAGGGACACTACAGCTCAATCAGGGTGCTCAGAGCCCCCCCAGCCTGACCTTGAATGTCTCCAGGGATGAGGCATCCACCACCTCTCTGGGCAACCTGTGCCAGTGCTTCATCACCCTTATCATAACAAACTTTTTCTTTATATCCAGTCTACATCTCCCCCTTTCAGTTTGAAACCATTTCCCCATGTCTGTCCCTTTCTTTCTTATAGCCCCCCTTGAGATAATGAAAGGCCGCTATCAGGTCTCCCCGGAACCTTCTCCAGGCTAAAGGATTGTTATGATCATAGATGGCCAGATCCAGAATTCAGGTCAGTCTGTAATGGCACTGGTGACAAAGTGGTCATCTGTTCCTTCAATATTAAAGTCAGTTTCCAAATCATGCTTTTATTTTCATTTGACTTTGAGAATTTGAAATTCTCCAGTCAGAGGGCACTGTGTACTCACTGGCCCACCCAGTTGCATGCAGAGTGTAGTCCGGATAGGTTTCCTGGCCACCTCCTTGTACCTTTCACTGCCTGGTTTGTCAGTGATGTGCAAAAGGCCAGGGCTGCACAGCAGCCAGTATGGAGGCAGCTCCAGCATGGTGAGCACTCCTGCTCTTTTACGATGAAGCTGTGGCTTAAAGCAGGGATTAAACTTGGTCCCAACAGATCACTTCTGCTGCTTTGCACAGCTCCAGTGATATGAGGCATGCACAGCATACGAGTGAATTTCACCGTGACAAGCCAAAATTTTTAAATGATGTAATGCTGATATTATAAATCTTCCACTCATTAAACAGGCTCCAGTCCCATCTGGGTGGGACTGAGATCTTTAGATCATGGATGATAATGTTACTAATTAGAAGGAGGAGCACAACCCCTGTGTGAACTGAGAACAGGAGGTGCAGAGGGTCTGCACCTGTCCCTTGTCACAGCAGGACTGGCTCACCCAGCTCTCTGCAAGGAGCTCTGGAGCCCGCCTTTCACCCCACTTCTCACCATTCAGCCACAACATTGGTGTGATCATGTGAAGCTGTAACTGCACTCCAAACCAGTAGAGTTTTGGAGAGGAGAGGCATAGTTAATTATATTTATCCCCTCAAAACACTACGAAGTCAGGAAATTTGAGGTAGGTGTACATGCACGATCTTGCAGTACAGAAAGGCAGAACATAGAAATCCCAGTAGCCTCAAGTTTGCTCTGAAGTGCTACAAAGCCACGTGGCACTCACAAGCATAACAGAATCTCACAGTTCATACCCCAAATTTAGTAAGAAGCAGTCTTTAAAGATAAATTAGCTTTTAAAATGTTTCATTATATTTTTGCTCCACATATTGCTCCAGGAACAGGGTTTGACCCTTTTATGCTCATGCAGGTGACTTGGTGTTCAGTCTAATTTGAGAGATTCCATCTTTCTGTAAAGCCCTACTGCAGAGGTCAAAGAAGGAAATGCACCGTCATCGCTGCCTGCTTTCTTGGGGGAGCATTGAGGTTAGCCCTCTGGATTGAAAATCTTACCACAGAGACAGAAAACAAGATTGGCTAACCACAATGACTTGACTCAAAGAATTAGCAACACTGACATAAGGCAGGCATTCCTGAAAATCTAAAGTCAGAGTTCTGCCTACATTTTAAATAAATAGCAATCCAAAAATCTAGGGCAAGAAAACTCCATAGGCATCTCAGAATTTTACTTGAGCCAACATCAATCTTCCTTCTTTTCAGACAAGCTGAATTATGCTGGTAAATCAACAGTGCTAGATCAGTCAAAGCAGCTGAATGCAAAAGCTGAGGAGACAGACAGAATTTGAACTATGTATATGAATTACTGAGATAAAGGAAAACCACTCATAGTTACATCTTGAATAAACATGAACACTTAGCAAGAGTACACACGGAAGAGGCAATGCTACAGTCCAAAACTTCTGAGATGCCTCTGATTAAATGTATGATCAAGTGGGAAAGGGACCTGGGTTTCTCTGTACTTCAGAGGCTGCAGCTCACTTAGACACAGCTGTAGAGCAGCAAAGCCAGACTTACAGGGAGGACAGCAGCAGGGCCATGGAGCACTGGGGTGAAGCACCAGGAGCATGCCCAGTTCGATGGATCATGTGGCTCACGCTGCAGGGACCATGCTGCTAAAGGCACAGGAGCTAGCTGGTTCTAAGCACCTATCCTGTTAGTTTGAACTGCTTTATGTTAAAGATACCAGCCTGGGAGCTGCTGAGCTTCAGGAGCAGCATGTGCTGACTTCTGCTGATCACACTACAGTTTTGGTGAGAGCAGGGGCTGGAAGCTCCGGCAGCTGAGGAACTGGTACCCATGGAAATGCTAACCCTGTTGCAGGGTCCATGAGATGAGAAGTTTGGGCACTCTTTCCACCATGCTGCATGCCAAGGACCTGCAGCATCACATCAGGCATGTCTCTTTTGCTGAGATCCCTACATCTGCACCTCCCAAACCACACAGGACAGAAGTTTTCAGCCCTCCAGTACAACCTTCAAATTTGCCACAGCTGTAGGAACAGAACGTGTCACAGCTTTGTAGATACTCTGGAAAAAAACTCTTAATGAAAGTAGACATTGAAATAAGAAGAAAGAAAACAACGTGCAAGCAGATTTGGAGAACCCAATAGGAAAAACATGTTTCTATCCTCCTGTAATGCAGACCAATTCCATGTCCCTGTTTTATCAGTGAGCAAGCTGTGAACTGCTCGTGACCTGGATCCACCATTCCCATACAATGATTTTGATTCAGGTTTTCTTAAGGAGAGCCCAGAGATGAAAAACTGAACTTCCCTTAATGCAGAGCTCATGACAGATCTCCCTCCACTCTACCCCTGTAGAGCAAGGGACATCTCAACTTGTCTGTGGAAAGCAGCTGGAAAAGAATGTAGAAAGTGGATGAGAAGGACTTGAGATTACCCATCCTTTGACTTGGGACTTGTTTGATTTCCTTTCAAAATATCATACAGCAGAAGTGAATCTATTAGATCAGTGAGGATATCTTACTCAAAGAGCAGGATTAATATCTTCCCACAGCCATCCACAATGAAGAATGCTTCAGTTGCCAAAATAATCCTGTGCTGAATAGCAAAATCCACAGGTGGCAAGCAACTCTCAGTGAATTTGCCTTCTAGGGTGCTTACTAACTGCACATATTTAACATCAGCACCATTCTCTCAAACAAACTAGGGCATTTTTTTCTATAGTGCCCTCCTGCCTGTTGGCCAAAGGAATCAGAGTCCTGAGTTCTGTCCTTAAAGGCTGGATCCATGCTACCAACTGGTGGGTTGATCTTTGCCAAGACATTTTTGGAGGAATTATAAAAATCCCTCCTACAGAAAGGAATTACATGTGGTACTTAAGCAAAATAGACATTCCATTTATAAATATAATTACTTTTGCTATTTCATCAAGAAAAATAATTTAGTGGTGAGGGATACAACAGAGAAAATTATTTGTGTTGACACTTCTTATAATATAAATAGAGAACAGACCTGGATGAAACTAAGTGGAAAATGAAAAACATGCAAAAATATGTAAGTGAGGTTACCACTCAAGGGGATAACTTATGACCACTCTCGTTTATTCCCTCCACTGGAAGTACAGCCCCTCATTTTGCTGTATGGTTGGATTTTAACCGTGTGCATTTATTTGACAATAAATGCAAAAGCTTACTTTGCATTATTGGCAAATTCTTCTCTTTAGACTGCTGACCTTGAATGCTGGAAAGCAGGCACTCTTCTGTGGTGCAGCACAGGGCACAGGACGTGGCTTGCACGTATTCCCTTTGCTTTAGCATGCTGTAGCATAGGTTAGGGAAGAAAGGAGTGAATATGCCATTCAAACTCAAAAGAGTGACTGGAGGCAGTATTATCACCTCAGGAAAGATTTTGACCCCATCTCTTGTATTCAAGACATATACTTTTTTCACTCAGGCTGCTTGTCTGGATATGGCCATAGCTCACGTCTTCTGCGTTAGATTTGTGATGAATATTTTTACCCAGCACCTTCATTCTTAATGATATTAATGATTTATCACATATGGTGCACTGTATTTTTATAAAGCTGTAAGATACCATGGTGATTAACGCCATATGAGAACTTAAATAGAAGGGAACAGAATAACCGAAATGTCCTCCCAGCAGATACAGGGCTTTGGTATGCTCCCAGCAAAAGTATCTCAGCTTCACCATTTTACTCTGTACATAAGAATTGTAGGAGTTCCATAATAGAAGATTGTACTGTACTTGACAATGTTGCAGAGAGAACAAGAAACCTTATGTTTAATTTCTCTGTAACTTTAATTAGGATTCTCAGATCAATTATGTAAAGACAGATTGATTATTCTAGCTCTTTTGATCATACAGATTTATTACTTTGATTTAAGAAGGCAGGAGAAAAAATGTAAGAACCACAAGTATCCCCTTGTGCTTATATATATACATGTCTATCTCACCATATTTCTGGTAGGAAAAGATCTCAGCTTCAAACACCCTTGCAAATTTGTCCGATCGATAACCAAGTCCACATACAAAATCTACTCACTGAATCAATGTTAGTGAGAAACTAATCACATTTTACTCACCCATTCAAACACCATGAAAGCCTGGAGACACTGCAGGCTGCTCTAAATGAACGCGTTACTGCTGGGCATGCTGTAGGCTGCTCAAGCATGCCCACAGCCCTTCTTTTTTTTCTGAACAGCTATCCCTACCCACTCGGATTAGGACTGCCACTGGCAAAGCAGTTCCCCCTGCATTACTGGATCCAAAGCAAGGATTTTTTGCATGTCTGGCAGGCCAGGAAAACAAGGGTTTTGTTTCTGGACAATGGCATACACAAAGCAATTAAGTTGGGGGCTGCTGGAAAGAGTCAGGGTGAAATCAATGAGGTACAAAGGGGCTGAACCTGAAGTTTTGGCTTCAAAAAGGCGGAGAGGCTGTGGGGATGCTGAACACCAGGCTGCAGGGTGGATATCCTCCACTCCTTCAGGCCCAGAGCTGCAGGGAGTGCCAGGAGGGCTGCAAGGAGCACAGGGAGATGAGCACTAGCACCTCCCCAAGCATCTCCCCCACCGCAGTGCATTGAGGCTAAACAAATAACTGAAAAAAAAAACCCACTGGGGAAAAGGCAGTTTCTGAAAAAACTGGCCACTAGTAAAGAAAGGCAGCCAGGCCCCTAGGGATGCTCTCCTTGCCTAAGGAGGAAATGGGATTATGGTGGTAATGTTTGCTGCACTGTAATTAAGGTGGTGTCAGGACTTTCATTAAAATGTGTGTTTTTGTTGAGGGGCTATGGCTTGGAGAAAAATTTTTGCTTGAGGCTGAAATATAACATTGTTCTCAGCCAGAAAATGCATGTACAGCCTTTATTATATATGTAATTTAGAACCTCAGTGTAGTCTTGACAGCACAGATTCTGCTATTGTTTCCATATAGGTATGTAGGCTATTGGTTTCAGACATTAGATATTAAGGAAGCAAAGGACTGAATTCTGGCTGGACCTCACGTAGGTGACATGTCCCCATAAATGGTCTGCAATTAACTTCAAAAACCAAAGGCCAAAGTCTGCTGGTCTTACTCAGACATATAGCTTTCTCCAAGTAAACATCTGCAAACAGGATCGGGCTCCCAACATTTGCCTGACTTCAACTCCAGGCTTCTGTCTCTCCCACATCATAGTTCCCTTAAAAGTATGGAACAGAGATTGTTTCCTGGAAAAACTGGTGATATATGACAAGGTTAGCCCTACTAACAGCCTCCAACTTCCTATTATCATAGCACCCAGGATACCATGTCAGGAACTGTGGGCACTTGGTACTGTACAGAACAGCATAAAAACAGTTCTAGTCACAAAAATGTTTTATTAAATGCACATAAATAAATCCTTTCCCATTTCATGGCCGGGTTCTTATTCTTTCTGTTAAGTAATCTCAGTGTAAAGCACCACTCCTGCAAACAGCAAACACTGCTCAGATATTTACTTAATCTGCAGGATAAAGCCCAGCCTTCACCCCAATCAGCCTGCAGTCTCTCCCCACAGGCGCACAGAGTGGCCAGCTACTGCCCTGTGTGCTTCCTGCTGGCTGTGGGTTTTTCCTGGCTTGCACATATCTGCAACACAGCCAGCATTTAACCCAAGAGATGTCCTGCTTTCAGATACTAATTAGATTTTACTCAAGCCATTGGCATTCTGCATTTCTGGATTCAAAAAACGGACACATGCAACTAGTAATATTTCATACAAGGTTATTTCTCGACCGCCCACCACCACAGATACGTCAAAACTAAACTTCAGAACATTAATGATTATAAACATACAGTTTCAGAAGGTTGTAAGCAATGCCTGAATTGCCACAAATTAGGCAAGTAACAAAGAATGGAACAAACTGAAGTTCATAAGTAACTGGTGGAGGGTCTACAAACTTGACAGAGACACTAACAAAATACAACATAACATAGCCCAGTCCACTGATCATTACAAGAACAAATTATATGAACTGCAAGTTTAGGAAGAATTAGAAGCACAGAACAAACTTTCATCAGGAAGTAGTGGTCTTCAGTGAAATTATTTATACATTTATTTACTACCACTGTAGTGCAGGCAACTGTAATTCCTCATATGGAAACTTAATCTGATATGAGTACCTTTTTGATTTAATTCAAATTGCTTGGAAGAAGTTAATCTGAAAAAAGCCAGAAGTTACCAGAATGAGCGAGTCTGCAGGAGGGCTATAGTATAACCATTAGTTTTAAACTCACACTTTGGCATGCACCAAAAGAATATTTTCTTAGGAAGATAAAAGTCTTCACGTGTAATAACTCGATACATAGACAAACCCCGGGGGCTTGCATCTTGAGCACTTAGCATTTTTGGCCCAGTCTTAATGGCTAAAATAGGTGTGTTTCTCAGTCACATTAGCCCAGACAAAGTAGCTTAATAGGATGAAAAAGCTCCAGGCTTTGGCGAGACTAAGGTGTAAAGGTGTGATGTTAGCACATATATCACGGCGTAGGCAAGGCTGCCTTTAACGCATGCTAAACTAACCAAGTTAAAGCAGGCAGGGGATGGGGAGCCTAGACTTTAACATGACTGTATCAGCCCATGTTCATGCACTTTATTTTGTGTGGGGAAGTATAGAATCCAAGTTTTGATATTTCATGGTTGCAACAGGTGACAAAGACAAGAATCAGAATGAAATGTTTGTGCTTTTTTTTTTTTTTTTTTTTTTTTTTTTTTTTTTTTTCCCCCACAGACAGTGAACCATACTGCCTCCAAAGAGAGCAATTAGATTGATTTTAGGGGCACTGGACCTCCATACTGTCTGTCTCTAAAGCACCTGATGACTACAAGCCTCCAGCTGGCTGGGAACACAGGTCAGGACATGAAGCAAGGCTGATCCCCCACCAGCTGCAGCTCCAAGCATCTCACCAAACTGCTGGGAAAGCCACCACTGCTCAAGGGTACGTTGCATGTCGTTGCCTAAAGTAAGACAGATCTACAAGATGACAAGTAAGCAAAACTGATGAAAAGGAGAAACAAACATTTCAGGTTTAAAACTAGACTTCTACAACGCATTTGGTAGCATATGACAATTAAGGTATGCTAACTTTTCTTTAGTCCAGCCAGGTTTAGTATAAATAAACTGGGAGTCACATATTTGTATGACGAAATCCTGATTTTGCTGCTTGATTTAGGCCTCATCTGCATATATATACATAATACTGAAAAAAAGGATTCAGCTATTTCTGACCTACCTGAGTGGATACTAATGCACATGTGGAAAAGCACCATGAGCACCACCCTCAGCTGCCCACTGTGCCTTTTCCTGCAGTTTGCCACTCTCGCACCAAGGACATGCGCTGGCACCAGACTCCCCACAGTTTTCAGAGCAGCATATTGAAGTAAGCCAATGGTGACCACAGTGTACAATTACCAGTTTAGCAAAGGTTAAAGAGAGTGGTTTCACAAACATTTAAAATGTTGCTGATGTATCCCAAATGAAGCCTTTGTGATAACAATTGAAACCGGCATGGACTGAACAAAAATTAAACTGTGAACATGCCTCGTTCCGTCAGCACTGCAAGGATTTCACTTGTATTTCAGAAACAGTACCAAGCACACAGAAATGTTTATTTCAAGAACATCGACTGTAAAATTATAGTCAAAAGTTTCAAAGCTACCTGCCCTTAAAAGTTAAAAAAAAGAAAAAGAAAAAAAAGGATGTCAGTCTCATCTGAGTTAGTTTACAGTGAACAGGAAGATCTCTCAACATTCAGTAAAGCAGGGGACCTGTTCATTTAGTATTATGTCTTTGTTATAAAAATGTCTATTTTCCAGGCAGAGATAATTTATAATAGCAGGGTAGTGTGGGGCAGGTATAAACTTAAAATTTTTTCCTGACAAAGCTGTTCAAATATCCTTAATCAACAAAGCACTCCTACGCTGGATTTATGTGTGGTGACACCACTTCTCCGCGCTTGTCCCCTGCCTCCACCGAGCGATATAAATACTGCTGGCAGACACATGGACCTGCACTTCCATCCCTGGGCTCCTGCTCACGGTGCTTTCAGTCCTTTGCACCTCTGATTGCCACAGCAATGGCAGCAGCAGCTCGCAAAGCGGACCTGCCTGCCTTTGTCCTGACATGTCCTGAGATATCGCATATCAGCGTAACTAATGGACAGGAGTCCCTTAAGGTGCTCTTGTCCCATACCACGCTACACCAACGCTGGCTCTGTCCTGCTTCCACAGGGATTTTGTATTGTGACAACTACATATAAACACAGTTAATATAAGAAACAATGGAGAAAAAGACAAAACCCATTAAACATACACCTGTTTTTGCAAAAAAATAAAAAATAAAAAAGCTCAAAAGCTGTCCTGAGCTCAACTACTTACATTGACCCAAAGGAATTAACCAACATTTACATGGCGGTGCTGGATGAACCATGTATGTTCCCGTGAGTTTGGTGGCCGCATTGAGCATATTTCTGTGCTAGCCACTCCTCATGCATGGAGCAGTTGATCCGAGCCCACAGCATGCTCACGTGTCCGAGCTCAAATCAATTTGCACATGCATAACAGCTCTGACACATCCCCGGCTCACGAGAGCTGCGACGCATGTGCAGTGGATCCGCACAGGCACAGCCACCACCTCAGGAGATGGCCATTTCTGCACCAGAGCAGATGGCAACCTGGCAGCTCCCGCAAACACCACAGCAGCTCTCCTGCTGCGGGGGCTGTGGCCTTGGCCCTCCCACTCCCACAGCCCTTCCACCCAGCTCTGGGCTGGTGTAGGTTAAATGTTTTCATCTAAATTAGTTCATTTGCCTGAAGTAACAAATTTGAGACACTTTCTTATGTGTTAGGCAACATGTAAACATCCAAGTTCCCATATCTGAACTTGAAGAGCGGTACACCTTTGTAGTCATGTTGAGACTTTGTAATACACCCAGCTCAGAGCCTGTGCTTCAATTTGGCAGAAGGGAACACATTTTCAACTACAGGGCCACGGAAGCCACACCAACAATCCAGCTGCTGCCTCTGCATGGCCGAGAAGCAGGGAGGCTTTATTTAAGCATGTGTACATACATGTGTGCAGAGACAGATAGATGTCCCACCTTTATCTCTGCACACAGATACGACAGCATCACAGAGATCTCATTTAATTACCCAGGGGATGAACCAATGGAGGCTTTTTGTTATGAAATAGTTCCCAGGAAAACAAGCCAGCAGAAGCTGTGTTTGCCACAGCATGTCATTTTTCATTTGGTTATTTCTGACGCTGACAAGTGAAAACGTCGGTGAGGAGGAACACTGTAAGGTTCGGATTACTCCGTGTTTGTTTTTATGTCAAAAAAAATGTGCCTTAACGCGAGCTCCTCCTTCGCTGCTGTACCCGTGTGCCACCTTAGGCCGTTGTTATCAACGGGGATTCACGCGGAGCGCAAACCCTACACGACAGAGGGTGAAGCACCCAGCCAGGGGCTCTCGGGCTGTGTCAGTGCTGACAGAAGCCCCGCGCTCTCTGCAGTCCGGCGAAGTTGCTGAAGGCGCACTCGGCGCTGAGCTCTGCCCGCCCCGTGCCATGATTCAGCGCCGCGCGGCGCTCCCCGCTCCGCACGCGCGGGGCAGAGGCACTGAGGGAGGGAGGGGGCGCGGCGCGGCCCTGGGGCCCCGCGGAGGCAGAGGGAGGAGGGGGGTGGGGGCCGCCTCAGGGGTGCCCTCAGGGCGGAGCCGGGGGGAAACCCGTGGTCGGAGTTCGCTTCGGCTGCGCGGCCGTGCCCTCCCCCCGCTCCCCTCCGCAGCCGGAGTCCCTCCCGGCCTCCGGGCCACGTTAAAGCCCGAGCGCTGAGCTTCCCCCCGCCCCGCAGCCGGGCGGGCAGGCAGCCAGCTCGGCCCCCGCCCGGGGGGCCCCCCCGCCCCGAGCGGCCGCAGCTGTTCCAGCCGGAGTTGCTGGAAAGCGGCCACGCTCCCCAGACTTTGTCTCCCCCGCACGCAGCGCTGAACTCTGCTCC
>WBMW01001708.1:1226976-1242815 GCA_013396635.1 Penelope pileata
CTTCTGTCTCCGCGCTCTTCTCTTCGCCCCCCTCCTTTCCACCTCTCTCCCTCCCTCCCCTCCTCCTCCCGCTCTCCCCATGCTGCTCCCCCTGCTACCTGTGCTGGTCGGCGGCGGCTGAGGCCAGCGATGCGCGGCGGAGGTGGAGGAGGCGGAGGTGAGGAGGAGAGGAGCCGCGGGAGCAGGAGGAGCATCGGGATCCCCATCACCATCCTCATCTTCATCACCATCATCCATGTGTCTCTCTCGTCCTGCTGACTAGGATGTCAACGGAGGACAAGAGCGTGGCGGTGGCGGTGGCGGAGCCGCCTCGGCAGCAGCCACCCCCCGAGCCTGCAGCTCCCCCCCCAGCAGCAGCGGCGGCAGCCACAGACAAAAGACCTAGGGGCCGGCCTCGCAAAGATGGCGCTTCCCCTTTCCAGAGAGCCAGAAAGAAGTAAGTTGGGCGCTGCGTGCGCGAGCGGCGCGGGGCCGGGGCCGGGCAGCGNGAGAGGAGCCGCGGGAGCAGGAGGAGCATCGGGATCCCCATCACCATCCTCATCTTCATCACCATCATCCATGTGTCTCTCTCGTCCTGCTGACTAGGATGTCAACGGAGGACAAGAGCGTGGCGGTGGCGGTGGCGGAGCCGCCTCGGCAGCAGCCACCCCCCGAGCCTGCAGCTCCCCCCCCAGCAGCAGCGGCGGCAGCCACAGACAAAAGACCTAGGGGCCGGCCTCGCAAAGATGGCGCTTCCCCTTTCCAGAGAGCCAGAAAGAAGTAAGTTGGGCGCTGCGTGCGCGAGCGGCGCGGGGCCGGGGCCGGGCAGCGCTGTCAGCTCGGCTCCCTCCCGCCCGTGCCATTTTGAGAAGGGCCCTTCTTTCTTCTCCTCCTCTCCCCTTTGCACTTTCCCCTCCTCCTCCTCCTCCTCCTTCTTCACCTTTGTCTTCCTCCGCCCGTTTTCCCTTTTCTTTTCCCGACCCTATTCCTTTTCTTTTTGCCTCTTTCTTCGGAGTTTCTCTTCCCCCCTTCCCCCTCTGTCCTTCCTCCTTTTCGCCTCTCTTCTCCTCAGGACCTGGATAGTGGCTGTTACCCCTCTGCCGACGGCAGTTCCTCATCGCTTTCCCTGTTCCCCCTCCTTTCCCTGAGGAAGAACAGACGCTTCTCGCCCTCCCTCTCTGTGAGGCAGAATTCTCGCCCTCTCTGGGTGTCCATGGCAGCACCCCGCACACACAAAGTTGGGGCCGGACTTTTCCTGCTCGCCCTGCGCTCGGGAAGCTGTCAAGCGACAGCCCAGGGTCTAGGGGGGGGACGACGACAGGGGGACGCCTCCTCCTTCCCCGTGACAGATCGCCCTTCCCCGCCGCCTCTCTCCGCCGTGAGGAGAGCGAGGAGGAGCGCGGGGGCTGCGGGCGCTCGTTGGCCGCAACGGTCGCCCCAACGGCCGCCGCGCGCTCGGCGCTCCCCGCTCCTCAGCGGCCGCTGCTGAGGGGCCGCTCCCCACAGCCCGAGCGCAGAACTTCGCGCGGCGCTGAGGGGCTCAGGGCCGGAGAGAGGGGAGGGGAAGCGGCGCCCGGGGCTGCCGTGCTACGTGAGGTGTCAGGGCAAGGCCTGGTGCCCGCCTCCCCGGGAGAGCCGCCCCGTACTGGCTGCGCTCGGCCAGGCTTGTGTCTGAGGGGGATGGAGCTCACCCTGACAGAGCTGCGGGAGCAGGACAAAGCCGTCCGAGTGCGTTTTGGTGGAGAAATAGAATGGTTAGCAGCACAGAAAGTCTGTGTTGGAAAGTCTGGCGGTGTGTTGGGGGTTTGGAGTTGGTTTCCCTTTGTGTTAAAGGGACGCTTTCGCTCTGACATCAGCTCAAGCAGAGCTGCTGCTTGTCGCCAGGCCTCTGAGGGTCTGAGCTCTGCTGTGGGATTCCACAACCCCGGAGAGGGGTTCTGCTGTGCGGGAAGCACACACACACCAAGGCAGCGTTCCCCTCTGCTTTGCTTTGTTGTCGCAAACCCCCGTCACTTAATACCCACGGACCAAAGTGTCCTTAGTTGGGGCTGTGTGAATTTTTTCTTTTTGGTGAGAGTTTCCCTTGAAAGATTCCGACATTCCCCGTGGTTCTGGTGTTGGTGCGTTGCTTGCAGCTTTCTGAACAGCCTGATGTATTTGCCCACTGCAAATTTCCATATAACCATGGTTAAAAGTGGTTGCCAGGCATGCACATGCAGTGAAATCGTTAGTTGTGCACGCTTTGGGTTTATTTCTATGTCTAGAAGCCAAACCTTACGTAAGAAACTTGGAGGGTTTTATTTTAGAAGAAGTTTTGGGTAGAAAAACGTAAATACCCCGGAGACGTGCCAGTCTGCACAAAGAGCAAAACGGCATTATCTGTGCAAACGGACATATCGTGTGCTGCAGCTTGGGGCTGCGCACAGCTCCTGGCAAAAAGTGGGTGCCGAAGGGTTGTTCTCTTTTATTTAGTGAATTGTTGGTGTCTTGGGAGTATTGTCAACTCATTGTAGGAGAGAATTAAATTTTCCTGGAAAAATAGGTGCTTCTGCTAATGTGAGCGCTATGTAAGAGCCACAAATGAAATGGGCTGAGACAAACATGGATCAATACTCTTTTCCTTCACGTTGTGGCTGTTCCTGCCTGGGGTGGTGGCCACCGTGGCTGCTGTCCTTCTGCATCTTCATGGAAACCTGTGATGTTGGTTAGGGTGCTGTAAGTCATAAATGCTTTTGAAGCTGGGGATTTATTAAAATAGTGCTTTTTCTGCCCCTTTCCACATCCAGACTGGTCCTGTTTGAGTTGCACCAGTTTGGGGGAAAAAGGATTTTATTTCGTATGTTTCATTATTTACAAAATGCTGGTTACAACCAACATTATAGACAACAGAACACAACAGAAATAAAACAAGTAGGAGTGATTGCTATTGTTTTCATGTGACTGCTTGGGCATGTCTTCCTTTTCACTTCTGCCTCTTCCAGTTGGGTTAATGTGCCTCATGTAAACCAGATAAAAGAGCATATGTCAGACCATTTTCTGTACTGTAATCACATGTCTAAATCACTATTAGCCAGTCAAATTGTTCAACTGCTTTATCCCATTATAGGAAATGTTCCACTGAGCGTTCAGGCTAAGTGCAGTCTAAGTAATGATAAAGCAGAGAGCCCTGCGTTAAAAGAGTGTATCCAAAAAAGAACATTTCCTGAGCGATGGAAGCCTCCATTAAAGAACAATGCCATATCCGAGAGTGCTGCAGGTTGGTAGTTAACTTTCTTGAGGTCCGTGGCTTTACGCAAATTTGATGAGTTTAAGTAGACAGATGGAAAACGGCATTGAATCTGCTGCTTTGATGTGCCAAGGATTCTCAGAAGGCTTACGGGAAGGGATCACGGGGTCCTCCCAGCAGGACAGTTGTGTGCGAGCCTCCACCATCCTGCATTTTACCTGGTTAGCAGTAACAATGGCCGGGGTGCTGGGAACACAGGTGTGCACAGGGAACGGCTGAGGTTTTCTCTAGGGGATGGCCCTGTTGGTTTTGTTGTGGTGTCAGTACCTGGGGAGTTATGGTGGTAGAGCATGGTGTGAGGAGGGCTTCTTAGCACCATTTGAAGGATACAGTGTTAGGAGTAGCGTTGTCAGGAGACTTAATCTTAGGTGAACAGTTCATTTTTATCATTTATATTGTAATTGTGCCTAGAGGCCCAGGCACCATTACACTGCGTGCAGTACAAATGCACAAGCAAAGATTGCTTCTGCACAAACAATTTCTTAATTTAAATGTAAAGATAAGACAGCATGTAAAGGTAAGAGATGTATTGGGAAAGCACAGGGGAGGTGTGAGAAAGCTGTGAGCAAAAGAACATGCAGAAGTTCAAGTGCCCCGGCTATCTCAGCATCAGCGAGTGATTCACCGGTACCGGACTTGGAGGATTTATTTAAGGGAGGGTAGCATTGTCACCCAGGGGGTTTTCACAGATAATTTGTTTCCTGCCTCAAGTGCAAGACAAGCACTCATATTTTCTTCCTTACCTTTTGGCAACAGAGTGTCTGTGTAGAGCAGAGGTACAAATTCAAGAGGTGAAGCTCAAAAAGGCCGTAAGTAGGTTGTCCTTGAGGTACTTCATAGGGGAGGACACAAAGAACTGTAATCAAAGCAATAAGTTAGGAAAATATTTTTGAAATACCAGCTTTCAAATGAATTTGAGGTAGCAAGATTGCATTTACCAAAGCCAAAAAAAAAAAAAATAAAAAGGGAAGTTGCATTACTGAAAATACAGAAGAGTGTAGGAGAAAGAAAAGAGAATCTGAATCTTGTTGGTGTACAGGGGAAAATGGAAATAATAAGGGACCTTCTTATCTCATGATTTGAAATCTTGGGAACTTAACTCCTGTACTTGGATGGTTTCTCCTCAGCTTCCACGCTGTGGGCTGAATGATGGGAATGTGGTCAAAGCAAAGTTGCAGGGGAAGATTGCTAGTTCTGTTCTGCCCGTTGTTGTTGTGCGAGCGGCTGTTATTCATGGAAGCGGATCAGAACGGCGTTCTGTAATCTATCTGAAGTCCTAGAGCTCTGTTAATCTATACAGGTTAGAAGCAGCACAAACGTTCTCTTCTTAGGAAAAATTCAGTAGCAGAAGTCTCACTGATTGTGATCATGATAGCAGTTACCTTTTAAGTCGGTATCTAAGTTCATTTTAAGTATTGTGTTCAGCATCTATCAGCCTTCTTATCAGTTACAAATTTGGCAAATGTGTGTAGTTTCAAATAGCGTAGGATAATGATTTCCAAAAGCTTGGAATTTGTCTGTTAAAAACCTTTTGTGTTTGTTTTTTAGTATTTCTGATTTAATTTTCATCATAGTTGCTCATTACTCGCTTTGGCCAATGTGAGCTGCAGCAGGTTTTCAGAGGCCATAGATTTCATACGTGGGGATAGTTTTGAGGACACGTAAGCGTAGTGCTATTGCCAGGAAATGATTATTTAAGAATTTTTATCATTACTTTAGCTAGATTTGCAGTAGGGTAGGCCAGTATTTAAAGATCCCTACACTCATTTCAAAAGAGCCTTTATGTGTCGGATGTCTTTTATAGCTCAGTTGTGTTTCTTTCGTTCATCACACACCCTTTATGCGATGCTTATTTGTCTTTGCTTTCCTGCCCTGTTCTCACTTCAAAATGTGACATTTGCAAAGGTCAAATTCATGTTGCCTTATGCAATTAAGATGTTCCTAAGTATGTGTTCGCAGTTAGGGAAAGCCATTACTACCTACCATTGAAGGGCTGAAGTCTGTGGATGGATGGGCTTTGTACAACCATTGTGTGGGTAGGGTTGAAGCATCAGGGCAGACAGGGGCCTGTGCTTCAGCCGGTACAAACCACCTAATGAAAGGCTTGGGCCAAAAGCCAGAAGGTGTGTGTTGGATCACACTGTGAAGAGGGAAGGCATTGGGATAAGACTTCATGATCAGGATGTGATGTTGGCTCTTGGAAGGTCTGTCTAGTCCATTGTGGAATAGGATGGGGCTACATGCAGCAGGGTCCCAGGGCATCTTTGGGCCATTTTCTTCCTCTGGCCCCGCTGCATTACGTCTTCCCTCACCCAAGGAGTTCCTGTTCCCCAGCAGCTCCTTGCTGTCGCATGCTGCTGTCGCACAGGAGCCTGGTTTTAAAGGATCGCAGTTCTGTTATGCTCAGGAGCTTCCAGTAAATGATGTCAGTATTTATCTTTTGATTTGCAGTTCCTGGTGGGACTTCTGCGATAGATGTCAGTGAAAGCTGGTAGACAAGCAGGGTTTTATAGAATTGTTTTGCAGCATTGTCAAAGCTGTTAAAATGTTGATTAATGTGGACTGATGTCATCAGTTGTGTCTTAAGGGCGAGTTTAGGCTTACTGTTGGACATGGATATTTTTCTATAACCTTAGCCTAAAGTTTTTACGGCACAAACCAGACCATACTTGCAAAGGGAAATTGCTTCGAGACTTTTTTTGGCATTGCAATTTTCAATTCCAGCTGTTAATTTGTTCCTGTTTGTATCTGATAACCCACTGAACTTCTGTAGCACCTCTCATGAAAGGACCTCCAGGAGCTCTCAGGCAGGATCGCGTGACATCGTGACAATTTGTGAAATCTCACCACGTTGCATGTATTGGTCATAAGTGGTGTCTTTCCCGAGGTAGGAATAAGAACCCAGTCTCCTGGTTTCCACCTTCTTATCCATCCACCCACCAGCCATATTTCATCCCGTATTCAGTGTCAGAGGCAACTTTTCCCAGCTTCAAAAAATAAACAACTTCTTTTTTATTTATTGGTTTTGCTTGTGAACAGTTTTTCTTCTCCTTATTAGCGTGTTCAACTCCTACTAACTTTCTAGCATTTCTCTTCTTGGCTGCCATTTGTGTTGCAAGATGGCTTTCTAAGGCAGTTGGCTTGTCCAGAGCAGGTAAGCTTGGCTTCTCTAAGACTGGAGTTGATTTTTTTTTTTTTTTAAACTCATAGGCTTAGCTGTCCCACAACAGTGTTGGAAGGGTGGCAGGGTCATGTAAAACTCAGGAAAATAGACCATGAAGGTTCCCACTCTCATGTAATTAAAACACTAATGCTATGGATTTAACTTTTTAAGAAATTTTGTCTTGTATACACTAAGATGTTATGAAGTGGTAAACAAAACAAGCTGCTAGCAATTCCAAAGGGTGTTGAAAGCTTTTCTCCTTTATGTTTAATACATTTGAGTATCAATTCATACAAGCTGCATGATTCATATAGCTGGGATAAATACAGATAACCCAGATCTTACTATAGCGAATCTGGTTTACTATTGAAATAACTTGTATTTAATTCGGCTTTTTTTTTTCCTGTTTTATAGTTGAAGCATGGCACTAAACATTCCCATTCATGTCATTCCTCAGTTTCTCAGATTATTCCAAATGAGTTTGAGCACTTGTCTTCAAGAACTCCATCCAGTGATTCCTTCTAGTAGCATTGCTGTTTTCATTCTTTCAAAAGAACGTGGGATAAAGTAGAAAAAAACCCTTAACACCTACAATATTTATTACTTGGAGAAACCCAGGCAATGAGTGCATGGAGTGCATCAGGTGGTTGTTTTCCCCAAAGACCATAAATCTTGAGCTGGTTCTAGCAGCAAGAAGCAGCGCTCCTGCCCAGCTGTTTGTTCTCTCCCTTGTGCTGACCCAGGCGTTTGTATAACCATGTGCTGAACTGCATTGGGAAATTGATCTGGGTTAAAACTAACCTGGCAAAGGAACGTGTTTGCGATAGCATAAAGGAGGAGGCCAGAGCGAGGAGCCAGGGTGCGGAGAGGCAGAGCTTACGTCCTCTGGCAGCACAGCCAGCCTGAGGTGGCTGTGAACACAGAGCCTTGGGTGTCTGAAATTTGAGGGGTGGGGTGGCTTTCTTTTCCTTGGCACCTGTAAATTCTTCGATACAGGAATTCTTACAGGAGATTGTGAGAGATTTTTACATCCCGTTGTCATGCTATATGTGCTAGTTGGTCGTTTAAAAAAATGCTGTTGAGAGGGTTCTGTGTAGCATTTAGACAGGTGGATTGTTCTGGTCCACCTCGCTCTTGCCCTCAAACAGATGTAACTGCTGGCATTGCTTAAATCTGTTAGCTAAATCACTTTGATCCTCTGAATTATTCCTGAATTACATATTTAAAGTACCCTAAAATAATAGTATAAGTAAAATGGTTTATGTTAATAGGTAATTTCTGGCATTCTGGAAGCTCCTTCCTAAAATATTTCAGTATGTGAGCATTTTAAATAAGATGACACTAGGTATGGCTCCTTCCAGGATATTCTTCCCATTCATCTTCTTGGAAGTGTTAAATCACACGCATACCCAATCCTCTTGCTGGCCATTCCAGTATACATATGTAATTACAAATTTGCAGTGCTCTGTTTATCAACATTGTCGTTGTGACTGATGTTGTTAGCCAAAGGTTTCTCATCAGACTGATGTGGTGGCTCGGTAGTGTTTCCTAACACAGAGGGGAACTATGTTGCGTTAAAGTTTGGGAGATGTTACCGGTAAGTGATTTCATCAACACAGCGCGTGAATTACTCTGATTTTTTTCTCAAGCGTGGAGTTGAGACGCACAATGAAATTCTTTGAAATAAAATGCTCATTTGGTTCTGCTGCATTGCCACACGTGAATGGGACTGTATGGCCGAAGAAGACTTCAGGCTGATCATGCTCATCCTACCATGTTGTGTGCTGGTACCATTTCTGGCAAATTGTTTTCAAAATATTCTTGAGTGCAATTCCAGTGCATCCCTGGGCAATTAGTTTCAGGAACTGATCTTCCAAAATATAAAATAAATATTCTTTCCCATAGATGAAGCCAGTTTTGTCGTGTACCGCTCACAGTTACGGCTTTCTAGAGTTGACATGGAGAACAATTTTTATACTAAACCTTTATTTATTAGGAGGCTGTCTCCTTTGTTCTTCACTGACCGAGCTTAACTTCTCTTACTGTGTTTTAGGATAAGATTTGCCTTCCCTGATAACAGCATCATAACGTTGACTTGCTTGATTTATCGTTACAAAGTTTGCTCATCTTATTAAGTTTCACTTGGCCAATATGAACTCTTTTTCCATTTGTCAGAATGATTCTTTAATAAGATCTCGCCCTCTAAAACATCTATAACCCCTGCCTCAGCCATGTGGCATATGCAGCTCTTCTACGTCTGTTTCTGTGTGCAGGACCTGAAGGAAGGAACCTCCTCGCAGCGTTCTCCCACCTTGTCTGCAAATAACTCCCAAACAAATGCCCTTTGAACGCCCTCCTTCCTTGCTGCCCACCTCTCTTTGGGCGATCTCCCCTGGTCTCTGTCATTGGAGATGGTCACTGATGGTTGAGAGAGGACTTGTTTGTTTCTGAAGCAGTGTGGATTTCTTCCAGCCCTGCTGACTGAAATTTCCCTGCTTATTTAGCCTAATAGCGAAATCAATTTTTAGTATTAGCTCTAATAAATCTACTTTATGAAGACTGAAATGCAGAGAACAGCATTGGATTCTGTTTTGTTCTCCGTTTGTTCTTCTTTAACGTTATGCACTGACTTTTTTTGTCTTTATTCTCACTTCTAAAATATTTTTGAAACTTTGTGTGCCTTTTATATTGCGCAGTGGTAATAACGCACGCTGTGCTTTCATCTCTTCCGATTTTTATCCCTGACGGTTTATGCTGTTCTGTGTACTCATTAAAATGCCCTTGTTTCCATTCCTAATATGATTCGTTTTAGTTTCAGACTCTTATTACTGGCTGCTTTTGATGCAGCCTGTATTCCTAGTACGTTTCCTATCTTTCCCCTGTGCTGGAATACTTTGCCATTGTGTGTATTCCAGTACGATAACTGCCAGTCCTCCTTTAAATCACATTCTCAGGAGATTCCAGCAACAAGTTCAAAGAGTTGGTTGAAATTTGCTTTTCTTCCTTCATTTAATTGAAGATAAATTTGTTCTCCTTTTTCTATTGCTCTCATTTTTCCCCTTCCTTGGCACAGTGTATGTTTCTCTTTACCACTTCCAGCCAAATCTCTGTTCACGTTTGGATCTTTAAAATGGAGCCCGCCCTAGCAGAGCACGATGCGGAGCAACTGCTCTGCTGGCATCCTCGCCTTTGTGAAGCAGTTGTCCTCAACACTTTTCAGAAACTTGTTGGGCTGTTTCTTCAGTGATTTTGGTTTCTATCAGATATTTGGATGATGAAGGCCTCCTCTTACCCTCAAGAAAAGCTTTGAGAGCTCCTGTGAGCAGCTTCCAAAGTGACCGTCCCCTCATTTGGGCAGCAGGGCAGATTTTCTCCTGTAGCCTTTTCAGTTTCTTTCTCCCTAGTTCCATTCACTGTTGCGTATGGTTTTGCTTCTGCTCCTACCTTTTTCTCCCCTCTCCTTTTTTTTTTCCTTCCCTTTTTATAATAGAAGGGAGTGATTGTGGTGCTTTCCGTTGTTTTTCTCCTTACCTCCACACACTGAACTCACACAGTGAGTAGGGCTTTGCTAATGGACCAGATGCTTTTCATTGGGAAGAAAGGCTTTAAAAGGAGCAATTTTTAAATGGAATTGAGAATAAAGGTAAAAGAACCGTGAGATTTAAAGGAATCTTGTTTTAAAAAAACTTATAGGTTTGGTTACTTCTCAGCTGTGCTGGTTGTGCTGATGGCAGAGTGGCTGCAGCTGGGAGCAGTGTCCTGGCCCCTGCCCGCTCAGGTTCCTCGCCGTGGCTGTGGCTGTGTCTGTGCTTGTGAATGACAGAGGGAACGCTCTGACTCGCTGGCATGTTACTGTCCCTACTTATTCCCGAGGTTGCTATTGCCCTGCCAGCACTCTCCGGAGCAGCTCTCAGGCCGTGTGGGCCATGCACCATTCTTGATGCCACTGGCGCACGGCTGCTCCATTTTGGAGGCTGAGGATTTGATGGCGTGGATGTGGGCTGCTCTGTGCTCGTTGGTCTCAAGGCCAACGTTACCAACGATGTTTAATTTACTAGAATAACCATAACTGGTGTTTTTCTAGAAGGAATTCAACGAAACTGACACAATTCTCATCAGCTTTACTTTTGGCCTCCTGGGTAAATGCTGCCACAGTTAATGTTCTGCAGCCCGTGGGGATGTAAGCGGGGGGAGAATGGCTCACAGCAGAATTGATCCAGAGGGAGCAGAGATGGGATGTACATGCCATAAAGCTCTGAGAAATGCTGCCTTTCAGTGGTTCCTCAGTCTTCTGACACAGTTTTTCCTGGTTCATATTTTGCATAATGAACCTTGCATCAGGCATCCTGATAGAGATTTACACAAAGGCAAGCACCAAACAGATTCAGCGGGAATTCTCATTTATTTTTCTGCCTGTGTCTTCCAGAAACTCTTTAGGAGAGAACTGGGCCCAGAAAGGAGGCGGGGGAGATTCAGGAAATAAGTGATCTGTAAGGAAGATTATTTAAAGAAATGATTTCCCTAAGGTCTCCCATGCAGCAGTGGCAGCGAGGGCTGGCTCACGGCTGCTGTTCTGTCACCTCCCGTTGTAGTGGAATGGGAGAGCGTTCCTTGTCCTGCCCTGTGCTGCCTACAGCTTGGAGATGCAGTGACTTCTGATTACAGTGTTTGTTGGTAAAGAATAAATAACAAAAAAAAATTGGTGAAGTGACATAAATGTTTTTGTGTACTCTACATGTGGTCTTCCCAGATAAGGGTACAGGGGTAGGGCAGAATGGAGGAGGGGCTGCTGGCTGTGTACCTGTGTTACAGACAAGCAGGGAATCTTCATCTCAGGGCTCATCAACCAGACACTGCTATTGGGAGGAGGGGTTACGTTACTGGCAGTGTAAATAAATGTTGTTTTAAGAATACTTCACTTTTTTTCATTTAACACATCTATTTTTTTCCATTTGATTTACTTTGGACTTGGTCTTGATAGGCAAAAATAATCTTTTTAAAATTGTCTTGACCATGCTACTTTAAAGGCTTTTTTAGACTAAAGATTCATGTGATATGTGAGAGTTTCTTGTCTATACCTATTTAGCACAGTTGAAGTCCAATCAGAACTGCCTTGGACATCTACCAACTTGGACATGCACTGAGTTGAAGCTCAAACTGTATCTGCAGAGGTGCAGTTTTCTATGTTAGATCAGGATTTTGTAAAGCATCGTGATGGATTTTTGTTCTCTGGTATTTATCTGAAGACTGTAAGGGTTGTTAGATGGAGCTGTGTTGTTTTTCCAAGCTGTAGCCTAACCTGAACTTGGGGAATATGTGGCTGCGTGGATGTGGCAGCGTATTCCACTGCAGCCATCAGTGATGGGCCCTGGGGACAGGGCAGAGCCTGAGCTCTAGTTCCTGTAGTCACACCACCTCGGTTTCTTTTTCAGCAGTACTGTGATGGTCTGGTTCCTAGCTGTTTTCTTTCAAAACTTGAATAATGATATTTATTTTACTACTCTAAAGGAGCTTAGTAATGAATAGGAGGAAGTGTACATAAATAACTTAAATTCTGCTGAAGTCTGTGCGCTTAGTCAGAAGAGAGAAGTAGTGCAGAAGGACTAGGTGAGGTCCGAGCAGTCTGTGTTAGAGCCACCTAGCAGGAAACCCAGCCTGAGAGATGTCAGCGTGGCTGAGGCCATCTCAACATCACCCTCGTGCCTTGATCGCTGCTGTCTGAACTTGCTTTGTTTGGGGCAGAAGTCGTTTCATTTGGGGTCCCGCCATCACGTTTTAGGACCGTGTGTAATTACAGAGCTGTGCAAACAACGAATTGAACTTCCAAACCATTTGCAGACCCCTTTGGGAACTGGCCGTGTTTGAGGCACTCCGAGCTGCGGGTTGGGCTGGGTGACCCTCTGAGGTCTCTTCCAACCCGAGTTACCCATGCTCCTGTTCTGTGCCCGTCCCTCATAATGGTCCTGCCCATTATTTACGGCACAGCCATTGCTTTTACACAGTAAATTATGTGTAATAACCCTTATTTTGTGGAAGGTGTTTTCCCGTTTTATTTCTTGAAAGCGGTTTGCTATATCTATTTAATAATTGCTTTATCTGTTAATCTGTGATCCCACATACAGCAAATAAACGATTACATCCCAGCAGTGTTTTTCATGAATGGTGTCACCTGGTGTTCCAAATTTTCTTCCTAAAGGATATTAAAAAGTATCTAGTGGAAAAGGGTAGGGCTGTTTTATTAAAGATTTGGTCAGATGTAGTGTTCTGACTTAGCTTTGTCCTGCCTGTGCTAGACATGAACACCTCCCATTACCAGCAGTGAGCTGTTCTCTGATGCGTTGTCCGTGGCTGTTGAGTATTGCCTCTTTTCCATCTCTTTTTGTGGCTTCTTTTCAACTTATGTTCTGTTTGTCTATATTGGTTTTCAGTTCTTTCCAAATTCGTTTGCTCACACCTTTATCTTCACCTTTCTGGCAAGCAGTACTACATGATCATTTCGGTTACAAGCAGAGTCTGGCCATACAGCACTTTGTAGCAGTGTAAAATGACACAGGTCACGACACTCCTGTTTCTTCTGCTTTGTTTCCATAAGAAAGGACCACGTGTTGTGCTGCTTCAACACCAGGCAGTGGAGTTCTGCTGGGAAAGCGAGGAAGTGAGTAGGGAAATTTGAGATTTCTAGAGGTAAAACAAGATATGAAAACCTGTGTTTTATTTCAAGTAGTTTATCAGAAATGCTTTCGAACCCAATCCAGTCTGTGCTGCTCCATTGATTTCACTGTTTGCATTTGGTAGTAGACAAAAATCCAGCGATGCTCCATGAGCTCCTGCTGTGTCGAGCTGCATACGCTGATGCTCTCCTGGAAGGTGTCACCCATAGAGGCAGAAGGGTGCACTTCAGCTTCGTATTCTTTGTTCGAACCTCGGTTCCCATCCATTGGTGAATGAAGCGTGCTGGCAGGCTGCGCGCTTTGGCTGAGGCATGGAGAGGCAACGGGAGGAAGACACCTTGAGCCTTCTCAGCACTATTTGTCAAGACTTGTCCGTCAAAGCCCTAAGGACAGACAGAATTTGATGCTGTCTATTTAGAAATTTCAATTACCTAACTTATGGTACTGTTCGAATTTTGTATGACATCCTAGATATAATGGCTTAAAACCAAATGAAATTTATAATAATGTTAACAAGAGTATGTGGTTAACAGATGAAATGCATTTCTTGACTGTACGTTGTGCTGTTTGCCTGTCTGAGGTCCAGATATGATCTGGTTCACACCCATGAGAAGATAGAGCAGGGAAGAGGAAATAATATAATTTAACACCTCTTTTTCCCCCTTTTTTTCTCTTTTTTTCTTGTTTTATTTTTAGAATGGAGATAAATCCCATTTATATCTGTCTTAGTACACAGTAGAAACAGAGAACATTCAAAACCCTTCAAATGCAATCAAAATAGAAGCTCCACTGCTCCTGTCTAACCCATGCTTTGTTTGAAAAGTGGAAGTAACAGAGAAACTGCATTCACGGAAGGGGGTGGTTGGAGTTGGTCTGTAGCATGGAAGTGAAAAACGGTGCTGGAAGGCAAGTGGCCTTTAGGTTTGTGTGAGTTGCCATGCTGAAGGAAACAGCTGAGTTTCCTTTTCTGGCCGTTGTCTTTTTGTAGCTAGATGCTTATGGCTTAATCTCAAGTCATTATTATGATTTTATTGTATTATTACTAGAAACCCGTTGACGTAAAAGCTCTCGAAATAGCAGGTCAGCAGAAGGAGCAAATCTTTCGAACAAAACAAACACGTTTTTGTGCTTAATATACCCATCTGTCTTCTACAATGAGGGCAGAACCAAACCAAAAGTGGGACCTGGCTGCTGTAACCCAGTACAGAGGTGCTGGGGGGCCCATCTCCCTCTGCTTCTATTGCATTTGAAATATAGATGGGAATGTATTGGATGTGGTACTGTATTGATGAGTGAATTTCTCTTGGTTGCTGTGAAATCTCATCCTCCAAAAGTTAAAAGTTGTAAATAGGGGCTATAATAAACAGCTAAGACGTGCCTGGCTAAATGTGTCTCGATTAACTCAAGGGATTTGAATCCTTGAGTTAATCAGTTGGAGTTTGGAAGAAAACAGCCCAACATATGTATAGACATAAGTTTTTATCTTAATCATTAAATCCATAGCTTCTGTTCCTTAAAAAAAAAAAAAAAAGAAAAGAAAAGAAAAAAAGAAGTCTGTCTTTGGAGAGATGACTGATCCCATTTTTCCATTTTCTTGGCAGAAATGTTGGCTCAAACAGTCCCAGCCCTGCCATCGCGGCGACACACGTTAGCAGAGCCGTGTGAACCAGGGCAGGGAATGGCTGCAGCCGGGACCGCTTTGCCTTCTGTGTGTCCTGCCCCGAGCTTCCCGCTGCGTCACCCCGCAGCCACCCCGCTGTCAGCTGCTCCGTGCCGCGGCCAGCGCTCAGCTGAGCTGCATGGGCTGGAGGCTGGGGCTGAGGGGGCATGGGCTGGGATCAGCTGTGATTAGAAGCGCTGCCAAAACGTGAAACCCTACCCGAGCTGTTCTCCGGCGTGGTGTGATCCCACCGAAGGCAGCCTGGGGGCAGGTCGCATGGCACCGTGCTGAGCAGCCAGCATGGCTGGTGTTGGGTCGCGTCTGATGCGCCGGAGTGAAACATGACTGTTCTGTCCAGGGAAAAGAGCTAAAGCTCCCATCTTTAATATGGGAGAAAATGCAGCTTTGTGTGCAAAGCTCTCAGGAAGAGCAGGGCCGGCTCATGCGGCTGCGTTCCTGTCTGCCTGCGTCTGGGGCCGCACCAATGCTGAGAAGTGCCGACAGTAATTTGTTGTGATTATTTTAACCAGCTCTTATTAAATGGCATTGTGCCTTGGTTGTGCAAATGTGCTCCGGCTCGTCAGGCCAACCGGTCCCTGCAATGTTAAAATGTGTTTTTTTCCACGGTGGGAGCTGCCTGTGACTCGAAGGGACAGCAGCACAGGGGCGAGGTTGCGATTGGTGGGGCTGCACCTGCATCCCGTGGGAGGCTGATAGGGCCCCCATCCCACAGCTTTTCCTGAGCCAGGGCTGGGGATGCCGTGTCACCTCCTCCTCGCAGCGTGTGTGCTCCGGGAGATGCGCCCATAGCAGGGGCTGAGGGCTCCTGGCAGCCCTCCTGTCCGTACCCGGACGTGGCCCAGCGGCTCTTGGGCAGGAGCTGCTTGTTGGAGAGCAAACACACCGAGGTGGGGTTTTTTCCATGTGAGTGCTTTCCTTTTAAAATTTTATCTTGATCTCTGGAGGATTGGTTTGATAAAGGCTTTCCTGTAGGCCGAGTACTGGGGAGCGCTGCGGTGGGAAGGGCAGCGCCGGGCAGAGCGGGCACTGGGCTGCGTGGGGGACAGCCGGGGGGGGGGA
>WBMW01001708.1:1244104-1257179 GCA_013396635.1 Penelope pileata
TTCTCTCTGGCTCTTCCCTCTGGAGCTGCGCGCAGCGGGCACCGATGCCAGCAGCCCCTCCATTTTCCAGAGGGGATTTGTGAGAGGGGCCGGAGGGCCGGGTTATGTCGCGCACCACCAATTCGCGGAGGGTGAGTACGGCTCGCGGGGAACTTCTTTGTATTAAAGGGCGAAATGTGACAGCGGCGCAGCGCTATATATGGCGATCCCCGCCCGGGGCCGCGACCCGGGGGCGCGGAGCGGCTGCGGACCCTTCCTGGGGGATATTTCGCCGTTCGGCCCCAACCCACGGCGCTGGGTTCGAGTTGCGCGGCCCGCAGGCAGCCCTCGGGCGTGAAAAACCAACGGGGGTGGGGAGAGCGGGGGGGGAGGCGAACAAAAAGCCGCGCTCAGGGCTGTGCCCCTCTGCTCCGCGGGTGCGTGGGCACAGGCGTACCTGCACGCCTGTGTGCCCGACACACAGACACACACACAGACACACACACACTTCTACAACGACGACTTTATATGGTGAGCGATAGCTCTACTCTTCTTTTTCCTTTTTCTTTCTTTTTTCTATATATATATTTTTTGGAGCAGTTTCATTTCCTGGTGTGAATTCTGGAGCGATGGGAAATGCCATGGGATTAATTTTTCCCTCAGTATCCTGAAGCACTCCATACACACTCTATTTTTGCACAGTGCCATTTTCTTTTGCCCTATTCCAGGGCACTCCTGCGTGCTGCCAGTACCATTTCCCAGCTGCTTTTATCAGCAGTCCTAAACTAAAACCCCAAACCCCACTTCCTGAAGCACCCCTCGCACAAAATGGATGTGCAGAGCATCACCCTGCCAGGATTTTTGTGAGCAAATGGGCCCTAAATCAGAGTGGTGTTATGTAACTGCTGCCTTGGCAAACTTGGTTCAACTGGGATGGGAAAAGTATTTTGTTGCTGTTTCTTGATAAGGACAAAGCGAGAGCCCACCCGCCCTTTTTTCCACTGAGATTACTTTGTAGCGGGTTGGTTGTCACAAATACTAATAACGAAAGCTTGTACTTCAAGATTTAGGAGGCGTTAATTTGTGTATGTTTTGTAGTTTCCTAAAAAAACCCTCTTTCAGTGGTGTATCCCAGTGTGGACACCAAGTATTGGCTCCTCAGGGGTGGGTCGCAGTTAACACTGTAGCCAGAGTCATTACATAATTGAAAAATGTTGGGAGTTGGTGTGGTCCTATTATTCTGCCCTACTGTTCTCCAGAAGAGCCTCATTTGGTACAGCTCCAGTTCTTCAAAGAACTGAAGATAGGTATGGAAATAGTTGAATTTTTGTTTGCATCTGAAGAAGTGAAGCTGCAGCGGTCGGGGTTCCTCTTGCAGAACTGAAACACACGGGCGCGTGGAGCTCCTCTGGGCTTACATAAATGCAGTGTGTGGCAGCGAGCAGTGCTGCTGAGCTGGAGCTCCCATGGAGGGCTTGGTGCTTTCTGTACGTCCCCGTGGTGTCAGTGGGTTGGGTTTGATATTCCTGCGCAACCAAATGCACTTCCTATGGAAAAAGCTGCACCGTTCAGACTGCGTAGTGCAAAGATTTTAACACTTATAAAACAGAGACAGGACACTAGATACACTTCTCTTAGTGCTAATGTGATTAGCTGCATCTATGCCAGCTCTTCATCTTGCTAATGACTGCTCTACATTTCATTTAAAAGTATTTGGTGTAGGCTTCCTTTAGTGCTGTGTTGTATATATCCTTTCTTTTCATAACGTGCTCGGAGTCTCTGTAGTTTCTAATGGCTTTCCCCACTTGCAGGTCTTCTTTGTAAACTGTTTCATGACTCTTCTTACACTGCATCCGTCCATGCAAAGCGTTCAGTCATGTCCTGTCTACGTGACATCTTGGTGCTCTTTTTGGTAGGAATTGTTACTTAATTTTGGTATCGTTATTTTGTCAGAAACAACCTCAGAGTTTTGGCAAAAATGCTCTTTGAGAGGGTTATTTTTTTGGGGGTGACATTATTGCCACTTACATGTCTTGCACTAGAAATCAGTCGTATCACGTGAGCTTTCTTCATGTGGTCGTTCATTGGAGCTGCCTGAAAATGTTCTCTTTAAGGTAAATGGCTGAGCAAAAGTGCAGAAAAGCCATGTATTGATTTCTGATTTTGTTTTAGTTTAAAAGAGCCACCTTCATTTCCAACCTGAAATTTAGTCAGCTCTTTAAAAATAATGTTAAAAGTAACCCTCCATCATCACTGTGCACCTTTGCTTCCCTGTCCTGTAGGTGCAGATAGAAAGCACGTGGCGTAGAGCAGTGTATACTGGATGTGCAATTTAGGGTAAAATACTCAGCAAAAAATGAAAGGAATCTGACTCTGGAGTGCTGTCTGAAGCACTCTCTACAAGCTTAAAGAAATATTTTTATTTGGACTCTTCCAATTCTTGTAATTGCTGAGGCTTCTGCAAACTTTAATATGTAATGTGTTCTCAGAAAGGAGCATTAGAAAATAGCTGTCACTAGGCCCTCAGCTACTCTTGTATGTCCTATTCTTCCTCTGTGAGATCCTTTTGGCATCTTCTGGTTTGCTGGCAGTGCCCTGGGGTGTGATAGCACTGATATCAGATGTCTCCTTGTACTTGCTGGCCCTCGCTGTGTGACAGGGTTGCATCCTGGGATAGCTCAGGTGAACCAGAAAATGTCAGGGAAATTTGGTGGAGAAAGTGGCACAATAGAGGAGTTGTACTGAGGACGGAGGAGTATCCGGGAGCGCTCAGATCTTTGGGTCTGGTAATCTGCTGTGGAATGTTCCACCAGACAACTGCGTCTTTAACCGAGTGATCTTTACTGATTTTCTGCAACTATTGAACATCTTAGATTAGGAATGCTTATCAAAATGGGTGGCAAAACGTCATAGTTAGAGCTTTTTCTTTGAAAATAGCTCTGATTTACAGAGCAGATCATAGTTATATGTTGCCTGAGTGGATTTTATCTTCACTTTATCTTTATTTCAAAGCCAAGGTGTAATGCTGGGCCTAGATGTTGGTGATGCTGCACCTATGGAAGATAGTTGACTCCTCCATGAGATCTGTTAAAAGTTAGTCATAGTGTGTTGTAGTTCTGTGTCTCTTTGGGGAAGTCCCACTCCTATCTGTGTTCATTGCTGAAATGTAACACAGTAAATGCAGTTTGTGCTGATGGTGCTTTTGTCATCTGTCTGGAAAACAAAAGGTTTCATGGTGGCCACTTGGACCCATGTTTTCATCCCGGTTCCCAAGTGCTGAAAGGTAAATGTTTCAGGAGCATCATTTAATTAGGTGCTCACAAAAGATGAAGACTTGGAAGAAGAATCTGCTTTTGTGTTTGATTTTTTTTCTTTGTTTGTTTGGTTGAGATTTGCAGTTCTTGGGTGTAATTCTGTTTCAGCAATGCTTCCTTTTCGATGGAACTGAATGCATTAATCCAAAGCACTTCCATGCTGTCGTTACTCCAGATCTCCATTTCCCTTTTTTTTTTCCTTTTTTATTACCCTTATTGTTAATTTTCATGCCCCAACTGTAGGTAACATGGATGGCTTTTGTAAGACTGTTTAGCATGTGGGAGTGGGTTATTACGGTGTGTTCTGTACTTAGACCTCTGCTTCTAAATGATCCTATTGCCTCCGATAGCACCTAACATCAGATGCCACAGAGAAAATATGGCAAACTCTGCAGTGGGCAGTTATGGAATAATCCTTCAATATAGGATCTGTTTGAGATGGGATTATGCCATGTGGAATGAGAGCTATGGTTTTTTCCAGATTTCAAAAAACCTCAAGTGGAGTTCTTTTTATGCTCATAGATCTGAAGAAATCTGCCTTCTTTGAATCAAATTACTTGCAAGGATCTCAAGTTTGACAGAATTTGAAGGCTTTTTCCAAGCTTGAGAAACAGCGTGAAAAAATATGATGCAGCTGGCAGAACAGAGAGCGTGGAAGGGAAGGGCTGTGTTGGATGGGGCTGTGCAAGGACCGAGTGTCTGGGGCCACGAGAAGGACCAAAGGTTGGAGCGGTCACCTTGTGCTTCGTGGGCCAGGTGATGTTGGCAGTATGGCTCAGTAGTGCCATTGAGAATGAAGGCAAGAATGAGTTTAACAACCAAGAAGATACCAATGGCAGTCAAGGAGAGTGATGTGTGTAGAATATTTCATAATCATTTCAAAGGTTATTCAATGTGGGCCAAGCAGTAGAAGGTGTGCGAGGTGTTGTCGCTGCCGTGCCCGTTGTGCCCTACATTGTGTACAAAGGGACCGGCGGTCACAGGCATGGCAGTTGTTGTTGTTGTTCGGTATGTGTTTATAGCTGCCATAAAATGGAGGCCTGGGTTGAGCAGTAGTACTCTTCTAAACTTTGGACAGATTTCTCTCATTTGAGAAGCTCCACTTTGGCTTTATTGTATGTTTATGGAAGGCTAATTGTGTGTAGAGTGGGTACAAAAGCAGGGCGGAGTGCTTTTGGAAGAACCGTGGCATATCCAGAGCTCTAGGTGTGCAGTCTGAAGGGCAGATGGAGGATGAGGAGCAGTCTTCAGTCTTCTTTCATCTTAGTCCATCTTGGTGCCAGTGCTTGTCTGTGAGCAGGCTTTCTTTTCGAGTACATTCAACCAGCTTTTTCCTTCTGCTTGTCCCTTGTCATCTTCTGTTTTCTCTTTGCTAAAGGAAGCAGAGATCCTTATTTGAAGGAAACAGTAACAGTCTTGAGAATGATGTGAAGACAGCATTATGCAGCTCCAGAAGTGCAACAATTACAATTTGAAGCCTAGTTCTTGGAAGAAAAGTGATGGTGAGGAAGCATGGAAAATCTCTGAAGTGGTTTGTGTGGACCACGCTACGGTCTTGTATGAACATTCTGAAAAGTGGGCTGGGAAGGGGAATCTGGCCTGTACATTTTGTTTAGCTTGTAATATTTGTTTTCAGGTTGTAAAATCAACCTAGAGTGCATTTTAAGATGATTAATAGGAGTTTATAATCAATTTCTGTTTTATTTTTAGGAAATGCATATAGCTGTTTCATTTTTCTCGATGGCAGTTTACGTTCTCTATGGGTTATGTCCCATTTCCATAGAAAGCTTTCGAATCCTAGTGCTGAATCGGTGAATAGCTGCTACTTTAGGCATTTCTCTTCACTCTCTTGGGAATATTTTGAAATCAGTTGACTTTTGTTAAGCATGTTACTGGAAAGTTAAAGTTTCTGATGTGTGGTGGGTTGCCAGAAATTGCAGTTTTCAGTTGGGACATCCACTGCCATCACCACTGCTGCTGGAGCTGGTTTGCTGCTGTTCTCTGTGGTGGTACCTGGGCACAGCAGAGGTTAGGGGGAGGTGATTCTTGTGGTTGTTGATAGACCTAGGTCCAGTTCGTATGTGAACAATCCTATGGGTTGTTTCTTTTCTTGCGGTTGCCTCATCTTCTGTGTCTGCTGCTGACAGCTTCACAAGAACTGAGCAGGAGGTTTCATTATTGATGCCTCTGGACCTCTAAACAGAGAACTATCAGTGAATAAGTACGGTATGGATTCATTTAATTATTAATCAGGATGATAGGGTATTCTCTGAGGTACAGAATTCTGTTTCAAAGACAACTGAAGTCAATAGAAAGTTTTCTATTGAAATAAAATAGTCATGAGAGTAAATGCTCATCAGTATGAGTGAGAATCCAATAGTCTGGTCCCTTCTGTACCTGCTGTTTTGAATAATACCAAGTGATTGCTGCTAAATGTGACAAAGAAGTGTAGAGAAAAGGATTCTTTAGAAAAAAACCAACAAGACATCGCAGAATATTTTTTTTATTCTTCAGATTTCTGGAAAATGTGAGGCTAATTTTTTGTCAACTTAGATTCCTTGAAACAGCGATAAGCAGAAATCCTAAAAACTGTCTATTAAATTGCATACATTTGTTCTTGGTTTCTGTACCATACTTTTACTGTCCAATGAGTTATTTCTTTATCCTGTTGCTTCCAGATACTGACAAGAATCACAGTTCTGTTGTGTGCAGAGAAAAAGCTGATGGGCGCATGCAGGCTGCGCACCCCGACTTGGGGCTGTTGGGTTGTGTTCCTCCCCAGGCAGGAGGTATCTCCTGCCCCTGGGGCCTGCAGCTGCTGCACAGTTTCATCAGACACACAGCGATACCATAGGTGCTGATGGTGTGAAGTTTAACCAGAGCAAGGTGAGGATGAATAATTTTGCATGTAGGACTTCACATCCAATCCTTGCACTTTTTTCCATCTATTGTGCTGCAGTTTTCAGGCTGGAAAGTAGGCAAGAGCTGCTTAGTTGGCTCTCATTGTAAGTTACTTGGATTTGTAGGTGAGGAGTTGGGGACCTTTGCTGAGTAAGGCTGTTTGAAAGTCCTCTTTTGTAGTAGGAAAGCCAGTGATGGTTGTGGTCTCTCCAGCAACCCGTAAGGTCGTCTTTTCTGATTGTTCCATGGCACGAATGATCAGAGCTTCAAATTCTTCATAAGCAGAAGAAAAATTTGCCAGCAGAGCTCCATGGCTACCCCAGTAAATGCATTCTGACAGAATCAGCAAGACCAGAGGATTCTGTGAAATGCACTTTGTCCTTTATGAGATTGTGATAAATACCATCAAAGAGGTGAGTCTGGGACCTGAAATTCATGATGGTGGGGTGGTTAAAGTCATGAGTCAAAGAGACTGATGACAAAATAGAGCCATGTTCTTAATATTTTCCCCAGACCCCTGCCCTGAAACTCACCCCTATGTCTTCCACATGTAATACATTGCCTCTTACTCTTTTCCCAGGCAGGCAACCATCTCGTGCACTTCCCTCAGCCCTCTTTACCTGTCTTCTCAGATGGGTTCGCAGCTTTAATGTTGAAGAGTGTGGAATCTGCATAGTGTTCAGCTAAGGGCTTTGGTAGCTTGTTTGTTACTTAATCGTATTACTTCATCTGGTCAGAGGAAGAGCAGAATGAACTCCCCAAACACCTCTCTGTCATCTTTTAACTGATTACAAGTAACAAAAAATAATTCTCCAGAAAGAGGAAGGTTAGAATTTTGGTAAGCTAGAATCAGATGTTATTTCAAACCAGTTGATTGCAGCAAAATGTTGCCTGACTTTCTTCAGTGACATGGCACACGATGTTTAGGTTATTTCTGAGGCTGTGCAAAGAACTGTATGTCTTAGGAGAACACACTGAGCTGCCAGGAGAGCTTCGTGTTACTTAAATACAAGAAAAGTCAGTGGTTTTTGACATGGAAAGCACATCTTGAAAAGCACAAGGTGATGCTCTCTTTTCCTGTGTGGTTGTTTTTTTGTTTTGTTTTTCAGTGTTAATGACCATGTGACTAAGGGACAAGGTGTAAATGGCATTCACAATAACCTTTTTGGTGTAATATGGACAAGAATTCTCATCAGCTCTCTACAGAACATGGAGGTGTATGGGATGCCCAGACATCTTTGCTTTTCTTTCCCCTTGTCACTCACCTTGCAGAACTGATTCTCTGTAAGCCTGCATTAGAATCTGGGGGCAATGGAAACCATGAGCAAGTCTTTCAGAGAAATGAAACTTTTGTAAACCACTGAGGACTGGAAATGAAGGTTAGTGTTGCTGAAGATCAGTCTTTAGGTGCCAGAGTAATTTGGGCAACTTGATGACTTTTGCCTTGCCAGCTCTTGGTTCAGAGTCTGTTTGTAAGATAATATGCAGAAATTATCTGTGTCACAATGGCTGTGCTGGGCCAGGTCAGAGATCTCAATGTCCTGTCATCGTGTTTCCTGCGGTGGTGAATAGCAGATGCCTAGGAAGGAAAATGAGGAAATTTTGTAAAGATACTTCCCTGAGCCACTAATTGCTGAAGGTTAGGAAAGAACCGTGGGATTTCTGGAGTTGAGGAGTGCATCTTCGTGTTAAATGTGTTAAGCATTAGGCATTTCCCTGTAATGTATCCAGCTTCTCCTTGGCCACAGACTCTCAGCAACACTGGATGTGGAGTCCCACAGTTTAACTGCGTTTTGTCTGAAGAACTACTACCTTTTACTGGGGCTTTTCTTGGACTGTCTGCCTACTTGCACCAGTACCATTTCATATTGGTTGGAAGAGTCAGTGTTCACCTTTTACACTCAGTGTGAACTGTGATTTTAATTATCAAGGTGTATGGAAATGCACGTGTAGGAAAAGTGGTCCACAGAATCTTAAAAGAGATGCACAAGTGCCAAGAGAGCACTAGGTTAGGTCAGCGAAACTCTGAAACTGAAAAAATGGTGGAAGGATGTGAGGACAAATTGTGGGTGTGGGTGGTGGGGAATGGGGCTGCTTCTTGCAGATGTTGTGTCAAATAACTGGCCTTTAAAAGGGTGTTGGGCTGTGAGGAAGTTTTCTTGTGGTCCTTGAGGCAGTATTTTTTCACTTCTTGCAGCCTAAAGCTGTCATAGCTGAGTTTTCTCTATTCTTTTATTTGTGTAATGTTTGTATCTGGATGATGAACCTGATAGAGATGGCACAGATGGGCTTAATGATTCTACTTACCATGTTTCCTGATAGAATTGGGTATCGGTGACTTCAGATTTCACTCTCAATCGTGCTGACATCTGTGGATTTACAGACCTTTAAAAAACAAACAAACAAAACTCAATATAGCGTTAGCTCAGTGTTACCAGCCGAAGCTGCAGCATCATTATTTATTTATTCTCCCTTCCTCAAGGGTGCTGTATTGGCCAGGCTGGGTCTGTCACCAAATGCCAAGGTGGCTGTGTGGTAGCTGCACCAGCACTTCAGTGTCTAAGGGACCAGGTCACGTGCAGATGCTCATTAAAATGTGATTAGTGTCCCCTTTTGCTCCTTAAATGGAGCCCAGCCCATGCTTTGTGTCGGACCCTTGGTTTGAAATGTCTGTCTTGTTGGTGAGACGGTCGCCAGCCAAACCCCAGCCTCGTTCAAGCCTCTGCTGAAGGGACACTTGGTGCAGCCATTGTGAAGCCCTCCTCTTACCTCAGCTGGAGGTTACATGCAAGCAAATGGAGTCTGCTTTCATTTAAAATATAGTCTGCTAAAGACAAATACAAAATACTGTTGCTAGCAGGGGGTCTCTCTTGTTTTCCTGTACCTTTTGCTTTTTAACTACCAAAAACTGTTGTCTTTTCTGTTGTGTTTAATTAATAAGCTCATCTTGCAGTAGAGAGCCAGCCTGAATTATGTTGGTGATTTGCCATGACCACCTATGGTACTGCATAAATAATGAGAGAACAACAGAAACCCACAACTAAATTAACAAAATTAAAAGGATTTAAGTTATGCTTTCCAAAACAAGCCTTGTTATCTTGTCTGGAAGTGGGGAAAAAAAAGGGTGGTTCTTTAGGGTTATTTTTGTAAGAGGTGGAAATAAGTATGCTTCTATCTCAAAGATTCATAGCATGAATCCACAAGTGTAATTTGTATCTGTGATCAGGCTGGTAGCTTTGACAGGAGCTATGGAAAGCACAGACTTATTGGGAGCACAGGTTAGTTCAACCTATGGTCAGCGTAAATGACTGGAGAGAGACAGCAGAGTTCTTGTGCTGTTAGAATTTGGGCAAATGAGGAGCATTATTTCCAAATGAACACATTGTAGAAGAAGGGATAGGAAGTGCTGTATAAGTTCTTAGATCTGGCTTCTCTTTTGACACTCTGAAATGAGATGATTTGGCACATGTAGCTGCTGTGGATAAGAGGTGTTTATAAAAAAATAAATAAATTGTGTATGTGGCAGCAGCAGGGGAGATGTCTGTTCTGAAAACATCTGAGATGCTGGAAAGTGTGTCCCCAGTGGGCAAGAGAAATTGCATAGCTGGCACTGAGGCTGGCTCCTTGGCATGTGTGGCCATATTTAGAAGAGGATCAACACTGGGAGCTGAACTGCTGGGAAAGTGAGTGGCTAAAGGATTGGAAATAAAGGGAACTGCTTTTACCTAGCTTGTTCATTTGGATCTGGCAAAGCAGTAGTGTAGGAGGGTTGCTCCAGATGAGCTGCCTGTGTGAAGCAGATCTTGAGATGAGTGTCAAAAGGTAAATGGTATTTTAACCTGGAACTCCTCAGTTGGTGTGACCTGGGTCTGTCCGTATGTTGCTCTGAAAGTAATGCCTCGTTTATTTCCGTGGAAACTACAACAGATACAAAAAACATAATAACACTATTTGATAGAGCAAATTCTCAGCTACAAAACGCTATTTTTTCTTTGATAAACTTCATTGGCAATGTATTTTTGCCAGCAATGAACAAGAGCCTGCATGCCACACTCGTAAAAAGCTGCACCAGCGGAGGTGACCCCCTGTTTCACAGCTACTGTCACAGTGTCATTGCTAGGAAAATGTTGCCCATGCAGTCCATCGTTCTTTGGCTGAACACGGTGGGTGTTGTCGGACAGTCCAGCCAACATTGGCAATGTGGTCCGTGGTCTTCAAACTTCTATGGGGCCTGGTGTTGTTGTGTTGCAAGAGAAAGGTTGTGTTCTTCTCTGGCCTGACTCTGGAAGTTTGACCTTCAGGTTAGTCAGTGTCACAGTGTAGAGCTCAGAGTTGGTGGCTTCTCTGAGATTCAGGAAATCCAAAAGGATCACCCCTTTCCTATCCCAAAAGATAGTGCACACCGCTTTGCTCTTGAACTTTTTCTTCAATGGCGAATTCACACATTGCCACTCCATTGGCTGCCATTTTGACTCCAGCTCGTAGTGGTAACACCATATCTCATCACTGGTAATGCTGTGATGCAGGAAACTCTCACCTTCAGCCTCGTATTGGTTCAATAGATCCTGACAAACTTGTATACGGTGTTCCTTCTGTTCCTGTGTGAGCATTTGTGGGACCCACCTGGCACAAGCTTTGTGGTATTCCAATGTTGCTGCCATCGTGTCCAATGCATTTAAGCCGATATTCAGCTCTGTACACCGTTCCCTGGTCTTAATCTGCTGATTTGCGTGAATGAGCTGATCGAGGCGCCCTTCATTTCATGGTGTGACGGCCATCTGGAACGTGCCTTGTCTTTCATGTTGCTGTTGCCACTACTGAAACACACTGCCCACTGCCTAACTGTGCCGATAGCCACTGTTTGGTTGCCATCAACGTTCAGCAAGCATTGATGAGTATCTGTGGGTGCCATTTTTTCCGCATGGAGTAATTCAATTCCACACCTTTGCTCCAAATGCGCTTCCATGTCAGATGCCATTTTGTCAGGCTGCCCCTCTGCTGCCATCTGTCACATGGCAACGAAATGTAGTGGGATGTTGGTGGGAAGGTTTGAGCTCTGCTGCCGTGCCACCAACATCCGCCTCTGACGTGACAAACCAGCATAATAAAGTAGGAGGCATTACTTTCGGGGGAGCCCTCATATATGGCTAGCATCTTCTTGAATGTGTATGGTCAACAGTTGTGAGTGACAACTGGGCTCTGGACTTGGAAGTCTGGTTGGGAAAGACCAGAGCCAACTCTTGATGGCATGAAGCAAGCGAGGCCAGTGCTGCGTGTAGTGCTGGGCAAGCTTCTGTTTTCTAGTACCTCTTGCAAACATTCATGTGTATAATTAAAGGAAACAACAGGCAGTTAAAAAATCAGCACATTTCAAAGAAGCTATACTAGAAGAAAAGAAATGTTTATTGGCAGGCGTTAGTTTGTATGGTAATACAATTGCAATTGTTTGCATCTGTGTGGAAGTTTGTTGGGAGTACAACAGAATATCTAAATATCTAAGTTCATCTTTGGGGGAATTCAAACAAGATTTGTAAGGAGATGGCCAGAAAAAGTGCTGTCTAGGTTTTCAGCATCATTGGGAAGGTGTGGTTGTTTTTGTTGCTGTTTTTTTAAGATGTCATTCTTCTTGTCACACTCTTCAAGACTTACTTTGAAAGAGTAATTTTCCTTGCTCTGGCAAAATAGTTGATCAGTGCAATGGGCAAGGAGCAGACATGGAGCAACAAGGAATGTCTGTTTAGCTGGAGATTTTATTAGTGGCCATCTCCATGTTGGAGCACTCTGTGAAGTAGATTAGAAACTCTTTGGATAAGAAAGACCATTCAAGTTAATTTGCACGTTTTCCTCCCCAAAATTAGCATACCAGAATTCTTCATTGCAGTGTGTTTAGAATACTTTGTACAAGAAATAACAGTAAGTTGAAGATTGCTAGCTGAGGATCTGTACTGATGCCAACTGACTATTTTTTTTAATGAAAGCTTTGTATACATAACAGGATGAGTCATCACTGGAGAGTTCTGAAAGTGTTTGGCATCCCTAAGAACCCTTTTGTATGTCTCTGCTGCACAAAAAAAGCACTTTTGTCGTGGAACTGCGCTAAGAAGTACTGGACTAACTCTAAGCTGTAGGGTATGGTCTTCAAATGTGGCTCAATTCCTGACTTTATGTGATCATATTAGAAATATTTTGGTGTTCTTAGATCTTAATAATAACAAGATGACAATTTCTAAGTATTTTTTTGGCCATTAATTTTTTAAAATTGTACTTGTGACTTCAGACATAATTCTTTAATATATGTTTATAAACTTGTTTTTAAGAGTGTGTAATGAGTGTGTCTTTTTCCCTAGATCTGCAGAAATGTCTCCTTGGCTTTAATGCAAGTAGTAAAAATAAGGTTGTAGGAGAACACTGGAACTTATTCTGCTTTGCTGAACCAGGATCACAGTTCTAAACCTGTGGTAGCTGCTTATTTTGTTTTCTTTTGATACAGTTGTTTTCTAGAAGAACTGGTTGGCCTTGGTGGTTTCTGTTGTGTCATCTAAGAAATTAGTATCTTACACATAACAAAGAACTCCTTTAGTTTTTGTGGTAAGAACATCTGTACTTGCTGTCCTGCCCCAGAGCAACTGCTCGCTAAAAAGAAGCAGAAACCTTTTGTAACATTTAAGAGGTTCATAAGTAACTCGTCAGTCCACCATTGTGTTTTGTCCATGGTTTTTCATGAAGATGTGAAACCTTGTTTGTGTAGTCATAGAATATCATTGGTTGGAAGGGACTTGGACAGGCTGGAGAGTTGGGCAGAGAGGGACCAGATGAGGTTTAACAAAAGCAAGTGTAGGGTCTTGCACCTGAGGAGGAATAACCACATGCACCAGTACGGG
>WBMW01001708.1:1257213-1497253 GCA_013396635.1 Penelope pileata
CCACAAACTGGAGCATAGGAAGTTCTGCACAAATATGCAGAAGAACTTCTTCACGGTGCGGGTGATGGAGCACTGGGGCAGGCTGCCCAGGGAGGTGGTGGAGTCTCCTTCCCTAGAGATAGTCAAGACCCATCTGGACACCTTCCTGTGCAACCTGCTGTAGGGAACCTGCTTTGGCAGGGGGGTGGACTCGGTGGTCTCTTGAGGTCCCTTCCAACCCCTGCAATTGTGTGATTCTGTGACCCATAAGGATGATCGAGTCTAATTGTTGAAGTGTGTGCAAGGTAACAAAGATCAAATTTTGCACTTGGTGAAATAAGGCACTGCACTTCTTTAATCAGAGATTTCTAGGAGTATATAAAATTTTTCATCTCATTGTCCTTCCTTCCCCCCTCAGTTCCATTCTTCAGCGGTGCATTTTGTAAAGTGCACTGTGTTTTCTTGCAAAAATCAAAGCCATTGATCGCAATTTTTCTATGCCCTGTAGTAGTGGTGATATATTAAATGTAACAATCTTATTTTTTTTTTGATTTCTTTTTACGAAATTGCTTTCATTAAATTTGTGACCAACAAAACTTGGAAAAAAAAATGACCAGAATTCTTCACAAGAAGAGCTCATGAAGGAGTGCTTAGAATTTGTAGATTTTGATCCGAGGGGAAAACAAGTGCTTGCATGATTGTTTAGAATTGTACAGGGGTTTTTATCCCAATTCCCAGAATAATACTGATAACAGCATACAAGATGGGGGCTTTCAGATCGTCCTTGGAAAAGCACATAGGTGAACTATCAGGCACTGCACCTGCGAGGGGGATAGCTTTGGGTCAGGCTCTCAGACTTCTTTCTCCTAGAATATTTATGTTTCTGGCACATCCCAGGCTAAGTGTTTCAACGGCTCTTTGCTTTGGTTGGGAAGTGAAGCAACAGAACGGCTGGTGGAGTTAACATTTGGTGGTAGGTTTTATTTTAGCTTAGAACTAGTTTTTAGTCACATTGCTGAGCAATAGTATTTTTATGATAGTAGCACACTTTTTTTTTTGTTTTTTTGTATTATTATAAGTTGAAGTGCTATGAGCTACCAACATGTTGTTACTCTGCATGGAAATGTTGAAGTGGAATGAGTCTAGTTTGTTTTTATTTTCCAAGGTAAGCTAAGCTTGCACTTCTGATTTCAGTTTTAGGAGATGTAAATTCTCACTGTATCTGCAGATGAGGCCATTGGATTGGGAATAAAAATGGAGTGTGCCTCTCTATTTAGAGGAGTTAAATGAATAGCAACAGCAAAAAAATCTCAACCAACCATGTTACCATTACTCCAGGATCCACAGGCAAATAAGAAAGTTTTCGTTCCTCCAGGATGACTTTGTCTGTGTGCTTTGCAGCTTGTAGGCTGGAACATGGGGCGCCTGAAATTTCTGTGTGTCTTAGAAGTTTCTCCCAAGTGTTGAGGTGTGAAGCATCCCAGTGTATCCATTTTCCCAAACTGTGAGTGCTGCAGCTCCTGCATGCCCTCGTAGCTTCCTTAAGCTTGAGGAAAAAAGAAATTCCTAGTGGAATCTGTGATTAAAACAGGAAAGATGCACGGGGAAGACAAGGTGGTGATTAAGAGTTATTGGAGGTTTCCTGCCTCATCTCTTCTGATTATGAAATAACATCTGATGAACTGTTCCCTGGTAATTTACTTATCTGTGTGTTGGTAGTAAGGGAAATTTTCTAGCGAGCCTGATATTTGCAGGGCATTTAAGGCCACGATTCCAGAGATCGTTCCTGCTGGCAGCACTGACTTCAGCAGTCACCTCTCATTGCAGCTGCTCCTTTCTGTTCCCCTGCCAGGGCAGCTCCCAGCGCGCCTGCGTGCGGAACCGGGCTGGGGTGAGCTACCGGCCCCTGTACGGCTCTGTGCCATCTCCCTGCTGCTCGGGGTGGATACCTGACCATTGCCCAAGGCTGAGCTGCTGTTGGCTTTGCTTCAGACCCATCCTGGCTTCTTGGAGTGTTGTCTGTGAGGCCGTTTCTTGTGCCTGTAGATTCTGGTAGTAAAATCCTTATGTTCACACAAGGAATGCTTGTAAGGAGGTGGTTTCATCAGTGACAATAGGATTAAAGATAATGTGAAGTTTGTTATTATTTTTTCTTTTTTTTTAACTTTATATTTTAGCTTTGATGTCAGTATTTCCTTCTATTTCACACAGTGTGGTTTTAAACTAGTAAACTTGCTCTTTTATCTGTTTTCTTCCAGCTATCAGCTTCCTTGATAGAATTTTAACCCTTATAAATAGTTTGAATTTTAGAACGATTGAAATGTGCAGAAAAAATACAAGGTTTGGAACAATCTCAGCATCTTTATCATGTCAGTAAGATGTGGTCAGCAATGAAGAAGCTTTTGTGAGCCCTGCAGCTCTTCTTCTATCATAGAGTCAGTACTGTTGGAAAAGACCTCTAAGATCATCCAGTCCAGCTGTCCCCTACCACCAATATTGCCCACAATTCCAACATGCTGACCCTTCCATGTGTCATGATGCTATGTCTGGGCTCCACACTCATCAAGTTTTCAGTCTGAGTTGAACAATATTAAAGTTATGCCATCACTTCAGAAAAGTTGAGATCTGGAAACCCAGTTCTTGATGCTCTTTTTGAGAGTTCTATGCATAATCTGTAAAAAACAAAAACCAACCCTAACAAACAAAAGCCTGAAGAATTACTCAAGGTAACAAGTGTCTGAAGAATTTTTGTTGTGATGTGTTAGTGCTGGATGTCGTCTCTTTAGCTTTTAAAACTAAGAGTATAAATGTTAATAATGTGTGTAATTTACGGTACGTGCAGCACAAAATGATAGGTATGGGTACTCTGTAAATGCTTTGTGGAAATCTCACTTGAAAAATCAATGGAAATTGAGCCACTGTTGCAGTGTGTTGGAAATTGCTTGTATCCAAGAAACGAGGAGTGAAGCCCAGCTAGGAGCTTGGCGCTGGCTGGAAATAGTTAACGGCAGCCTGCAGGATTAGCATTGGGCTCAGCCGTACTGTTGTTAATGAGCTGGAAGGAGGCAGGAACAGCAAGCTAATGATATTGACAGACAGTATTGAGGTAAATGGATTTGTCAACACACCGAGAGAGAAAATGGAAGGGAACGTAGCTTGGGAATATGTAAAATACACAAAAAGGAGAGCGAGCCGTCTTCCCTTCCTCTGCCACTGTTGCCGTTGGGGCAGGGTTGGCAGGTTCTCCAAACACCTCCCTGATGACAGAGGGGATCTTGTGATAAAGTAGAGCTAGAAGTGGACAGCAGATAAATGAATGGCTTTTTACAGATTGTATTGTAATTACATCAAATACACGGTGAGGAATCGTTGCCATTTGTGATGGGGCCGGGCTCCGTGTTGGTGTGGGCAAAGGAAACGTGCGCAAGATGATAACGTTTGGAGTGTGAACAGTTCGTGTTCACACCCCAGTTTAGATAAAATGTGTTGTGAAAAAAATGTATTTATTGAGATCCAATAAGTAAGAATTGGACATACTTAAGAGTAGTAACATTCTTTTTAAAGTTAAAACCCTAAGCCTGTTTCATCTTTCAGGCAGTGGTGTAACAGTAACTTCTTCAGGCACAGAGTTTTCTTGTATTCTAGGAACTCTGAAAACAAAGTTACACTAAAAGAAACAGCAAAGACATTTGCATAAAATACCATTTTCTGTTAATAATCTTGGTATTCCAGAAGGGATGAAAATGTGAGTTACCATCATTCTAAGTAAATAAATAAATGCTCCCCAGTGTCGAACTGTCCCAACCGTAACCTTGGCTGCCCTGCAGGCACGGGGACCAGCCGAGCAGCATTTACCAGCTCTGTGTAAGAGCTACATTGCACGTAAGGGGATTTCACGTTTTATTATGTGGGAGGGATGATGTCAGTTTGGTTGATTATGCCCCTTTCAAGCTGCTGTGATAATTACCTGCTTGTTACCAGAAGTGTCGAACCCATTTTCAGTTCTTGTTTGCTTTGCTGTCGTGCCCTAATTGCTACATAATTTTGTCCCTGCCAATTACTACCTTGGAGTCAAATTTTGCAGTGAAAAAGTTGTAAGAAGCAATGAAGTTGTTGGTGGTTGATTTTTTTTTTTTTTTTTTTTGATTTCATCATTTCAATAGAATATTTTATTGTCCTACAAAGTAGATCGAAGTACGTGGTACTCGATCCTCCACTGAATCCAGTAGGGTCTGGAGGGCTCAGCTTTCTGAGAAGACATGCCCCGTGGTGTCATGATGGCTGCCTGGGTGGCACAGCATGCAGAAGGGAGAACTGTAGAGAATTTATGGCTTCTAACTTTGTATTTTTATCTTGGATGATATATACAATCATAGTGGCATAGAATCATTAAGGTTGGAAAGGGCCTCTGAGGTCATCAAGTCCAACAGTCAGCCCATGCCCACTAAACCATGGCACTCATCCACATTTCCTGAACAGTCTACAGAGATGTGAGCTCATAGGTTGTTTTTTTGTGTGTATATGTGTTTTTGTTTGTTTTTAATTCCTTCTCATCCTTTTCATCCTTTTACCTGCTGTGTGAGTTTAAAAAATTCCCTTTGCTGTCGATCTCGGGTCTTCTGATGTGATCCTTTACATGTAGGTGTCTATGAAGGTGGAATATGACTGGATTTCTTCCAAAGGTGCTGGGCCTAACTTTTGTATTCTGGTTTAAAATGTTTGATGAATTATTTAGCGGAATAAAGCATATGACAGCTGGGTTAAGTGACAGAGTAATCTGTTGTCTTTGGGAACTTATTGCATGATGTTGGGTTGTTTGGATGGTCCTCCAGCAACGAAGTCCGGTGTTTTGTGTATTTTGAACTGTGGTCTGGAAATAATAAGTACTGCTGTGAAACATGTGTATGGAATGACATGGATGAGGGAAGAGGCAGATGTGGGGTTTGGATTGACTAAGTGCAATTAAACAAAACATGCTTCAAAATAAGAAAGTGCTGTCAGCAGGTGGAAGTGCACAGAGGGGACTGAGGCCAGGAAGCGGTGTTTTGGGGAAGGAATCGTGTGTGGGGTGTTTGCAGCTCCGTGTTGAAACTTGATGACAGTGCACAGTGCCTCCAGCAGAGAAAATGCTGAGTACTTGAAGGTTCTCTAATGTGGCAGGAAAAGGTACATCAAGAGCCAGAAGCTGGAAACTGAAACGTGAGAAATTCACGTAGGAAATAAGCGTGGATTCTTACCAAGGCAACAAATTACCAAGGGTATGGCAACATGGGTGCCTGTCTGGAAGGCAGGCTTGAAGCAATTACTGTTGAGTGGTATTTATGGGTACCAGACTTGCATGGATAACAATTCTGGCATCGTATTCAGCAGGTCTGTGAGCAGTAAGGCTTCATAGATGGTGTATTAAATGCTGAACACCTTTGTGGTCAAAGATGCTTTTAAAATGTAGTCTTAAATAAATCGATTGCAAAGTTCACATGGTTTCTAAGCTTCCGAGGATCATAACACCTCAAATGTAACTCTTCTGTCATCATGTAGACTTTCAGGTACTTCAAGGAAAATTTTCAGTGTGCAAAAATAAAGCAAAAAATCAATTACGCAGTGGTAATACCGCAACAAAAAATAGCAGTTTTACTTCGGAAATTCATGTGTTGGCCAGTTGGTGATCCTGCCCCAGTTCAGCCAGGACACCAAGACAGTACTTCAGTAAGTCCAAGTGGCTTTGGGGTGCTCTAGGTTAAACCTAGCCATGTGTGCTTCCCTTGGCTGCATCAACTTCCTAAGTGGTTGCAAGCAGAGCTGCTGCTGGGCCAGCTCTTGGTACCTGGAGGGCTGCTGGAGGGTTTAAGGTAGTTTGTGAGGCGATGTGAATGGAAGCAAACTTTCACACTGTAAATGTTAATTAGAAGCATATGTATCTATGTAAAATGCGAGTTGAAATAAAAGTATAAATATCTAAGAAGTTGTCATTCCAGAAGGTCTGTGCTCAGTAAAGATTAAATTAAATAAGTGTACAAACAGTCCTATGATAAATGAACTTCAGTGTCATTTTTGATCTTCTTCGTTATCATTTTTCTGGTGGCTCCTGTAAAAAGTTGGGAAGCTGCTGGTTGTGATGTCCCGATGCGTTAGGACAGCACAGCTTGCCCTGGCACTGAGGAAGCTGTCCCTGGCTTTGTCACCTCTCCTCCTTCTCTGGCTCCTCTCCTACCCCTGCTCTTCCCTCTCGCTGCTTCCTGAACCTCCGATGAATGAAATGAAATGACTGATCTGCGTGGAAATGAGCTGTGTTTTGCTGGGTACCTGTGTTGATTCTTAAACTTCCTTTCAGTATTATTCCTGTGTCTTCAGGTCAACATGTTTGAATTGAGGATTTTGGCGTTTTCTGCATACTGAGCATAAATTTTGGTAACTAATTCTGTATTACCTTAAAACCACATTTCCTTTTCTGTTTGAACTGGGGAGATTTGTTGCAGCACTTGAGGACTTGCAGCATGTAGCGCAGCGGTAAATGGAGCACGCTTTCTTCTTGCCTGTCCTTGGATGGTGGCCTCAAAGGAACTTGACCTGGAGATATCAGTTGGTCCTCTTGGATGACTTCCATTGTAGTAGTAGCTGTAACAATGTTCGCTGGATACATGCTGCTATCATGTGACACAGATACAATTTTGTTTATGACTCTGACCTGTATCGGGTGACGTAGGGTGAGCAGTAGATCATTCTTCTGCCACCACTTCTGTCACAGCCTGATCTCACCTGATACTGGGTGCTGTGGGGATGATGGTCGGGTCATAGACGTTCTCTAGCATCAAGTGCTGGAAAATGCGTTTATTTATTTCCCAGCTTTTCTTTAAGGCATATTAAATAAATTAGGGATGAACCTTTTCTTGGTGATGGTATTTTATTTTAGTTTTCAAACACTGTGAATTTATTTTTTCTTAATTGGCAGAAGACTAGCATGGAGAGAAACCAAAGAAAGCTTGATATGAGTTCTTGTGATCTCAAAGGTAAATGGGTGGAGCTCTGAGAGTCAGGTGATGGTTTAGCAGTCCGCTGAACAGCAGGTTAGAAGTTCTGTTACAATTATTTGAGGTTACTCCGAAGTTGTCAGAAGGCAAATTTGTGTCTCCAGGTCAGATGAATCTTCCTCAGGGATATTTATTGAAAAAAGTGACAGGCAGTTTTGTTTCTGCCTTATCCATGCCCCTGGAGACTGATATGTCTGTTTATACAGAAGCTTTTAAACGTTGTTAAAGACTTGTATTAGTTGTGACTGTGCTTCGGAGCGCGCTTATTAGCTACTTGTATTGTTTATATTTGACAATGGTATTTTTGGAGGTTTATTTACTCTGGGATAAAAATAGCTTCCATGATCTGGCTTTTAGGATTTACTTCTAGCTTGAAAATGATTTTGTTAAAATGTTTCATTTGAATTATAAAGTTACACTGACACCCATCTGATTACATTACCCATTTTCTTGTTAGGTTTATTTTTAATATTCTGAGGTTTTCCAAGGCTTCTGAATAAGGCTTAATGGAATTTTAATTAGTGAGCAGATCGCGTGGTTTTTTTCCCTTTGGCTTCCCTAGGTTTAGCAGTCTTCCTGAAAGAGAAATATTTCATAACTTGTTGACATTATCTGAAATAAAAATGCATTTCTTTATACGGAGCACTGAGGAACAGATGGGTAAAGTATGTGGTGATATGACATTCATTTGTTATGTTTTTTTTCTGTCTAAATCCATTTCAGATTGGTAATGACAAACTAGTTAACATGCAAGAACTACTGTTCTTACATGCTACCAATTAATTTGGAAAGTATTAAGAAAATCCTACTTTATGTGCTTTAAGTCAGCATCTTGCATAAGAGCAGGCTGTTGTCTCTACAGTACCGTTACGCCTTCCAGGTCGTGATCCTTCCAAGGAGGCTTCGGTGGGTGGTGGGAAGCAGCAGGGCAGTGCACGGGTGTTGCTGTCACCTCCAGGCAGAAGGGTTTGGGTTTGCTGTGAAGTTGAAGGACATTGGCAAAATGAATTTGAGACAAAAGACGCTGAACTGTATTCGAGGTGAGAACATGAGATGTTCGGAGCAGTGGTGCAGTTTGATAGATTTAGAATCTGGAAACCTCTCAGGGTGGTGTGGTGTGAATGGCATTTAGTTGGTCTTACAGAGACTGGAATAATAGGGAAGAGGTCAATATTTGCATCCATTTTTTTTTTAGTATCCCAATCAAATTAACAGTGAACAGAAGCAATGGTTAGAGCTTTTTATGATTCTTATACGTAGACTCCACTTGCTGGGTATAAAAATAAGTTTTTGAGTAAAAAAACTGTTCCAAATGCAGAATAGTGGATCACTGAATTGCTTGCATAAATGCACTTTGTGTGTCTGGATGCTCCTGTGGGCAGCACAGTCAGCACCCCTGCTTCCTATAGATCCAGTGAGAATGGTTAACAGAAGCAGGGAAAATGCATTCTGAAAGAATCTTCCCAGTGCTCCTGTCGTAAGACTCAGGCAGGCTGCAGCCTCCAAAGGCAATCTTTGAAAAAGACTCCTAATTAATGGTGCTAAAATTACAAAAATCTGTTCGAGGAGACCAAAACTTCCCTGAAGTTCCAAACACTTGGCAGCTGTTTCTCACGCACAGTGACTCAGATCTGTTGAATTTTATGGACGAGATCTTGAAACCACCAAATGAGAGAATTACAGTCCTTAACGTTGCATTGCCACATTTGTTCAGGACAGGGCAGCGGGCAAACCCTGCAGCACAGGAAACAGCAAGCAGGTGGAGAGTTCTTTATCCTGGGTGAAGACAAGAGCTTGGCCCTGTTGTGGGCAAAAATTTTTGGCACCGCGTCTGTCACAAGATTGGCAAAGGGAAAACTTGCCATAGCTGTCGTCATGGAGAAGTGCATCCTGTGTTCTGGTGCGAGTGCAGCGCGTATGCTTCCAGTCAAGAACAGACAGTGTTTGACGCAGTAGCATATTTTCATGTAGCTTTGTTAACTTAAGACAAAGGAAGGAAGAGTGTGGACAAGTAGAGTGTTTTAACTGGTGCGCCATCAAACTCTCGCAAGGGTTCGAAGATGTGTGATTGTGACAGTGCCACTCATCTCTCAACTGTTATGGCTGCCATTTCATTCTTTTTCCCGGTAAAACAAGACAAAACCACCAAAACAAACAAAAAGTGAAAACATTCAGTGGTCTTAATAAAGTTCATTGCAGAGAGTCCCACTAACCATGTTCTTATGACTCCTCCAGACAACAGCCATCACCATGTCTAGAGCCAGGTGGATACACAGAGGCAGATGGGGGTTGGGAAGATGCAGGGAGCTCTACTTGTAGCTATTGGTGCTCCTGAATATTTGGTAAAGTTGGTTCTAGAACAAAATTTTAAGAATAGTGCATATGCTGAAATTCTGGTATGTTGTTCCGCACTGTTTTGATAGTGAATATGGCAGAGTGCATTGATAACAAGTGTGTAAAGGGTGTACTTTGTGCAAAAGGGCAAATGTATGATGTATTGGAAGGTCATAATTGTGTCAGGTTGGTTTTGTGTTATAATCATTTCTGAAATGAGTATAATGGTTAAGGTCCAGATACAGTGTGTTTAATGTTACAGAACTACAACTATAAATATGCAAGGGAGCCAATGAGAGCATCTGTCTGTGGGCAGATTTGGACAAAGAATAATCTGTAGCAATTCTTGATGCTGAATATTGCTGAGTCAACAGGACAGATATTTGACTAAAAGTAATTTTAGCTTACAGAATTTATAGATGTTTAAACAGTTAATTTGAAAACTAGAAAGAAGGACCAGAAAGCCTCTCAGGTGGTTTCTCACTCTGTTATTCCAAATGTCTCCAAGTTGGACAGTCCATACACGTAGGTGAAGCAAACTGTCCTTATGTTGTCAACATCAAACTCTGCTTCTCGTGTGGTGATACCAGAGAGAGGAATGCAGAAGCTCAAGTGGCAGTCCTAGCCTCAGTGTTTCTGTCACTGGCTGTAGCAGAGCTGTGACTCCAGAAATATTTTATGGGCTCATGTGAGAAGTTTATTTTCTGTACCTGCAGATGTTATCAATAAGGAATCTTCCTGATGTGGTCCTTCCCAGCCTCACTGAGGATGTTCCCAAATGGGGTGACAAGTTGGGAAGAAGTCTTCGTGGTCTAGTAGATAAGGCTCTGTTTCAGCTGGGATAAGTTGGTCTTCATCTGCTTTATCTTCTAAAACAACAGTTCCAGACCCAAACTGAGCCACCATACCTTCAGGGATGAGCAGAGACATGCTGCAGACAGTTGCTTTCACCGGAGCAGCCCTCATCACACAGCAGAGGTTTGTTTCATGCTCCTGAGCCTGATGGTCTTCTGCAAAACTGCATTCAGGTGACCAGAGATATCTGAGAGAAACGGTGTTTTGACAGCGAGATGACATTCCTGTTACACTAATTGTGCTTTGTTGATTTGAGTAGAGTTTTGACAAATGCCTGCTGGCAGGGCCTCCTGTTCACTTTTTCTCAGTCTCCCATGGAAAGTAATTTTGTCTCTGGTTGGAGCTCCTGAGAGCCCGTGTAGCACAGGTAACCGCAGTCACAGTTGAAGCTGAAAACAGATAAATAGACATCGTGTAGTTGAAAGTGCCAATTCATTTGGCCTTTACTTTGCTGTTAGAACTGCAATGCAAATTTTTCCACATGCAACATTTTACTCAAAACTTGTCTCAAGACAGCTTCTACTTTGAGCTCTGCATTCATCAGCCACTTCTCCATGTTTTAGCTTGCTTCTGTAAACTGTGACTGTGCTCTAGAATAAAAGCAAAGATGCAACCACGCCATTCAGTACAAACAGCCTTTGAAAGACTCCCATTTGCATTTCTCTGAGTAGTGTAGGAAATCGTTGGCATTCACAGGGGAGTGCTGGAAAACTTTAAACAAGAGTTGGCATGCGTGGAGTTGAGGTTCTCTTCATGCATTTTCTCAGACAAACCTGATCTCGAAAGCTGTAATAATTTCAGATGCTAACTGTATGAAATATAGATGTGAAAAAAGTTTCAGCTCTGAGCATGTTACAGCCTGGATGAATGAATAATGTGGGGTGAATGAACGTCTTTAAAATTGTTGCTGGTGTTAAAGGAGTTGTAAGATGGGAAGTTGCAATGGTTTGGTTGTAAATGTGTCAGTTTTCTTTGATGTGGAGATCTATGAAAAGATTATTATGCTTTATAAATTGGAAGTGTTATAATAACGCGCTTTCCTTTGATTGTACCAGGAGACTAATAGGAAATACCAAGGATATTTTTGAGATCTCTTAATAATTAAATTGAAGCTTGATTAAGTTCTATCCTGAGATTGTAAGAAGTCAGTTTCCGTAGATGTTAAATAAAATTTCTTTCTTAACATCTGTCACTTCTGTTTCTGAAAGGTCAGCTTTCTCATCTTTGCATCGCGTGTTGTGTTTCCGTTGTACCTCTTTACATACATCAGGGTCCTTGTGTCTCTTGTATATACATCTCTAATGTAAGCAGTAAATAGGAAGAAGGCAAATACCAAGTCCTTTTTTATAATGTCTGAAAGAAAACATTGTGGAGGGCAAATGCAGAAAACATTTTCACCTGATACCGACTGTGCAATTTAAAAAAATCCTTATAAGAAACTTTGAGATTGGGATCAGTTTGAAGCTGGAGTCAATGTAATAGCAAGTATCCTATTTTAGGCTTGTTAGTGCTTGGAGCTATTGAAATAAATTCTTGCTTGTTGGCACTGCCTTGCTTCTGAAGCCATATTGCTCGTTCTCTGCAGGATGAGATGTATGTAGGATTTTCTCATCTCTTAGGAATAGCAAAGACTTTGCATTGACAAGTAGCCTTCAAAAGAGGGGAAAGTTTGTTTATAGATACTTCCATGAATTGATTCATGCTTGCTGTGATTTCCTTCTCATGGGGCTCATAGCAGAACCTTAGTTATCCCAGGGTGTACTTGAGCACAGTTGAACTTTGACAGCTGTGCTTACGGCTTGCTGTTCGAAAATACCAGGAGCATGCGCTTTTGCACACCTGTTAAGAAGATTCTTGAGAAGACAGTAACAGCTTTCACTTATGAAACTGTCGTGTGAGCATCAATTTGGTGCTAGCCCTGCTGACTGCAGCCCTAATTGAGCCTTTTTATAAATCGTCCCTCTACTGTCTTCCAGGGTAAGGCTGTGGACAGATGTTCATTTAACAAGACATCTGTGCTGGTTTAGGATGTTACTGTATCCCAGATGTTACAGCACCTTTTAAGGTTATTGGCCCTGTTTTATATATTTAGTACCATCATTGTGCTCAGCGTTTCACAAACATAGGAAGGAAGGCAATTCATCCCCCAACCAGCTTAGTAGTTACAGCATTTGAGAAAGAGGATGGAGCTCTGGAATGGCTCCTGTGAACGCAGAATGGTAAGCCTGAGACCAGGTCCATCAGATTAAGAGGGTGGTTTCTAAGGATGGTCTGAACAACTTGTCATCTGATTTTGGTGGTAGAAACTTACAGAGAACTTGCAGAAACTCTTTTCTGGCAGTAACTTTTGGGTGGACTGGATCTGCTTCCACCATAGACAATAATCTTTGGCTCCCAAAGCTGGGGCTAAATCCTCAATTCAAGCCCTCTCAAAAAAAAAAAAAAANACAAAAGCCTTCCATCTTAGGCAGCAAGGCATGGATCTCCTTTCCAACAACATTCTCTGGGAACCAAATCTTGCAAATTTTGGGGCTACCACGACAAGCATCTAAGGCAAGTTGTTTCTTCAGTTATTTCAGAGGCTGGCCCATAGCCTTGTTGCTGATGGCCTTATGGAAAGAATAAAATCCAAGATGTCCTTTTGACCTATTTTGACCTACATTGTACTCATGAGGTTATGGGGGTGGAGCAGGGCTTATCTTGCAAAAAATATCAGGCATTTAAAATACTAAAAAATAAACCAATCAGAAAACAAACCCCACAAAAGTAGACATTTCCATGTTACCCTAGCATTGTACATCCATACTGCTCCCTGTGCAATTCAGCAGAAGCCACTCAGGTGCTATGATCTTATGTGAATTTGGCGAAGCTGGGAAATGACCTCAGTGAGGTTTTCACCCACTGCAAATGGGATGGCTAGTGATCTGCTGAGCTCTGCAACAGGTTTTTCTGGGCTTTTTTCCTGTGGGCTGAATTTGATTAGTAGCTTACAATAATTTTATTTATTAAGATGTATTTAAAGATGGAGATTAATGGAAGGCATTTGCTGAGAAAGCTAATTGATAACAAATTTTGGAGTAAGTCACAAAGGATTTTGATAAATGACTCAATATTCTGTAAATATGAGTAAAATTATTGTAGACAGTAATCATATTCAACTGGAGTCCTATCTACGTAGAAAAGTGCAATTTTTTTCTCTGATTGACTTTAATTCATGAAATGCCGAATGTGCTTTACGAGGTTGTATTTCTCTCCGTGGATCTGTTCGTTTAAACACAAATAGATGTGGTTTTGTTTTTTCCTTCTAAATTGAACTCTGTTGTAGGAAAAGGCAAACGCCAGAGCCAATCGCAGAGCTTGGCAGCAGCTCAGCCTGTGCACCAAGGCCGCTGCTATTGTGCTGCCTGGTCGGTGTTGTGCTCTCGCAGCCCACATCGGTCAGGCTCTGCCCGTACATTTTGTTCTTGGTTCGGCAGCGGTACTGGAGCGTTGTGGGGTTACGTGGAACTGGATCTGTTGCTTTTGCTTTTCCATTGAATTAGTAATGCAATATTTGTTGCTTCCTGTTTGAGAAGGAGTATATTCTAGAAAAAAAAAACACAAAGCTACTGAAATTTGGCATATCAGCGCTTCTCTTACAGTGGTACTTGAGATGTGCCTGTGCTTGGGAATGGATCCAGTATTGGGATGTGCTGGGCGTTACTGGGAGATACTGGATGATGAGATGCATTGCTCTTTTGCATGCTTACTAACTAACCTGGTTTTGGCCTATTTGTAGTCGAAGGGATAAAGCTTTCTAGAAGACTTTCCAGTGAGAACAGGCTTAGGTTTTAGTCTTGTTAGTAACATAAAGACTCAAGTCCTAAGAGCACAATAAAGTGCCATTTGATTTTTCAACTTTATTTAAAAGTGGAGTAGAAAAAGAAGGAAAAAAAAAGTTATGGGATTCGTCAGTGAAAAATCTAGTCATATGCAAACAAGTCAAAACCTTTAGGTAACAAAACTGCTAAATAAAATCTATGAATTTAATAAAAATAACATTAAACAATCTACTTTGAGGATGGTAAGTGTTTGGAGCGCAGTGTGTGTGAGGAGCAGCTGAGGCCCCTTTGTTTGCTCAGCCCAGAGCAGAGGAGGCTGAGGGGAGGCCTCATGGCGGCCTACAGCCCCCTCACAGGGAGCGCAGGGGCAGCGCTGAGCTCTGCTCTCTGGAGACAGCGACAGGGCCCGAGGGAACGGCATGGAGCTGTGTCAGGGGAGGGTCAGGTGGGGGTGAGGGAAAGATTCTTCCAGAGAGGGCGGTGGGCATGGAACAGGCTGCTCAGGGCAGCGGGCACAGCCCCACACTGCTGGAGCTCAGGAGTGTTTGAACACCGCTCTCAGACGTAGGGTTTGGGGTGGTCCTGTGTGGAGCCAGGGGTTGGACTCGGTGATTCTTGTGGGTCCCTTCCGACTCAGGATATTCCGTGATTCTTTGATTCTATTCTTATTGCAAATATTGATTGAAACAATTAGGTACATGATATGGACTTCTCAAACGGCATTTTCTGTGGAAAAGTTAAATCGCGGTTGTCAGCGCAGTATGCATTTCCCTGTGTTGTGACCTGAGTTATTTTTCTCTAAACCAAGTATATATTTTCAGGCTATAAAATCTCTTATGATTGTGAAAGGAATGTAACTAACAAAAATAAGTGAATGATATAATCTAGCATTTTTTTTTTTCAACTTTTTCAATACTTCATTTACAACCTGCGTGACGTTATGAAGGCTGTCGGTGGGATCCTGCTGGGGGTGGAAGGAATGGCAGGCAAACACCAGGCCTGGTATATCTTCTGCTGAAAAGAAGCAATTACGTTTAATTAATTAAAACCTCTGATTTTCCTCAGTGTTAAATAGGTTGCTAAAATACAGTAGGGAGTTCAGGGAGTGAATACTGCTCTCCTTTAAACAAAATGTTCAAAAGGGCTTTGTGAGGTACTTCGGTGTTTAATGCATTAAATGTAGTTGTGATAGAAAACCTAGAACCATGTGGAAATTATTGAGTAAGCATGAAACAATTGTCTTCTCTGCCTGGTGACCTTTACCTGAAGAGGTGTGTTGGAGAACACTGGGAATACTGAAAGCAGAATTGCCATTTAAGTTTGTGATAATTTACAAGTAATCCTGTCTTAGTACAAACTTGTAACTGTGTGCTGCAGGGGGACAGTTGGTGGAAGAATAATTGGGATAGGGTTTAGAAATAATCCTGTTCTTAGCTGGTTGTGTTTTGTAAAGCTTTCGAGCGTGCCTGCAGCGAGTGGTTTTGTTTACCTGTGTTCTCCTGCATCCATTTGGCTGACGCGTGGGACTCTTCTGTAGAACTACAGGAGATGTAGCGGCACGATGATGTGGCGGCTAATGGGAATGTATGGCAGCAGCTTCTTTGGATGGTGCTGTGCAGTTGCTTGGTTTAAATATACATGATATTTTTGTTTTAAGAAGCTGCACTGGAGGCTTGTAGAATGGTGGCTAACGGGAGGGGTTGCTGTTTTCTTTCTCCTCTCAGAGGGCTGTTATTTATTTTGTGTAGGCTGTCGCTGCTCATGCATAAGCAGACCAGGAGAACGGTAACCTTGTATCCCAAGGATTACCACTGCTCCCACATTTTTCGGCTTTGTTTAAACAAATCTTACAAGGATGCCAAGAAGGTGAAAGTCCTTCTGTCCTTCATCTTCTCCCACTTTCCTCTTTCCCCTTACTCCTTTGTAAAGGAGTGGTTTCTTTCAGCCTTTGGCTTTAGCTGCATTATAATTCTTTTCCTCCTTCACAGAGACAAAACTGCTCCCAACTCGATTAGAAAGGATCTGGCTGGGTGGTATCAGACAGACCCTCCTTGCTCAATAGGAGGACACCATGTGTAGGTGATCATCTGTCCCAGCTCTGTGCACACAACCGTCTTTGATCCATGAGAACCAAAACATTGCACAATACAGTGTATTTTGTAGCTGATTTAGCAGATCTCGTTCTGAGGTAATACCATTGCTAGATCTCAGTATTTTAACAGACTGTACATAAACGAGAAAAAAAAAAAAAGAGGAAATGCTGATTGTTTGGAATGATTTAATCACTTATAAAAATAAATAAATAAATAAAACAGCCAACCAACAGTGCTTTCCCCAGCACGGAACTAAACCCAAACCTTTCAGAATTCTCCATGAAAGAGGAACCGAAGGGGTTTCTGTTCAGGGAGTGGGCTGGGTGACATCCTGCTCCAGGGCTGGCTGCTTGGGTGAATGGTTGCCTTGGAGCTCTGGGACTTTGGAACCACCGAGATGCCCCAAACTGCTCAAAATTTGTGTACTTGGAACCAGAAGCTCCCAGGGTCTCTCAGGCTTTCTGTCAGCGTGCCAGGCAGGTTGCCAAGTAGCCTGAAAATTTGGGAGGCAAGGTGCCAAGCTCTTGGCTCCCTTTCAAATGGGCTGCTGAACAGCTGGGAATCTGGATGCTTGGGCTTCTCAACAGCCCACTGCGTTTGTTGCTGAAAAGCCAGACAGAGGGAAAAAGGATGAAATTTGTGATACAAGCCTGTCTGCTTTCTGTCAGACCTTGGTTGAGATTGAATCCGATCTGCCAGGTGCCTTAGCTGGGATGTGCTGTCCTCATGTTATAACTTTTTTAAGGTGGTGACATCTACCCATCTCTCATAACATTTTATTTTAGGTGTCAAAATATTTATTTCACTGAAAATAATGCATTTCAATAAAATTGCTATGTTGTTATTCTATAAAAATTTCTTCCAAGGGTGCTTTGAATGATTTAGCATCTATTTTATTTCATATGGAACTACTGGCCAGATTTTGGGTTGTGCTCTCTGGTATCTCTATAGTTATCTCCTATGGAATGTAAAGACATGGAGCAAACAGAATAGTCATAGAATGTACTGATTTAACTTTTTTTTTTTTTTNGTTGAATTTTTCTTGTAATAATAACCAGAAAACTTAGGGGCCAACTACTGATTGAAGTGTGTGTTGTTTGATACCTAAAACAAGAAGAGAGGGGAGAAAACTTGTGATTTGTAGATGACTCAAAATTGTTTAAAATATGGGTAAATATTAAAATAAAAAATTTTAAAAGTGCTTTCAGTTTATAAACAGTTTTCCCTTCTTATGTTTGCAGGCCTCGGAGTAGAGGAAAAACCGCAGTGGAGGATGAAGACAGTATGGATGGTTTGGAGGCAGCAGAAACAGAAAACACTGTGGAAACAGGTAATGAGAGTATGGCATTGATGCTATCTGGTTGTTGCTTCTTCCTCAGAAATTCATTTAATTACATGGAACTTTGGTAGACAAGAAGTATTTATTTAATTTGGTAGTATGAGACATGCATTTGGGTAGATATTTAAAAATATATTATTTAAATCTATATCAATTAAAGCTCTTTGAACCTATTGCTTTTAAGCAGTGTAATGGGGATGCTTTCCATATTGTTGTTATGAGGTGGCTCTTTGTTTGTTTGTCTTTAAGTTTGTAGCTAGCAAAAGTAAAATCTCTGAAGCAGAAGCTGCTGTTTTTATGATACCTGCCAAAATACAATGTTACTAACAGACTGGTAACCTCAGCTCGCTAAAGCAGATCATGTACTTGAGGGGCAACTGAGATAACCTCGCCTTAATGCTTCCTACTGCTGCTTAGGAAACAAGACTGTTCTTGCATTTGTAAGTATTTGTTAGGATAGTACCCAAATGCTTTAGTTTCCATAGAGATTGCATTGTACTGGACCGAGTGCTGTTGCAACAGTTTGTGAATTCTGTTCTGGCAGGTTAAGAGTCTAAAGAGACAAGCAGATGAGCTAACACACAAGATAAAGGCCATGGTGAAGAACTGTCATCTCTTTGCCAGGCACATGTCTGTAGCCATTTGCCTGTTTTTAACCAGGAACTGAATATATGTAAAAGGATGAAACCTGCCAGGAAATATTAAGTGAGGGCCAATTGGCGGAAGTTTTTAGATTTGACAGAAATAAAACCTTAAAAATGCATGGAGACATAAGGGTTTATAAATTTAATTAGGTAGCCCTATATGCGTAATGAGCAAAGTAGAAGAAAGCGCAGACATGCTAACAGCAGAAGCTGACGGTCAGGGAAGCAGATGCATGGAAATGCCAGCTGAGTTAGAAGAGTTGTCAGTTATGCTTAAGTAAAGGAGGTAGAGTTGTTCAGTCTTTAAATCTGAAGACAAGAATCTGCTTAGTGTGTAGATGTATAGGGAGAACAAGTCGGGGACCTCAAAAGAGCAATTTTTGCAGTAAGGTTTTATAGAGATCATAGAGGAATATGGTTGCAGTGGTTAAAGCTATGAAAGTGAAGGGCAAAGTGAAGCTGATGGAGAACAAGCTTTGACTGTATATGCTGGTCTCTTGCTTCTTACTCACTAGATGCTGTGAACAGATTTCAGAAAGCTTTTTATTCAAGATTGTATGCTTTTGGGAGTTTCACGAGTGTTTAGTCAACCTCTGTTGAATTTAAGTGGTGTTAATGGTTTGCGGAGAGAGTCTAGATCAAAGCTGAATGCAAGAGTGTTGCATTGTTTTCTTCTGCCAGTTGTTTTTCTGCCCCTGGTAATAAGCTGCTGGTGGTAGTGAACTTGTACGGTGTTTTCCAGCTTCTGCAAGTAGGTAATTACCAGTTATTACAGTTGAAACTGAAAAAAATGTAGCAGGTATTTGCCTCTAGAAGAACAGAGCAGAGTAAAGGAAGGCTAATTCTAAGCGTGTCTTGTATCCCATTCATTACTATTCCTATTCCACATGGGAAAACTGTTCATGAAAATGGGGAAAGGGGGTAAAAAGGGAGATTCTGCACCCCGCACTACCGCCCTCCTCCCCCCCCCCAAAAAAAAAAAAAAAAGAAAATAACCTACAATAAGACAAAAACCACAACAAATACCAGCTAAACAACTGCTGATATACTACTATTTAGGAGTGTTAGTGATAGTTATATATTGTTTGGCTTTACATTTCATTCTTAACAAAGATCTGAGATGTGTTTTACTTTGGAGGAGAGGCACAGAATTATTTCTGAGTCTCCAAGAGTGACTAGAAATCTCCATTATCCTTCACCAGAATCATCCTTGCTGTCACGGAGGGCTGCAGTTCATACCTCAAGGTGCTGTGACAGAGGAGCACCATGTTGGTAATCCCTGGTAGCCACAAACACCTCTCTGCTGCTGCAAGCGGTGCACCATCACGTCAGTGCTGAGTTCAGGATGGTTTTACAGGCCATACATTAAGCGGGAAGAAACCTCATAGGAATACATAGGTCTGAAATCTTGTTGTCATATTGAGCACACCGTATTCAACTTTTAAAATAATTGTGATATTGTCTCTATCAAATTGATTTGATAGTTTTGTGTTGATTGAGAAGGCTGCTGCTTCTAAAACTTTGATAAGTGCTTATCAGTGTTAATAATAAAATGTGGGAGAAGGAGTAATCCTCGTTTGTTGCTCCATGTGTTACTCAAATTGTGTTTATGGTCCAGTTTGTACTTGGACCAAAAAGATCTTTCATTTTTGTTTTCTTGCAAATAGTGAACTTGCCAACAATTTGTTGTAGTAGTTGGCAAACCAAAACGTAATATAGTAATATTGTAAAACTCAGAATGAGATCACTCGAACGTACAAACACTCTTGATGTGCAAATTCTGACATATTTCAAGTCTCTGCATTTTTTGCTCCTTTTTCGTTGTTTGTTTTGTGTGTAGAGAATAGTCAGGATTTTTTTTCCTCTTTTCTTTTTCTTGCTGGCTCCCTTTTGTGAAGCACTAATTTTACAAAATACTAAAATTATTCCCACCTGGAATAAAGTGATATATTCTAGCTATTGGGTCCTTTCAAAGGGATGGGGGGGGAAGCAAGGAGGCTTATAAATAATAAACATTATGTCATTGCCATTCATAATGTTGACAGAAATCTTTGTTCAAAAGAAAAAAAACCTACACAAATTCTTCCTGAAGTGACTCTTCAGTAATGCTAAGGCACAGCCATTTTAATTGCGTTTGAGGAAACAAGTTGCTGCTCTGAACAAAATTCTGTGATATCATTTGTAGAAAGAGGCATAATTAGAACCAAGGCAGGATAAGGCGTGTGCTCTGATAATTTCAGAATGTTTTATTATCCAGCCGACTGAGGGATTTCTGAGCTTTGCCCATTTTCTGCCAAGTGTTATGTTTGCTTTAGCGTAAATTACAGAATCATTGAATGTCCTGGGTTGGAAGGGATCTACAAGAATCACCGAGTCCAACCTCGGCTCCACACAGCACCACCCAATCCCTGTGTCTGAGAGCGGTGTCCAAATACTCCCTGAGCTCTGGCAGTGTGGAGCCATGCCCACTGCCCTGAACAGCAGTGCCATGCCCACCGCCCTCTGGTGAAGAATGTTTCCCTCACCCCCACCTGACCCTCCCCTGACACAGCTCCATGCCGTTCCCCCGGGCCCTGTCGCTGTCCCCAGAGAGCAGAGCTCAGCGCTGCCCCTGCGCTCCCTGTGAGGGGGCTGTAGGCCGCCATGAGGCCTCCCCTCAGCCTCCTCTGCTCTGGGCTGAGCAAACCAAGGGACCTCAGCTGCTCCTTACACCTCTTGTCTTCCAGACCGCTTCCTATCTCTGTAGCCCTCCTTTGGATGCTCTCTAACAGTTTTATGCCCTTCTTGCATTGTATCACCCAAACTGCACCCAGTGCTTGAGGTGAGGCTGCATCAGGCAGAGCGGAGGAGACAGTCTCTCTCCTCACCCAGCAGTGCTGGGCCTGGTGCACCCCAGGGCACATTTGGCCCTTTTGGCTCCAGGGCACACTGCTGGCTCAGATCCAACTTGTTGTCAGCCAGAACCCCCAGATCCCTTTCTGTGGGGCTACTCTCCAGCCTTCTTGTCCCCCAGTCTGTGCACAGAGCCAGAGCCACCCTGTCCCAGGGGCAGAATCCAGCACTTGCTGTTGTTATGCTTCATGCGGTTGGTGTTTGCCCAGCCCCCCATCTGGGGCTGCAAAGGTCTCTTTGCAAGGCCTCTCTACCCCTGAGGGAGTCAGCAGCTGCTCCTAGTTTACTGTCATCCACAGACTTAGTACCTTCAAGTCCTGTATCCAGGTTCATTAATGAAAACATTGAAAGAGAACTGGCCCTAAAATGGAGCCCTGCAGAACCCCACCAGTGACTGACTGCCAGCCTGATGTAATCCCATTTACTATAAGCTTTTGAGCCTGACCAATCAGCCAGCTGTTCATCCATTGCATTATGTTTTTGTCTAGCTGTATGCTGGACATTCTGTCCATGAGGATACTGTGAGAAACAATATTGAAAGCTTTGCTGAAATTCAAAAAGATTACATAATCTGGCTTCCCTTGGTCAGCTAGGTGGGTAACCTTGTCATAGAATGAGATTAATTTGGTTAAACAGGTCTTTCTCCTCATGTTGGCTGGTAGCAATCACTGCATTGTCTTTCAGGTATTTTTCAATAACTCCCAGAATAAGGTTGCCCATAATTTTGCTGGGCACTAAGGTGAGACAGACAGGCCTGTAATTACTAGAATCTTCTTTCTTGCTCTTCTTGAAAATGGAGACAACGTTTGCCAGATTCCAGGTGACTGGGACCTCTCCAGATTCCCAAGACCATTGAAAAGTAATTGAGAGGTCCTGTGATGATGTCAGCCAGTGCTTTGAGTACCCTGGAATGAATCCCATTGGGCCCCATAGACTTGCATACATCCAGCTGGAGCAGTAAATCTGCACAGGTTCAGGATTGACTGGGAGTTTATTGTGAAAGAAAAGGGGAATTTGAGAGATTTACTTGAGAAAAATAGAGAAAAGATCTACTCCAACTTTTTCCTAACAAACAAACAAGCAAACGAGACAAAAACTGTACTGAATCAATAGACTTTCAGATTCTTGTCAACCTCAGGATAGGTTCTTTTTGTTTGCCTGCTTGATCTATCTTTCTGGCAGATTTCTTGGCTTCTACGTTGCTGACTTTTATTTCATGACTTCATATTTTCTTTTCAGCTGTTTCAAATTTGTGTTGCCTGTTCCTTGCTTCATTTTTCTTCACTGTGGTTCTCACTAGTGACTGTAACTAGCAGTGGGCTGTAACTAGTGGTGTTCCCCAGGGGTCAGTACTGGGTCTGGTCTTATTCAACATCTTCATCCATGATCTGGACGAAGGGATAGCATCCACCCTCTGCAAGTTTACTGACAACAGGAACCTGGGAGAAGTGGCTGACATCCCAGAAGGCTGTGCTGCCATTCAGCAAGACCTGGACAGGCTGGAGAATTGAGCAGAGAGGGACCAGATGAGGTTTAACAAAAGCAAGTGTAGAGTCTTGCACCTGGGGAGAAATAACCGCGTGCATCTGTACAGGCTGGGAGATGACCTGCTGGAGAGGAGCTCTGCAGGGAAGGACCTGAGGGTCCTGGTGGGCAACAGGTTGGCCATGAGCCAGCAGCGTGCTCTGGTGGCCAAGAAGGCCAATGGGATCCTAGGGTGCATTACAAAGAGCATGGCCAGCAGGTTGAGGGAGGTGATTCTCCCCCTCTGCTCTGCCCTGGTGAGGCCACGTTTTTTTTTGTCATCTTCCATTAGTTTCAGCAAATTTCTGTGCTTGGTGTTTTCTTGATTCTGCATTTAAATTCATTGCATCTGAATTCTATGAATATTCTCTCTCCTTTTTGAGAACACTTGTAAAATATCCATCTCCTCATAGATTCTGTAATTATTCCTGTCTTTGTGTCACATAAAAATGTTGGGATTCAGAGTCTCATCAGGGAGAAGCACAGTGAAATAAGTTTGTTTTAACTGCTGAGTCTCTTGGGAAACTCATAGTAAATCCATTGGGTATTCTGTTTACTATCTGTACCACATCAAGCAATTCTTAAAATAAATTATGCTTAATAACAAACCCTTACTTCCCCGTGGTGTTTGGAGATTTCAGAAGTGATAACACATGAAACAGTCTGGATGGCTTTGTCAATGCCTGCATTATCATCCTCAGTAACCTTATCTGCTTCAGGGATGTTGCCTGGCCAGTTGCTTTCTTGTTGGACTTAGTGTGAACTTTGTGAAGAAAAAACTTCCTTGTCTTTTGTCCCTGGACAAAGGACAGAAGAACCCGAAACACACTTCTCAGAGCAGGAAAGTTAGAAACTGCCCGAAAATTTTGGGCAAATACAGAATCTTGTGAACTTTGAAGCAGCCTGAAAGGCATTTTTTATTGCGGTATCTTACCTCTCATCCTTTGTAACCATATGGACCATACTGATCAGGGCCTCCCACTAGGACGGAGTAAAATATACCCGAGGAAGTCTTCATTTGAGTAAATCACTGGAAAAAGCTCTCATCAACTTGTTAACACCAAGACCTTTGGAATCTACTTGGTGCTTTTCAGACAGCTACTTAGGCCTCATCACTGTACCACTTATCACCTCTAAAAAACATTAATGAAAGGAAGAATTGACACCACTGAGGGCATTACCTGTAGATTAAATTTATCCATAAATATTTGGGACAAGTATGTGCTTAAAAACACACATAAGTATCTTTGGAGACAATTAGCGTTATGTGCACTCATTAAAAAATGAGTAGCTCCCTCTTATCTACATAGCTGTCTGCTGCTCGTCCAGACACTGGAAAAACTGGCAGAACTGAAGGGTCTTTGGTATTATAAGCATCTTATTATTTTTCTTCTTATTCTGTTGATTTGCTTGTAGTAAGGAAATCAGATGGAACAGGAAGTTATTTGCTATGTTCCTTTAAATCAGTTGTCTTAGTTGATAATAACATTATCATCAGACACACTTGAAATGGGCCATTTAGAAAACTCTGGTACTTTTTTCCTGCCTCAGGAGTTTGTGTCTCTATTTTGCTGTAGGTGGAATCCATTTTTTCAAAAGAAATTCTAATCTCACTCAATTTTTCAGTGTGGTGGTAATTTCTGAATGGCAACCTTTTAAGATTTATTTTCTTCAATGCTGCTTTGCAGTTTCCATGTCAAACTATGCTTTCTGAAACATAACCAACAGGTTTTTGAAGGAGTTTTCAAGGACCCAGCAAATGCAACCTTGCCTTTGCCCTGCAGCCTGGTGCTACTGCTGCTGGCTTGTTGGTGATGTGCTGGGGGAATTTGTGTTGATATGACCACTCACATACATTGAAATAGCAGCAGGGATCTTGTTTGTCCTACACTTTTCTTACAGAATCACTGGAAACAGTGCTGTGTGGTGTAGATTTCAGTCGTGTGAATGTTTCATTTCTTGGTGAAACTCAGCTGAAGCTGGCTCTCCAGTTTGGTAGAAGAAATGCTAGGGAAGTTTGGATTTCAGTCCTGCCTAATTAAAATCATAGTTTGAAACAGATTGGCTTTGGAGTCCTATAAGGATCCGCCCTGGTAACCCTCTTCCAGATCAGATGCAGAAAATGAAAGAAGTAGCTGATGATATCAGCTTACACAGGAAAACAAAAGAAAAATCCATTTGCAGGGCACTGAAGAAGGACCACAGAAAACTGAATGAAACAGTTTATGTAAAACAATATGCAAAGGAGAATAACCTTCTGTATTTTATAGGAACAAAAATCGTCTCTCATATCCTCTGCTACCTGAGAAAGTGGTGCTGTTGTTCTTCAAATTGTGGGAACTTTTGTAACTTGGAGAAACAAATTTTATGAACTACTGACACTGACAGAGGGATAAGGGGAAAACAGCATCAATGTTGTGTTTCCTGGTGTTTTTTTTGGTTTTTTTTTTGAACTGTTGCTTTATAAATCTGTGACGTGACAGCACATTAAATGCTGTATGCAGTTCTGCTTCCCCTTCTCCAATAGGACGAACTATAATTGGGAAAGCACAGGGAAGACCAGCAAGTACGATAAGGACAAAATAGCTTCTGTGCAGGGAACAGCTAAGGTAAAAAACTTCAACCTGATATTATATGACCGAGGAGGAATTTAATAGGATCCCTCAGAATGATGAGTGACAGGGAGAGATGATTCATTCTGTTTTGTAACAGAAAACTGAGGGGACATCAGGTCATGGTCAGAGCATAAAGGTAGGTGTGCCTGCACTCAGCGTGTACTTAAATTGCAGAATTCAGTGCTACTGAATGCTGTGGGCATGACAAATTCAGATGTGTTTCAAAAAGAACTGGGGAAAAAAGTCAAGGAAAAATACCAGTTGAGTGCTATTGAATACCACCTCTAGCTCATGACATTCCTCAGCCACGGGTCACTGCGAGCTGGGTGTCCAGGATGTGTTGTTTATAATGACATGGGTTAGTTTAAATGGTTGTACATCAAAAGCCATATTTTTATTTTATAGTGGGCACAAAATTTGCATGAAGTTACTTTTAGTATAAAATCTATCTATTTTAATGAAGAGTGTGAAATACACACTGAAATGTCCAGAAAAGAATAAACTCAGGTGTTGTTCTTGTCCCCATTGTATGGACTGTCACAGTAAGGAATCATTGTGATAGCCTCCAATAGGGAAAAAAGGATAGGTAGAGATCTTTAAACAACATGTGCATCACTTGCAAAACAAATAAACAAACAAAATCTACTTCTGATGTGGTTGTACATCTTATTATTGTGAATTGAATTTTGCAGTGCTGACCTAAGATGAGGACTTTGCCTCTGTCTGTGGTGCGTTTGGCCATTACCATTGCACCCGAACTTGAGTCTGCTTTCTCCCCTCTCCCCCGCAGTTATGTTTTCAGCAGGCAAGAGTGTGTGGCTACAAACACAGCAAAGGCAAAGTAGCGGCAGTAGCTGTTAGCAACCATCTCTGCGTGTCTTTAAATAACCTTGGTTTGGCTCCGTGGTGTCCTGAGTGGTTGCTGGTGCTGTGCACAGGGCAGGTTAGCCACAGCACGGCAGTTTGCTTCCCTGTTTTCAGCTGTTAGAACCTATACATAGAAAGGCTGGAGCATGCAGAAGATTTCTGCACTTAAATGGTTGCTGTAGGTGACAATTCCTGAGACACTGGGAGGAGAGGTGATGATAAGGTGATGTTTCTATTACACTGTGTCCTGAGCAGTACCAGAGCTGTGAGCTCTGGCTCATGGTGCTTGTTTTGTTGGTGAGCTGGGAAAGGGAAGTAGACTTGGCAACGTCTGCTACTAGAGGGGCATTTTAAATTGGTAAGGTAAGTTCCCTCGTTGAGATTTCTTGTTATATTGTTGCCGTGCTGACCTGTTTTTTCTCTCTGTGTACACTCCTAGAAAGTGGAGCACTCTGGTGTTGCTTGTGTGTTTGTAGCCCCCCACGGGGCTGTGTAAAGCTCTGTCACGTTAGGCATTATCTGCAGCAGTAGTACCCCAATTCTGTACAAAGATGACAATTGTGGCTCCTAGTTAAAAACTGATTATTCCCTTTTGCAAAAGACATGTCAGTAAGCAACAGCTGAGCCCCCTGCAATGCCCGTACTGTACGCGGTGGCACTGGCATTTTCCAGCCCGTAACGCTGTCTGTTCTTACTGAGAGCTTTGGAAGCTCATAGCTTTGCTTCGCTGTCTGCCAAATTAGAGGTAGGTCTGACAGCAGAGTCCCAACCAGTAAATGGGCTCAACAGCCAACTTGGTGCACCTGAACAGCAGTAGGATTTTTATTTTATGTCTATTACAGCTGTTTTATTTTTTATTTTTTTCCCACCAGAGACGCTACATACAGAAGCGTGTCTTCTAAGATTTTAAAGGAGGTTTTTTTGGTAGCAGAACTCCTTACAGTATTTTCGGTTTTTTGGAAAATAGTTCCTGACTTAAAAAGAAAACCAGCCAACCTCACCCTTCAAATAACAGCAGCAACAATGACAAACCTTTTGGATGTGCCACTATCTTTTCTTTGCCCTATTAGCATGGCAGAATGTGCACATAGAGCTCCTTCTCTTGCAGTGCCCTTACCCAAGTGGCTCGCAGAGTAGCATCTTGTGACTACTAGAAAACGGAACAGGGAACAGTTTAGATCTCTGCTCAGCATTGCTTCATCACTCTTGCTTCATTATGTCCCCAAAGAAAACTGTGACCATGTCATGACCCCCTGCCTGCAGCAGGGAGGTTGGAACTTGATGATCCTTGAGGTCCCTTCCAACCCAAGCCATTTACAAGGCTTTTTACAAGGATAGATAATGACAGGACAAGGGGTAATGGTTATAAACTGGAAGAGGGTAGATTTAGACTAGATATAAGGAAGAAATTCTTCGCTGTGAGGGTGGTGAGACACTGGCACAGGTTGCCCAGAGAAGTCGTTGATGCCCCCTCCCTGGAAGTATTCAAAGCCAGGCTGGATGGGGCTTTGGGCAACCTGGTCTAGTGGGAGGTGTCCTTGCCCATGGCAGGGGGATTGGAACAAGATGATCTCTAAGGTCCCTTCCAACCTGAACCATTCTATGATTCTGTGATTCTATTCTATGACGTTTCAGATGGCACCAGACTCCTCTTTCCCACCAGCACTCATGCAACAGTCTTGAAGGGAATGAGTGCCCCAGGTGGGCTCACAAAAAACCAGGGCTCCCACCTGTGAACCTGTGTCCCATCTGTCCAGCTTTAGGAGCTCTTCCTACATCTGAAGACAGAGCAGGAAAAGAGGGAGTTGTCAGCATGGTTATCCTGATAGCTAGAAATCTCAATGTAAGCAATTCAAGTAAGGTAGCCAGCGAATATGGGGAAAGTGAGTAATCCAGCTACTTTATCAAGAATGGTGCATGCTGTTAGTTATTGTCTAACTAACTACAGTTACTAACAGTATTCACTGTATTCCTCTAGAAAGAGGAACAGTTGGGAATTGTGCAATGAGTTTTCTCAATTCTCAGCCCCCCCCAACTCATTATACATGGACAAGTCCTTAAGTGTGACAGAAGCAGTCATGAAAATAGGATGCAAAATAAAGCCTTCTCTATGAATCTGCAAATGAGCTGCGCATGTATTAATCATTCATGGTTCCTTCATTCCCAGAAACTTCAAAGGGGGATGCCATAGCCAAGTCTGATGAGTGTTCATTAAATACAGTGAGAAGCAGATAATGTCTTGGGCCAGATGCTTGAAGAACATCTCCGAGGCAGCGATAAGGATATCAGCAGCACCTTTCCCATGCCAGTGCTGGACTCCTGTGTCCTAGGAGAGTGACTCATGAAGCTCATTGCATTTGTTCTTCCTTGATTTTCTGCTGGAAAAATGAAGTATGGCACATTCAACTAACATAAGTGTTGTTCTCATTCTGTTCTGTGAGCACCACATTTTCACTCTTCCAACAGCACATTGAGTTGGGTTGTTACAGAGACAACACCTGAGATGCTGTTCATCTTATTTAGTATAATTTGGATCCCTTCTTTGCTAGAGTGGCAAATGGTGGGGGAAGGCACCATTGGGTGTGAGCACAATAGTAGTGAGTAAGGAAACAATTGTGTCTTCCAACAGTCCCGAGTTCTTGAGAATGACTTTGTGTATCTGAACTTTGGCTTTCTAGTGTAATGGGCGTCTATTAGTGTGTAAGGAGATGAAAGCTGGTGAACAGTAAATGATTTTTGCTTATTTGAAAGTTTCTGCAGGCACAAAGCACAGCCAAGTTCCTTTCTCAAAGCTTAACCTGGTGAAACAAAGCTGACAAAGCTCATCAGGGCCAGGCCACAATTCCTGGTGGTCTTCCTCCAGCACGTTATGTCTGGATGTCCCAGGCTGCACTGTGGGCTTTGGTTTCAGTGGTGCAGAATCTTGCAGATATTCCCGAATTAGATTTGAGTGGTGGTGTGCCTTTCAGGACACACGACGACTCTAATCTGATCTCTCATAGAAAGGAATTTTTGCTCTTAGTTGAGGTTGTACTTACAAATGTTGGGGTTACTTGCACCTAATTATTCTTCAGATCCATCTTGCTTTGGAAACTCACAGCAAACTGTTCTAAAGGGCCCTGCTGCGCATTGCCTGCTCCAGCAGTCCTGGTCCAGGAATGGTTGTAGGGATTGTTTGTTCAGATGGGCTGACAACTGAGTTGATTTTTTTTTTTTTTTTAATGGAGCTGTTTACTATTACAAGGAATGCATTTCCAGCAGGATATTTATTTAGCGTAAAATGTCTGTCAAGCTCTTTTTTTTATCCTCAGGACAGGTTGGTGGGCTGGTTTTCAAGTGAACCACTTGGTCTTATGACAGGCAGTCATTTTTGGATGTTTCAGATGTCCAGAAACATTTCAGATTTGTGCTATTGAGTAACTTGAAATAAGTGAAGCCATTCCAGCTTACACCAGCTCGAATATCTGGCACACCCAGTCCTGTGCAGGAATTTCTTATTCTTTTTTCTCAATTTTGTGGTTCTCTGAAGTATTTTTTTGGATGCCTTCTTTGAGGGTTTTAAACATTATGCAGTGTCTCCCTAAATGAGTTCACTCTAGGTTAAAGAATAATTTTCTTTCAGTCTTTCTGTATGAAAAAGAAAAGATTTTTTTTCCCTTCTTGATCTGCACGGGTGGGTATATGATTTCAGTATTGCAGACTAAGATATGCTCTCGTAAAGTTGCAATTTTATGTTCTAAGGATTTTTTTTTCTTTTATTGTTCTTATTTTATCAGATTAAAGCATGTAGCAGCTTTTTCTTTTTGCATGCCCACCTATGTCACAGATTCTTATGTCACAGCCTGATATATTACTATCAGGCAGGACAAGGGGGAATGGCTTTAAACTAAAAGAGGAGAGATTAAGGTTACATGTTAGGAGGAAATTCTTCACTCAGAGGGTGGTGAGGCCCTCGCTCAGCTGCCCAGAGAGCTGTGGGTGCCCATCCCTGGAGGTGCTCAGAGCCAGGCCCTGGGCAGCCTGAGCTGGTGGGGGTGCTCTGCCCATGGCAGGGGGTGGAACTGGACGGATCTCTCCCAACCAAACCATTCTGATTCCATGATTCTACCATCCATTTCTCCATGTAGGCACTGACAGGAGGCAGTGGTGCCTTAAGGTGCGTGTGCCAAAGAGCATCAGCCAGACCACTGTGGTTTTTGCTGCTTAGGTTTCAAAAGGAAGGTATGGAGGGGGGCGGAAATACCACGATTTATGGCTCTGCAGCCTTGACCAGCTCCCTTGTGCCGGCGCGTGCTGGTCCACCCGGAGCGACGCCCTGCAGCCTTCTCCTGACAAATGCCCGACTCACGCGGGGTGAGGGACAGAGCCAAGCAGGAACAGCATTTCAGCTGCACACACAGTGGCCACTTGTTGTTTCATGTTCCTACTCAGAAACAAACTTTCTAGCCAAACAGAGGCTTTGTCAGCTGTAGATGTATATATTTCTAACAACTAATCTGAATCAGTTGCTGCAAGAACTGCTTGTGTTCCATCAGTTCAGCATGGACTTTCAGCTGGCATAAATCATTTCCTTCCTTCCTTTACCACCCCAGCTCTGTGCCAGCATAGAATTGGTGTGACCAGGAATGAACTAGGGCAGGGAACTGATGGAAGTTAAAGCTGATCTGGGAGAAAAAAGGTGTATTACAACCTCGGTTAGTGTCGTCACCCCAATACTTGTTCTGGGCTGAAAGGACAGAAAAGGAGTTGGGGGGAAAACTGCAGCCTCAGAGGAAAAGGTTGTCACTGAGCAGCACTCCCTGCCTCATTGCTTATTGAGCATCTTCAGTCCACAGTCATATGCTGTGGTAAGTAACTTTATAAGCATTTGGTTTCATGCTTAGTTAGGTGTGAAAGAATTTTCTCATTCCTTCCCTTTTGTTGTCTGCTGACATAGATATAGGAGTTAATCTATCTACAAATAAAATAGATGTTTGCATTGCCTGCTTGCAGGTCTGGTTTTAATAGTCAGAATAAATAACCATTATCACTATTTTTCAAACAGAAGTCAAAGAGCAATCTGCAGAAGAGGATGCCCAAGCAGAAGTGGACAGCACCAAGCAGCTAACACCAGTTCTTCAGCGCTCAGTATCCGAGGAGTCTGCAAGCTCCACCGCCTCCATTGGTGTCGAAGCTAAAACCAGGTCAGTGAGCGAAGAGACGGTGCTGGGGCAGGGCTGGGAGCTGAGGAACGAGGCCCAGTTGGAGCATGGGCTCAGGACACACTCCTGGTGCTCTAAGGCACAGTAACAGCAGCATGTGTTGGCAGCTGCCGTGTTTGAGACTGATGGCTTAATTACTGTACAGGGAGATTGAGGTGAAAAGCATGCTTCTTGGGTGTTGTCCTCAGATTACATCGGTAAACTCTCCAATGACAGCTTATTAGCTGTTTGGATTAAACCAGATATAAGTGGTATGAGATACAATGTGATTGCAAAAGGGGGTTGGAACAAGATGATCTCTAAGGTCCCTTCCAACCTGAACCGTTCTGTGATTCCATGATTCTATGCTGAACTGATCCTACTGAGAAGTGGTATATAAGCAAGTCCATATGAAATTATTTCTGAAATTTCAGCTTGTATTTCTGTGTTTACAGGAACAAAAAAAAAACACCCATATATACAAATTGTCCCCACATCAGCGAGAGTGTTAGTTACATTTAATTACATTGTTTGGAGAAAACTAAACCAGGCTGCCTGTCATCGCCGTTGAAACAGTATCACAGAACTCTACAGAGCTTCTGTGATGAAGCCCTGCTAACAGCTTCTAACCAGTAGCAGTTCTGTTGCAGAGCTTGCTACGGGTCTGTTACCAGGTAGCAGACAGTTGCAGGTGTAGTTGAATTTTGACAGATCTGGAGAGAATACTGTAGTCATCTTATGTCCTCCTAGTCAGACACAGAGCATGTTTTCCATGCACAAAAAATTAATTCATTTGCTTTCTGCTTGTATCATTTTCATATTTTACATGCTCACAAACTTGTTAGGTTCCAGCAGGTACTTTAGATCTTGTGCGTGTACTTGAAGGAAATACATAAAAACTCTGATTTTATTGGAATTTTCCTAAGCTAATACTAAATTGGGGTAAATACGTAGAGCAGCTTGATCTGAACAGCTGTTTCTATTCTTTATTTCATCCTGTTTTGGATCCTTTGCAGAAGTTGTTCTTAATGCTGTTTCATCCGCTCTCTGTTCTTCTCAAGGTTACTTTCTGGCTGTTATCATGAATAGTTGATTACAGCACTTTCCCTATCCATAAACTTTTTCTTAAAAGCTGGACAACACTCAGCTAAAAAAAAGCTCTGCATAGTTCTGAACCAGCCCCCATTGGTACTCAGTGTGTTTGTTCTGCCAGCTGGCAGTGCTGAGTTTGATCAGTCAATATTGAGAGGATATTGTGGGCCCATTGCTTTGGCTGATCAAAGCTTTAAAAAACTAAGTACTATTAATTTATAATTAACAATGGTCATACCCTGTCTCTGATGTTTTTGAAAGAAATGTATTAAAGAGATGCGGAACAGTTAATTGGGAGTCTGAGGTTTCTCTGATCCCGGTTGGTTCAAGATTTGGCTGCAGAATTGGTGTCGTGTTAGTTGCAGAAATCATTCATGTCCTCATCACAATGGAAAAAAATAGAATGCCAGGTTTTTTTTGGCACTGTGTCTTGAAACCTAAACCTAATGTCTCTTCTGGTCTGTGACGTCTTGATCAGTCGTCGGTGTCATTGTGATGTGTTGACACAGGCACTGTGCCTCGCAGGTGGAAGGACTGGATTCTGAGGGGCTTGCCTGTGTTTTCTTAGGGGAAAATGCAACATGTGAAGTGGCACGCACTGATGACTTGGTTCTCTTGTGTCGTGGTGGGAGGAAATGCATCAAGGTTTAGGATGAAGTAAAACTCCATGAAGACTTGAAATCTGTAACTTGGGGAAACAGTTTTGAAGCTGATTTCCAAATTAGTCATTCTCACCAGCTTCATTTCTTCTTGTGTACGTTTTTCTGTTTCGTTTTGTAGTGTGATTAACTCAATCCAATGGAAATGTGTATATATTTAGAAATAAATGTAGGTGCGTGAGAGGGATAGAAATATATTGCAGCAGACAATGCAGAAATTTGCCAGAACACAGAAAAGAAGCAAAGCTTCTACCAGTAGTAGTTGATGCATCACTTCTTCAGTAAACAGAGTTGAGTATAAGACAATCCTGCATTTCTATCTTTGGTAATAAAGGTAAAGGTATTAGAGAAGTATAGGACATGGGGCATAAAATGAAGTCTTATAATAATTGAAGTAATTTGCTGTAGAAAAACAGTGATTTTGAGATAGTAGGATGCATCAGAACTGGCATGGGGATTTCAGAAGCCGAGAAATAGCCCAAAGCTTGGCTAGTATGGTATTGTTCTCCTGATCCTTCCTGAGACTGAGCCTAATAAGAATATTCAAGGGAAACGTGATGAAGATACCCAATTTTGGAGCCTTTCTGCTGTACGTAGAGTATGTGCATGGGAGTCCAAGAGAGCTGTTAGCTGCGAGTAGGATTGGGGATGGGAATTTAACAACTGGTGGAAGAGCATTGCTCAGAAGCAGCATGCTAGAGCCACTGGAACAAACAGTATGTGAGCCATAGGGTAGGGCAGGCTGCAAGGGGGGAGGTGTGTGTGTATGCCGAGAAGCAAGGAGTGAATTATTGACCGCCTGTGGGGAGGGGCAGGCACGTCAAGCGAAGACAAACTATCGAGCCTGGCAGCGGGGAGAGCACTGCTGCCAGCACTTATATATCAGGGGTGCCATGGGGCTCGGAGCCTTTTCCTTTGGTTGTTCCCTTTTTATTTTTATAAGCCCTGTGAGAAGCTTGTGTCAACCCAGGACTTATGGCTGAGTGGAATCCAGGTTCTTGGAAAGGAGGCTGCTCCCCGGTCTGCGCTGCCTGCAGGGTGCGGGGCGAGCGCGGCCATGGGGCGGGCGTGTGGCCAGGAGCCGGCTGTGACTTGCAGCAGAGCCCTCCTCTACCTTCCTTCTCTGTTTCTCACATTGTCAACTCGTGGCTAACAGCTAACAAGAATGGCCTGGAAGCACAATTTCGGAGGAGAACAAAACACCTTTTCATTCTTTTTATTTTCTGTCTACTTTCTGAGAATAGAAATTGCATTAATTGCACATGTTTGGTCCTTTTGCTGAAACCATGAAGACAAAAATAAAAGTCTTAAAATCAGCAAGTAGAAGCTGAGATTTTCATAGAGCCTTTTTGATTTTGGTAATCTTGCTTCCTGCTTCCCTTTGCAATTGGACAAAGCACAGCAGTTTCATTTTGTTGCTGCTGCTAAGATCAGATTTGGAGGCTGGAGGTGGAGGGATGGGGTGCTTTCTTCCATCTAAAAGAAGGAGCTGACGAACATCTGTTGATTGTGTGAACAAAGATAATGTCTGGTGAAAAAGAAGCAGTGAACTTTGTTATCTTTGTTCCTTATCTTTTTCTTTCTTTTTTGATCTCCAAGGAAAGAGCGTTACAAAACTTGCAACACTCAGTGGAAAAAGAAATTGTGGAGTGGCACAGAGATTAGATTATCTAGAAGGAATAGCACTGCAGCAATGGCAAGAGAAGCTAGATCTTTAGGCAGGAGGGAGATAGATAAAATATTTGATATAAAATATATTTAAAAGTTGTTGAAGTTGCAAAGTCAAGCACATATTTGAGGAGATACCAGAATTAAGATGAATTTTGAAACACTAATCACTTCCTTTCATGTGCCACATGTATTATGATACAGCTTATAGTCTTCCTTGAATGCTTCTCTGTAAGAATTCTGTGTGCAGAGTGGACCCTACGAATGAAATAGGGCACTTGAAATCATGGCATGGTTTTGCCTTTAGTTCTGCCTCAGATTCATAGGGCAGAAAGGGGCCTTTGAAAGCCATCTAGTGCAGCTCCTTTTCCAAGGCAGATAACTACAGCTGTCATTCTGGACTGAGCTTCATGTACACTGCTCTTAAATCTTTCAGTAATAATAATTCCAGCTCTTCCCTAAGCAGTATTTGCCAGTGTTTTTACTGTTGAAAAGATTTTTCTGAGGTCTAACCCAAATTTTCTTCTTTCTGGGTTTATCCCATTACTGCTTGTACCATCTGCCAGGGATAATGGAGGATAGATTACTTCCTTCATCTCTGCAAAAGGTTGTTAGTTTATTTACCCAGTGTGTTCCACCTCATAACAAAAATCTCAAATTTCTTCCTGTTTTCTTGAGCTCTGATTCATCTCATCGTTTTGATTTCTCTCCAAATGGTCCACATCCCTCCCAAGGCACAGAACACACATCGCACAGAGGGGCCAAGAAAGGCTTTGCAGGCAGCTTTAATCCTGCCTTTTACTTAAGTTGCACAATTGATGTTATGGCCTTAATGTTTTTAATGCTTTTGTGTTGAACTTCTGCCTGCCTGACGTTCATAACCGTGCCTTTAAGTTGCACAGTCCTCCACAGTCCACATAGAGGTGGTCCAGCCATTGAAACTGTATTTAGAAATGCCTCCTGCCCTACGTGAGCAGGTTCCCCAGGTCTGTGCAGTCCTGCTCTCAATGCTTACCTCTCCCAGACAAAGGCTTTTAGGCAGTTTTTCTGCCTCAGCCATCCTGCTAAGGCTGCCTCTCTCCACCTGGCTCTGTCCTGTTGCTTATGTGCAGCTGTCCTACAGCTTGTGGGCAGCAAGCCTACCTCTGGCAGGTCAGATCTGTTCACTGTTTGGACAGATTTTCTTCCCTCTGAGAGATGGCAGGCAGACAGGAGCATCCCATGAGCTGGATTCCATGGCTGGCAGTCTGTCAGACCATGCTGAAGCACTGACAGCAGTACTTGTTAGGCAGTCTCATGTAGACCAAGCGCAGAAGCGGACGGGATGCCTGCTTTGTCAGAGGATTACATGGGTACCTTTCAGCCACAAATGGTGGTAGCAGTCTGGCATCCAGTTCTGTTCCAATGTTCAGTGAATGCAGTGTCTTATCTCATGTCTTCCAAATGTCACCTTGTCTGTTTATTTTCCCTTCCAATATTCTTTGTGAGACTCTTGTCTTTTTCATAGTGTTGATTCTTCATCATATTCCCATTCTCTTCACATTCCTAATCCTACTTTCTCCTCATCACATTTCTAATCCCAGTTTGTGTCCAGTCAGTTGCAGTGTATTCTTTCTTGGCTCCTCGACAGATCTGCATTTTCCTTACCACCACATGTTTGTGACATGACATTTCTTCTCACCTTTTTCCCCATTTTCTTGTTTGTTTTCCTTGTCAGCTGAGGCTGTGCTCTCTTCCTGCTTCCTTTGGCTTTCTGTATGATTTGTGTTACTCCCCACAGTCACTTGTCCCGTTTCCCCATCACCTTCCATGGCCCTTGCCCGGTAAGTTTTCAGTCTACCCCTGCCCATTCATTCATCATCCCTTCCTTCACTTCCAGTTCAAGTCTCCAGCCACCGTTTCCTGTTCCCTCCTCCACTGTTTGCATTCCAGCTGAGAGTTTCTCCTCTTCATACCCATGTTGCTCTTCATGGAGGCAGACAGACGGCTGACTGAAAGCAGAGGCAATTTAAATGACAAAATCTGGATTCACAGCAGCCATAAGCACTCGTTGCAGAGAAGATCCCTCTGAGTGTCTCTAACCTTTGCTGGAAGCATTATGCGTTCACGGGGAAAGGATGGCGCATCTGGAGTCTGAGAGACACCGAGAGACTGGGGTGTGCTTAGCGACAAGAGAATTCCTGAGCTTGTAGCTTTAACGTGCCAAAGCTTTTCTTGAGCACATATGATCTACTTGGTGAGGTTAGAAACATTTAGAAAAACAAGTCTGGGTTAATTCTGAAAGGGTTACAGAAAGCATATCTGTTAACTTCAGCAATGGATATGGAAGACTCGAGGAGATTCACAGAGCATCAGAAAGGTTGATCACAGGTAAGGAATAGCTTTCATATGAGGAGCAGTTAAGTGAGCTTGGACCATTCTGTCCGTAAAAGAGAATGAAAGAGGAAGAAAACAGGCTTAGAAAATGGTAGGTGGCCTGAGGAGGAGGATGGCTGTTGACTGTGGTCAGGCACTGAACAGGCTGCCCAGGGAGGTGGTGGAGGCACCGTCCCTGGAAGTGTTCAAGAAAAGTGGAGATGTGGCACTTCAGGACATGGTTTAGTGGGCAATATTGGTGGCAGGAGGACAGATGGACTAGATGATCTTAGGGGTCTTTTCCAACTTCAGTGATTCTATGAGTCTATGACCATTTGGTTTGTTTTAATGCAAGAAACCGAGGGTTTGCCAAATGAAACTTTCAGGGCCAGATGCAAAATGAAGGGATGTAATTCTTTACACAACAGACCAGAGTTGTCCAGAGTGGCATGGAAATCCTTGCCAACAGATGTTGTGGATTGTGAAAAAAAAAAAAAGTGAATTCAAGAGCAAGCTTGACGAGTTCATGGAAGAGAAATTGAGAATTACTGCATATTTCGGAATGGCACCTGATTCAGGAAGGCTCTGAACTGAAAATACTTGGAGACATGGAAAGTATCATGTGTTTGCCCTGATCTTTAATATCACCCATGCATCTGCTTATCATATTTCCAACGCTGACCATACTGGGCTGGATGGACCTTTAATCTGACCCAGCACAGTTCTGACTGAAGAGCCCCACTGCTGTACTTATGTCTCCTATAAGCATGTTTTCAAAGAAGAGGTGGGAAGTTTGAATTATGCAGAACAGCATACTTTTCCATTCCCTAATGTGACTGAACAATTTTGATGAAACTTTCTTGAAAAAACAACCAACTTGGTATGTGTTAAATTTCAGCATTTTTCAGGTAATAAGGCCCTATTTAGCACTCATACAAAGCTGCCCTACGTACAGATCTCCTAAGAGGCGCTGCCAGCTCTGCAAGGACCATGCATTTTTGGTATGATATATATTCATTTGCCAGAAGAGGGAATCTATCTTGAACAGATAATACTTCCAGGGCACAAAGCACGCTGAAGATACAGACCACATGGCTTCTTTTTGGGGGGTTGTTTATCACTCACAAAATAACTCTAAAAATAGTGTGAAGTATCACCTTTCAGGTATGCTGACAGTTGCATTCTTTGTGGGATTTTTTGTTTGAGACTGAGAGTCAGTTCAGTAGGACATAAAAGAACGATTTTGGCCTTGGAATGGACCCTAACATTCACTTTATTTAGCACTGGCATTCTGATAACTCCTCCTCTATTTATGGTATGTGAAGTCCTAATTGAACTTTAAACATTTGCTTTGAATAAAGCTGGCATCTATTGATGGTACGTAAGAGCATATTTGTACTTTTTAAATCTTAAAAACTCAGGAAAATGTGTTGTTTTGCTGGTGATGTTCGGGGGGTAATGTTTACTTTCAAATTGCAAGAGTATCATTAAGTAGATTATGTGGCTGTAGAACTCCAACTGTGCTGGCTGGAAGAAACTGGAAAGCAATTACTGTCTAATGTTGTCTAATTGCTTTGTGCAAAGTTAAAGTTTTAAAATTCTTCACTGGAAGTTGTGAAGTTCATATGAACTGCCCTTGCCCTCCTATTTTTAAAGGAGTTGTGTTGTGGAAGTTAAATGCTGCTTTCAAAACCGCCTCTGTTCAGAGCATCAGTCAGCTTTAAAATCTCAAGTTGTCCTGTGATTCAGTTTCCTCTTGGAAGGAGAACACTACCTGTAAAACATTTAAATGTAGCTTATATCTGAGAAGTTCTGCCACTTTGTCGTTGTAACATCTTTATTTTGTACTTTTCATACCTCTCAGTCCTTAGTACCATTCATCCAGCAGCACCATTTGTTGGGTTGCTCACGGCGTATCGATGCCAAGTCATGGTAATGGGGCTGTAATGAGACAAAGCCTCTTGTAATGAGATCTCTCCTAAGTTTGCTTCAGCAGTTTTCCTTCAAGCTTCTTCATTATCAAAGTTGGTATCAAGTTCAATATCAAAGATATCAAAAGGATACTGAGATGATGAAAAGGTGATATTCCATACTTCCCTACGTTTTACAACAACTCCACCTCTGTGAGTATCTCACGTGTTAGAACTCATAGAGATGCAGACTGTTGGCCTTGTTTGAAGTAAAAAATCTTTTTTTCTGTTGAAATGCAGCTTGCAGGTCTTGACTGAATTTACATGAGTGATACAATGGTACGTCTTCACTAAGGAGAAAAACAATTTACTCTGTAAATAACACAACATAAAATGAGAGTGAAGGCAAAGAGTGCATTATCACAACATGGCACAGCTAAGTAAATAGTAGATCCCCCGTAGTGTTTAATTTAGCCTTTTAGCATACGTTAAAACGACTAACAGGGTTAGCTGGGAAACTAATTCTCAAGGCCAATTCTCATCAGTCTGCTTTGATAAACTGTGCACACAATGCTCTGAAGCTCTGTTCTGCTCCCAAGTATTCCACTTCATTGTGTTGAGCTTCTTTGTAATTGAAAAGTACATGTAAAAAAAACAAACAAACAAAAAAACCCCACTATTTTGAATCTGGAATGATGTTGCCTATACCATGCAAGGTTTTATGCTCCTCAGTTTGACCTTTCAAAAATGCTGAAGTGTGTGTGAAAAGGGCATCCCAAAGGCATTTCTGGACAGTTAGGAAAATCACTGCAGAATTCCTTTAAAAGCAAACTCATAGCAAAAATCCAATGATACCCGCTTCACTTTGTTTTCAGTTTTTAAATGAATGATTTTAATGCAGTCGTTATTGTAGTAAATAGCAGTAGTGATCACTTGTAACTTAGTATTTCATGTTGAGGCAATGGTTGTAGCTAGTAGACCTTAGTGGAGTTGCCACACTTTGGGTTTTCTCACATACAGTCCAATGCCTTTTCCTATCTAAATTGCAGTGACAGCCTCTGCTTTTAGTGATTAGACTGTGAGAAAAGATGGGATGCACGGTAAAACTTACTTGATAGTTGGTGTTCCATAGCAGGCTGGGAGGAATTTGAGAAGAGGTAAGGGGAGAGCATCTATTAAGTTGAATCCATGAGTTCGTATTTCTCCTGCTTTTTTCTCTGTTCATCTGTAGGATTTTTGGATTCCCCTGTGCATGTTCCCCTGGCACTGAGCTGTGCAGGGATCCTGGGGACGTGAAGGGAGCCACAGAGGCTGTAGGGAAGGATTCTCAGTGAAGTTATTGCTATGGAAAGGAGCAAGGGAGATGTGCTCCCTAAGCTTCATACACAGGTGTGGATGAACTGCAGTGCCCCACATTGCTGCAAATTGTCCTGAGTTCCAGTAGGGTATGAAAAGCAGGTAGGAGGCTGAGGAGTCACTGCTGAGCCCACTGAGGTCACACAAACTTATGGGCACCAACACAAAGTAACTTCTGCCAGCAGTACTCAAGCAGACACAAGTGTAGATCTGTGAGATACAGGACACCATGTAAACATGATGTGTTTCCTTAATTCAGTCTGCACATCTGCTCATTGTCACGGAGCCTTGGCTGACACAGGATACCCCAGTGCCATTTGCCAACTCAGAGGGATCCAGGAGGGGCTTCTGCTTACTCCTGGCAGTGTAACCGTAGCGGCACTCGGTGCTCTTCAAGTGCTGGTAAGCCTCATGGTCAGCCTTAATTCTGTTAACAAAGTTTTGGGGACCGTCAGTTTTACTTTAGTTCCCTAACTGAATACTTGTAAGCAAGCCAGAAGATGTTTCTTCTTCTCTGGTTATAATTTAAAATTGTGCAACTGCTTGCCCAATACTGCATGTGTTGAAACAAAATCCTTTGAACAGGAAAGTTTGTATTTTAGGATGAGTCCTAATGATGATATGTCATCGCTTAAGCAGAGGAAATAGTGACTATTCTCCCTTCCTCCAGGATTAACTGTAGGGCATTTTGTTTTCATTTGCTGGGATGTGGACTGTGGAGGATTGTAGCATCTTAGATTGTTGTCAGGGGGCTGAGCCAGTTCTGCTTATGGAAGAGACTTGCAGAAGATTATGGCTGCAGCAGAGTGCCGAGATTGTCATGTTTTTTGTTAGGGCATCTCTTAGCTTCTGAGAAAAGCTGGACCTCCTCTGAAGGCCTGGTGGGAGCAGACGTTAGCTTTAGGCATTGACCTCACTGCTCCTTACAGCATCTTCTAAGCCCAGTTACATGTCTGTTTTGTTCTGAACACTTTTTTTCTCTGCATCATGTATTAAGATTTGTGTGCATACAAATTTGTGAAATCCTTCAGGATGAGGTGAGCTGCCAGCACTTCCTGGCAATAAACCACCTGTGGAATTCAAAACTTTATATATGTAAGGAAGCGTCTGTTCTAGGAAAATGTAGGAATTGCATTGAAGTTACAAATAATGATGAATTTATATTTTTCTTTGGAGCTTCATAAGTATATCTTCCATGTAGTATTGATGAGCTTATGCTTCTTTTTTTCCTTGGAAGCTTATAAAAAGAGATGTAACACACCATCTCTTACTTGTTATCCCATTTTGAATTAGCCTGTTCTGAAAATATGCTAATTATGATAACAGATCTTGAGTTTGATCTTAAGAGTTGCCAGTATCTCAATTTTGTTATCTTCAATATGAGAGCTCTTCTTGCACCACAGATTTAGATCCTCTAATTGCATATTGACATATGGAAAGTAGATTTGTAAGTACTTTCTGCTATCCTCAGATGATACGAATAAAAAACTCTACCTTCTGCCAGTACAGACATAACTTAAAATATTTACTGAGCACTTAAACCTAAAAGGCTCACACGATGGAACTGGCCACTTTGTACTGCATGGCAGAGCAGCAGCGTGACGTGTTGGGGAGTGCAGCAGTATGGCTTTCCCCCGGTGTCGGGGTGCTGGGCAGGCAGTGCGCTGGCTCTGAGTGCTTCTAGGTCTCTGGGTGCTGGCTGCATTTGCAGTCCCTCAGCATGTTCTGTTCACCCTCCCTTGAAAGCATCAGAACCCTTTGTCTCCTCTTTGATGTGTCCCCTCCATCTCAGCCTCTTGGCTGTGATCTGAGCACGTTCTGCCTCCCCTCTCTTTTACTTCTGCGCCTGTCTGCGAGCCTTTAGCAAAGGATTCCCCAGCCCCCTCCTTGCTGGGAGCGCTGCCTTCAGCTACATCCACAGCTTTGCTGGAGCAGCAGCAGCACAAACCATCTGATCCCTGACAGCAGCACAGCTGTCCACACCGCTCCGCAGAGGAGCTGTGAATCTCCCAGCTCTGGCTGCTCGCATCGCTCTGCCTGCAGAAAGCTCCCGCTAGAAGTTGTGATACAGGCAGCCTCCAGAAGCATCTGATTACCCCTGCGTGCCTTCTGAAGATACTACTGCCTCAGAGTCAGGGCTGTTTCATATTTCTCTTTTACAGATCTTAACATCATTGCGTATTTGCTATGATTTCACTTTAAGGAGCTTTGTTACTTCGGTCATAATTACCCTCAAGTCTGTTAGTGAGTAGCGACAGTCTGTCCTAACAGGATGTGTGAATAATTATTTATTCCGCTGTGGATAATCTTGTGTTTGTAACTAGTGTAATTTATAGGCCATTGTGCTGCCTGCTTAAATCCCTTAAGTCCCCTCACAAGTCTCTCCAGTCTCAGCTAGCCCAAATAGCTTTGCTTACCCTCTTAAAACTCTGCCTGCGAGGTCAGGTCAGGTTCCGCTGCTGGTCTGATGGGTTGCACTCGCTGACACACACACCATCAGGCACGGGCTGCCAGGCCACCCTGAAAACCCGCTTGTAAAGGAGACGCACCTACTCTTCAGCTGTAACTACGCGTTTTCCCCTCGTTCTCCTGATACATTTATCCTCATTTTCTTCACATCATCTTACCTTTCGGTACCTTTTTCTGAAGATTTCTGGAAAGTGGCAGATGTTTGCCATCAGCTCCTGGGCGGATTGGTGTGGGATGTGTGACTGAGGCCAGAAGTATGAAGATGAACGTTCCCTACCAGAACTACGGCAGGATATTAATTTGAGTACCAAAACGGGACCTATTTCATGTGCCCACTAAGCATGTCCCCAGGAGTGTGTCTGCCCTGCAGAAAGCGCAGTGCTGCACAGTGTGAGTGAAAGAGCGAGGCCTCGTTTGGGGCTGAGCCCTCTCAGCACACCGCTCTCTTCGTTAGACTCCATCTGGTATTACCAGGACTGTGATAGCAGCTCTGTTCAAAGGTATTTTATGTACCCTATTTGTATCTGCTTTCTTCTTTTTTTTCTAGTCTTGCTGTATAGTGAGGGCAAAGAACCTGATCCGAGGGGCTTTTCTGGACTCCCCATGTCTTCTGTTCTGAGCTGGAACTTTCCTTTTGTACTTTCTTCTTCAGTTGCTGCTCATACCTCACCTGGCTGAAAAGCATGGGTGTTCCATATTTTTCTTCCAGAATTTAGTAAATGTTATGCAGGAATACCTGTGCGACCTGCTCTAGGGAACCTGCTTGGGGTTGGACTCAATGATCTCTAGAGGTCCCTTCCAACCCCTACAGTTCTGTGATTCTGTGATTTAGCTTTAGGATTTCTCCTTCTTCCCACATGACCTCCCTCCATCCCCCAGCCAACACAGACCAAAACCCAAATTCACCACCTTCCAGATGCGCTCAAATCTATTTAAATGGGATCCATTCAAAATGAAGCTTCCAGCCAAGTGCCTGGTTCCCTGAGGCATCTTTTTGGGGTCTTAGGGGCGTAAATATGAAGAAAACAGCACTGCTCATTTAAGCATAAAAATGTGTTAAATGGCCTCCCTTCAAACTACTGCAAACTGCATTCGTTCACATTTTAAGTTTGGATATGTTTATTATAGAAATATTTTTCAGTGGATTCCATATGATGTGACACAAGGAGGGCTGTCAGAGCTGTCATTTCAATGCTGCTGCTGTGTTATGCATGTTAAAACATAATTGCAAATGGTACAGGGATAGCTTAATGGTCACAGTTCTGTAAATAGACATCTCCTCTAGTAAAGCTTCTAGGTGTTTTTATATGTGAAAAGAGGATTTGCGCATATCATGTTTGTGTGGCTGCAGTCATGGCTGTGATTTTCCTGTTCTGTTTTTTCCATGTTCTAATACATCCTTTGGTGTTCTACTGCTTATACTTAAGCACACTGTGTGTGTGCTTACAGAAAGGTGTGTCTGTGGGACATATGCATTGCGAACAGAAGGCTTTGCCTTTTCTGCAGTGGCAATGCTGAGGTTGTATAATGGGTTCGGACAGCACTTGGTAACTGTTGGTTTTCTGTGGAGGTTTAAATGAGCATGGAAGTTGATTTTGGATGGAATATCTCCTGCTGTTTCCCCTCTCCCAAATAACCATCTTCCCTCCCACAGCGAACAGCTCTGCGCCTTTTGTTACTGTGGTGAACGAAGCTCGTTAGGACAAGGAGACTTAAAACAGTTCAGTCCAACTCCTGGGTACGTGGTCCCATGGAAGAACCAGCCTTTAAGCAAGAGCGACGTCAGCGACAGCACCGATGGAGCTTGCGAGAGGACTCCAAAGCAAAACTCAGTGCCACGCAAACAGAGAGGACAGAAGAAGTAAGTGTGCGTCGCCACGAGTGGCTGTGGCCTTCTGGGTTGGCTTTGTGTGCAGCTTAGGAAACGTGTTTACAGGTATTGTACAGTTGCATTTGTGCAAATTTGATGTGGTCAATAGTATAACTAGGTTTGGGTTGTTGGTTGTTTTGTTTTTTTTTTTGAAGCACTGCAAGCATTATAGGAAATGGCTGCCTTGTTTCTGCTTATTAGGTTGGTTTCTGCCCTTAAGTGAGAATTTTGACCAGAAGATCATAGGAAAGTAGTTACTATGAAAGCACAGATCTGCTTGTGAGGCTGAAGTAAAGTGAGGGCAGTATGCAAAAGGATTGGAGATGGTGGTCTTGTGAGGCTTCATGCATTCTGGAAGTCCTGAACAGAGTTCAGAAATAGGGTCCTGAATAGGGTTCAGAGGTGCTGTGAGGTGTTCAGGGGACCATCCTGTGCCCCAGTTTGTGCCCATGGCCTCATGTCCTAGTGCTGGGTACCACTGACAAGAGCCTGGCTCCATCCTCTGCACCCTCCTCTCAGGTATTTATGGACGTTGGTGACATCCCCAATCCTAAAAAAACACAGGAGGAACGCGCAGAACTCCTCCAAGCTTCACTCCACAGCCTCGCTTGAGGCCCCTCACTGCCGACTGAGCGAGCCCTGGTGCAGCCCGTGGCAGCGCGAGGCCTGGGCGAGGGCAGCGGCGGGGCCCGAGGCGGGGTGCGCTGGAGGCCGGGGATTGGCTGCGGGCGCGGGGCCGCCGCCAGCCCGCGGGGCCCGGCTGAGGGACGGCAGCGGTGGCGGCCGCCTTAAGGTGGAGCGGGCGGCCGGGCCGTGCCTCAGCAGCTGCCGTCCCACGCACGGCTGCCCAGCATCTCTTTACCACAGAATTTCAGTCTGGGTTTGTAGCACGTCACCAGAATAGCCCCCCAGAAGTGTTTATGCGCCCAACTTCACGTTTCAGCTGTGTAATGTTCGGCACTTGGGCTGTGCTTGCTGTTCAGTGTGGCTTTGTGCTCGCTGGTGTTTGCTCAGGTCTGCAGCGTGCTGCCAAATAATTATGTCAACATTGTAAAAACGGGCGTTGTGTAATGCCAATAGGGAGAAGCGGTTTCTCTTTGGGCCCATAGAAGTAGCCCCCTCCCCTCACACGATTACTCTGCATACCGAGTATTGCCCCAAAAAGAGAATAAGCTCAGAAAATCAGTCTGGGCTGGAATGATTTCTGTTCAGGAAGAAATTGTGCAGTAAATTAGGATGTTTGTTAAAGGGATGGGATCTTGTGAGAAAGCTTCCACGTTAATAAAAACGCCACGTCAGCCGGGATTTAATTTTCCCCTAGCATTCTGTGTTCGGAGCAGCAGCGTGACGGCAGGGTCAGGGTCAGGCACCATGGGCCAGCACAGTCCCTGACCCTCGGCCCAAGTGAGGGGCAGCTTTGGTGCTGACAGTTACACTGTGGAGGGGTTCTGTCGTGGCATGAGTCATTGGGGTACCATTTCATCATTAAAACTTTGAAGCTCCCTTTGGCAGTGCAAGAGGGAGGATCTCCCCCCTTCCCTCCTGCCCAGATTTTTATTGATTTTTTTTCTCCATATCTTTCTGAATGTCGTTGTTGAAGTAGAGCTGACAAGGCAACCGGGGAGGCAGAGTTCCTGCAGGTGACAGCCTGTTGTTTGCTGTAGCTCCTGCAGTATTGGCACTGGGTCATTTCTCAGTGTCCTTTCAGTGGTTATACCCGGGAGAGCACTCAGGGCAAAGGTATTTTGTGCTGTCTCAACTCCAGAAACCCGAAATTAACAGCAAATGCACAACTTGGAGTTACTAATGGTGGAGAATAATGGAGTTCAAAGGACATTAATAGAAAAAAACACACTGCCTTCTTTCCTGCCAACGGCTGAAGCATTAGATGACGTCAGATCCCTTTAGTATGTGAGCCTAATGCAGATCCTTAGACGTCCGAGATAATTTTTTTCCTTCCTTTTGTTGGTGGACTACTCTTGAGTTTTATTAATTGTTTTCTGTTGAGATTAGAAGTTGGGGAACAAATTAATAAGACGGTAAACTGGATCCTCCCATGTCAGCACAGTCTGTGTGTAGCAGTCACTGCATTTCTGAATCTTCCTCCCTTGTTTTTTTTTTTTTTTCTTAGTGTCTTGGTTGCATTGGATAAGTATGTTTAGTTCCAGGCTGTGAGGATGCTGTCAGTGCTGTACCAAGGACCAGCTGTTAGGATTGCAAAGAGAGGGCCACGTGAAAGCTGCCGCTGCTGCTCTCTACCCTCACCACCCTATATTCTTCCTTCTGCATCTCCTCTTCCTCAGAGTAGCCCAGACTGCTTACTGTTACCTTATTCTCAATCCCTAGGGTCAGGCAAGTCTTAACGTTAAACAGAAGTGGAATTAAAAAAAAAAAAAGAAAGAAAGAAAAAAGCATATGTATCCTGAACAATGGGAGAAGGGAAGGGAAATTCTGTCAAGTACTTTTTTTGGCTGTTGAATAGTAGCTGTAACTGAAAACTGTAACCCATAAAATGTTGGGATAGCGTATGAGGAAGTCAGATGTTTGGTCATGTTGGTTGTATTTCATTATGTTTGAAAAAATCCATTTTCCCTACATTTTGGATCATTTACAAGTATCTAGCTAATTGGATAAAGAATGTGGTCACTTCTAAGTTGTTTTTTTCTTTTCTTCTTCTCCCTGATACAGATCTCGATCAAGTATAGCATCATGTACAAGTGTGAGCACCCAAACTGCTTCTGACGATCAGGTTGTCAAATTCTGGGATGAACTCAGTTTAGTTGGCTTACCAGATGACGTTGATGTTCAAGCCTTATTTGAGCCAACAGGTAAGACATTGTTTCTCATCCATCAGTATTGGTACAGAAGCTGCAATGATGAACAAAGTTTTACAGCTGTTGATTTGCTGCGCTCTGGTATTTATCAAATATTTAATGATACTTTCTTGACTTTTACAAGCCATGGTGTTTCTGTATAGTTTCCTTTTCAAGTACTGGACAGACAGAGTTTTAGTGATGGGACTCAATAGGTCAGGCTGACGGTCAGACTTGATGATCTTGAAGGTCTTTTCCAATGTAAATGATTCTGTGATTGTATAAGGAAATATTTGTAATCTGATGAACTGCTGTTCAGGCAGCAATATCTTCAGTATCATGATTGTATTTGGGGGAGAAAAGAAAAAAGTAAGACACAGCTTAATATAATTCTTCGTCTGAATCCTATAGCTTTGCCTAACCTCATGCTGCTAGTGTGGGGTTATCTAAAATAATGGAAGGAAAGATATAAAAAAGAAGATATTGGTAGAAAAACAGAGGTACAACACACTTGTTCGTTTCCTGTATCTGTCGATTTTTTGTCAGAGAACTGTGTCATCTGTTCTTTCATTTTAATGGAGCTTCTCGTTTTTGTCAGTTATAAATGACTTTTTCAGAAAGCATTCCTGGTCACATGCTTTGATGCCGGGAGTGTATTCACGTATTTTACCTCAAAAATGGAAATACATTTCTTCTTCACCCTGTGCAAGTTATATAAATGTCATTCTTTCATGAGTGCGGAAACCGATTTCAAAGTCTAATTAAAAAAAAGAAAAAAGATTTTGTTTTAAATTTTTATACTGTAGGATGTGGGGTGGGAAGGGTGATCAATCTAAATTATTCTAAGTTGTCATTATTATTTGTACATGGATCTTCTCAGGCCCTTACAGAATTTCTTGGGGAGGTTTTTTTGTGGCTGAATGGTTAAGTTGGCCAACTGCAATACCCAATTTCAGCAGCTAATGTAAAGCATTGTTTCAAACATAGTGAAAGACTGTCACAGAAACCCTTCAGAAGTATTCATCGTTTATACTGCTTTTTCCCATGACTGAATTAGAAACTTTTAAGATATGCCCACCGAATTCTGCAAATGTTCCTTGTGCAAATACTCAGTTATCAACAAAACATTTGTACTTTTATCTCTAAAATGCATTTGTTGTATTGGCACAGGTTTCTTAATCGTTTACGTGGTTCTTCTGGTCATGGTGCATTTTGGCTTTTTAAAAGTTTTATGTAGAATTCTGAAGCATTTGAATTCATTCTTGTGAACATACAGACGTGCATGCAGTCACTGGGAAACACAGGACTATGTATATGGATAAATGTTGTGTGCCATAAGAACCAAGATGAGAGATACCTGTGTGTGCGTCTTGTGCACCAACATTGTATGTATACCCCCCTGTTACAGTTATATGGTCAAACATCTGAAAACTAGAACTAGATACACAACAGATGCACAGAATATGCCTCAATGAAGTGGAAGATGTTTTACGTATCACAAAGGTTTCAGCATATTTAGTATTTGATAGTGACTGCAGTATATTGAGTGTATGATAATAAAGCCATTAAATATTGCAACAAGCACAGGAGGAAGAGAGACTGTTGTTTTGTCTGGCAAATGTGTACTGCTAGAACTAAGTTCTATGCTTACAGGAAATGCTTGATAGAGTTGTGAAGCTGAAGCTCTTCTTCTGTCCCTGTGCTTTAGGTCATTGCTGGGCTCATCACCGCTGTGCGGAGTGGTCATTGGGAGTCTGCCAGACTGAAGAGCAGCTATCAGTGAACGTGGACAAAGCTGTTGTCTCAGGGAGCACAGAAGTGAGTAAAATGATAGAATGCTTGAAGCAGTAAGGAAATAGGTGGTGGGGTGGGGCTGAAAAACAAACAGTGAACTAATGCAATACAGGGTGTGGCCAAGAATAGCCACATACGATCTCTGTACTTATCTTCATAACAGCATTTCTTTGGACTAGTCTTCCTGGTAAAATCTGCTCTTGTGATATATTAAAGAGACTTAATGGAATTGCATGGAATCTATCATTAATTCTGACTTCGGTGCCCATTCTGGGGTAACTGGAATGTAGAAAGTACACAGCTGACCAGAACACAGACAAAAGAAATGTTGAGTTCAAATTAGCAAGTGCCCTGCTCAGTAGAGGAAATAGTTTTTGTTTGCCAGTTTTTATTCTGAAATATGAGATATGACTCAAATACAGTCAAAACGTTTTCAATTATTTTGATACTAGTTTCAGAAAGAAGCTTGATATAGGAAAACTGGTTGTTTCACCTCATTTTTACCACCTGTGATGGTATTTTTCTTATTTAGTCATATTTAGTAGATTATTTTAATGATTTTAGTTCTTGTTAATCAGTCGTGCTATCAACAAATCTGCATAATTTTGCTGTCTTTCTGATGATCGTGCTTCAGCTTATTTTTCAGTGGCTTCTTAAAGTTTTTCATGCATTATATTAAAATAACAAAACAATGGGGAAGATGCCAGTAAATGTTCTCCATTGTGTGGAGTAAAAAGCTGCTTTAAATCAGTCTTTCAATATGAGCTGTATAATACAGTTTTCCTTGTGCCATCTGCTTTTTCATGCACTCATATTGAATAAATGCTTTACTTTGAATAATTTAATTGATCTCTGTGCTTCTGCTTTCAAAGCAAAAGACTACTCAGAATGAATGAACCTGACAGAATTAAGTTCTAAATGAGTTTGAAGATGTTAAAACATTCATGTATATGTGTGCATTATAATTATAAAAAGAATGGAAAGAACATCCAAAGTTAGATTTTTATCTTTCTATCCATCCATCCATTTGTCTATCTATCATTTTTAAATCTCACTGCTGGAAAGCTTTAGTCTCCCCTTTCTTGTTTTGACTGATAATGGTGATGGTTTCTAATCATTTTGTGATCAATTCATTCCCAACCATGGTCATTTTCCTAGCAATAATCTGGTTTATAGCAGACTCCTTATAGTGTTCAAGCTTGTATTTTACATTGTTGAGTTTCATCCTGTTTCCATTATTTCAGTTCTGCTTCTTTGTGTATGGTACTTTGTTTCTCCCCAGTATAGATGGTTCCTCCACCTCATGCCATCAGTACATTTTCAGTTTGATGTAGATGTTTATAATGCAAATATTTAACAAAGAATTTTTGGAGAATTCCGCATCTCTCTGGTGCAATACAGTTTCCATTTAAGTCTTGTCTTTTCATGAGCCATTGTGTAGTTTCTTTACAAATCTTTTCAAATTCTGCTAATAATTTTTTCGATGTCTTTTTTGAATGTTTTCAGTGTGGTACACAGAGATGAGAGAACTTTGAACCGAGTGTCATTCTGCATATTTCCTTTTCTATTCAGTCTTTGCTAAAAACATTGAGAAACTTTCTTCCCAGCAACAGAGCAGTCAGCCAACAAAGAAAGCAGTTGTTTTGGTCATTCTGTTTTATCCTTCTTGTGAGGTCCCCCGGGAGAGCAGAGTAGGAGCACAACTGGGATTGATTCTAGAGGAGCAACTGGACCAAACGGGACGTCTTCATCCCATGGTCACCAGGGAAGGTTTTCCTTCTGCTTCTTCAAGAAATAAGCAGTGAACTCTTCTGTAGTTCAATGTTCCTGAGTGTGGAGCAGAATTGTGGAGGCTGCTCAGGGCTGTATGCAGCTGGTTTGTTGTGTCCAGTCTGTAGTGCTTGGTAATCGTTTTTCACTGTTCTCGGTGCTTTTCAACTTGTAACTCAGCTAAAGAAGGCACAAAAAAGTAGAAGATACCATTAATATTTTGCAGTAGGGGAAAAATTAAGAGAAAAACTTTGTGCAAGAATTCTCAAAAAGTTTTGAATGAGAAGTATAGCAATTCATTTAAGATTTTAGCATTTACAGCTGCTTGCATTTTGCATTTGCTAAAATTTTGGATTTCTTTCTAGTGTGATGTTATTGCATTTTAAGAGCAAAGTTTCTTCTCGAATGTTCTGAGCACTGTTGGCAGTGCAGATACAAGTATGTGCTCAGGGCTTACAGAAAAATAATTTAAATAAAAACAAGCTGTATGTTATTTCCTCTACTTGCCACCAAATTTGCTTTTTTTTGTTGTTGTTGGTTGGTTGGGGATTTCTGTCTTCTTGGAAGTCCCTCTGGCATTCCATGGGTTTATGATGTGGCTTACAGCATTGACATCCTTCTTTAGTTGGGAAAGTTTTTTTTCCTTTTCCTTATCTTCATGTGGAGATTAATTTTTGACATGCAACAACCTTTTTCTTGATAGTGAAGTCCTTGGTTTTAGGTATTGTAAGTTGTGCAGAGCATTTTGGAGCTTTTCTTACCTTGAGGGTCCCTTTCATTTGTAAGTTACAGCGATGTTTCTCATTAGTCAGGATGTCTATTGTTTGCAAATCTGTTCTAACTGGATATGACAGTGTTTCTTATTACTCTGTTTACCAGTTGAGATGTCCATTTGGCTTCACTGAACTTGTGATTGCATTAACACAGCTTGTGTGGACATACTTCTTTGACCTATTCCAGAGTACGTATGTTAATTCGTCTTGGTTCTCTTCTTGGCCTTTGTTTTCTGAAGGTTTTAAAAACAATACTACAGAGATTTCAGTGTCTGTGCATATTTCACAAAATGGCCTGCTTAGTGTTTCTTTCTTCTTAGTTTTTTCTTTTGATTCACTCGTTTTGAAGGCCTGGCAATGTATTCACTCAGACATCTGACCAATTTCTTGCATGTATTTGCATCTAGACATAGGTAGTTCTTTGACTTTCTTTCAAAGTCTTAGTTCTGTCTGTTTAATATTACTGAACACATACACACCTGCATATACATTTGTGGGGTGTTTAAAATCTTGTGCATCCTGTTGTTCTTCAACAACAGAGAAGTAAAAGCTAGAACGTCCTGTTAGGTTTATGGTAACAGAAGTTACTGTAGCCCTTATGGATGCTACAGCTGACTCATTTCATCTCATTGCTTACCTTGCTCATCTGAGCAATTGAGAGTTCATTGATTTTTCTCAGAACCGCTTTCCAAGCTTAAAAAGCCCTAAGGAAGAGTTGTGATCCACGTGGCAAGCGTAACTGTCAGAACTTCATTCAGGATCCTTCTTAAGAATTCAGACAAGAATTCAGATACTTAGCTCTGGAGCTGAAACAGCATATAAGTTAAACAGCCAGACATGACAGTTCCTTCCCCACTATTTTGATAAGCTTTTGTGGGGCTTTGGAGTTATTTTGTTTCAAGTTTTGAAAGAAGAAGATTCAGAATATAGAGAGGAGAAAACTTCCTGTGACTTGCTTGATCCTAAGCTTAACTAAATTGCTTGTAATTTGTAAGTGCTCTTCTCAGTACGTAACAAAATTTCCATAGTAAAGAGGTTGTCATATTGTGAGCTTTATGGGGAGTCAGTGAGGTCTTTCTTGCAGATAGATGTGGTAGGAGGCAGAGATGGTACTAAATGGAGATTTAGTGAAATAAACAATGCTAAGGAAAATGACTGAACAAAAATCGGAGGTTTGCTAAAAAAATATAGTAGATATAGATGAGTAGAGAGCTCTGCATTTCTTGTATTTCTGGCTTCAGTGTACTATTCTCTTAATTATGCTGGCTTTTGATATTTGGAAGAATGATACAGTATGAACTTACTGGCATTACCATTTAAAATGGAGGCCTTTAGGGCTTGCATCTGCTCAACTTTTAACAAGAGTGGTTGCTGAAATATTTTCAGGTATTTTTAAATACTGCTTTATCATTTCCTAGTTCATTTTACATATATTGAGTAGGTGACTGATTCTCTATAGTCTGCTGAGGAAATATGAAAGTTTACTACTCATCTGCCCTACATTGTCTAGCCGTAACTCTTTATGCTGCTAAGTCCCACACCTCTGTGATTGCTGAAAGCTCTCTGCTCCTATCTAGAGCATCTTGCACTCTAAACTATAACAGTGTACACCAAAATTTCAGTGAAGTGCCTTAAAAGGACCCTGGTGGGCTGGACAGACGTTAGCACTTGGGGGTTACATGGCTTGGCTGGGAAGTGAAAATGATTTGTGGTAATGATTTAAGGAAGTTGTATAAATCTGAGTGTAATAAGGTGGACTTTTTTTTTTTATTTTTACATGTGTGTAGCCCAATTCAAGGAGGACTCAGTAGGTAATGTGTTTGAACCACTTCTGAACACACTGTGCATGAGAAAACGATGTAATGGTAACTTTCCCAGCCAGCTTTCTTTTCTGATGATAAGATGCAGAAAACAGTTTACAAGTCTGGGAGGACTTACCAAGGGCACCAAGGTCAAATAATTGTTGGTGGAAACCAAGGAGGTTCCTTTCTGTTTAAAGACTGAAAAAGGGAAACATGGCACTGATGAAATGCCTAAAGCATTCATTTCAAAATACCGTATGATTCTGTTTCCACTTTGTAAGATGTGGATTTCTCTTTGCTCTGAGATTCTGTATAGCTCTTTGCATATTTATCCACTTGACAGCTTTCATTTTTCCAGCAACAGTCAAGTGTTTTTTCAGGTCCAAGGCTCTTGCAACCAGACAGCTGAAAAATTGCTGTCGTCTTCTCCCACCCGTCCTTTTTTTAGTTAATCAGGGCAGTATCTTCTCTCTGGATGAGGCAGATGTTTTCAGCCCCTGCTGAGTTCCTGCAGGCTGTTTGGCACCTTATCATTGCTGAGAACTGGAGGAGTTGTTGCTTTTCATCGAGGCAAGCTAATCAATAGTATCTTGCCTTGTTCCATACTCAAAACGTTCTGCTGTTTTGACACTCTTCTCTCCTGTAATCCCTTCTCAGATGGTAACACAGTCTTTATTTTTGTTTAAAGCAGTTTCCCTTGATTTCTGCTACTGGAGGCAGGAGATGGTGCTGTTTGTGGATACTTCCAAGTTGGAGCAATGTAACTAGGCTGAAGTGTTAAATTCTCACTCGATTTCGTTTCTTACAGTCCTTTCCATATACAATATTTTTTAATTCTTTGCTCAAGACTTAGTTCTAGCATGATTCTTATGAAGCTTAACTGTAAGGAAGAAATAAATTGAGGAGAGAGTTGAAGACCAGTTGAAGCACACAGGTTTGGTGGTTTGTTTTTTTTTTTTTTTTTTTTAGTGTTTGTTCACATTTGGAACACATTCTTACCCCTCAGCCTCAGGAATTCCTTTAGAAATTTGTAGGCGTTTTCCTGCCCATGGTGACAAATCTTGTACCTCAAGGAAAGATAGAGTGAGTAAAGGTACAGCTTTGGTACCTAATATTTTAGTAATGTAAATTGTCTTCCATGAACTAATCTGTTCCAGAACCATTTGGATGTTGGTCACCCAAAGCCAGATCATTTGTGTTGTGGAGAACGTGAATCAGGCTGTTCTCACAGCTTGTTAAATGCCATCAGGAACGCTCTGCCAATTAATTTATAACTGTATTTTTCAAGCTCTGCAAAGCAGCCATGGTGTCTTCAAATGATCATAGTTGTTTTTGTTTTACTATGTGTAATTCTTCTAGAATGCCCTTGTATGCCATAAATGATGCCAACACAGCTTTGGCAAATCTGTTGAGGCTTATGAGCTGCTGTGGGAACCAGTATGTGTTCAGTTTTTTGCAGTTCCTGCAGCTGAGAACAGATATTTTCCTCTTCAGTAAGATTTAAAACTTAGTTCTCGTTAATATTGTCACATGAACAATGATTAAAGTATTCTTCCCTTGGAATTAAAATAAGCTGTACCATGGCAGACTGTTGTTCATCAGATGTCACCATCCTGTAGCAGCTGTTTTGAAAAGTATACATCAAAATAGAGGAAGCAGGGTAGGGAAGAAGTGAGAACAAGCAGACAAGAAGGAAGAAGGCTGGCATTTGAAATCACCAGGATTATTGAAAAGTTCACCCTTTCTTCTTTTATTCTATAAACTGACTCTAGGAACCAAAGCAAGAAGGTATAGTTTGATATATTTTTTGCAAAAAGAAAACTAGCTTTTTGCCTAGTAATTGTTTTTGACCCTACAGTCACTTTTGCCAATTTTTTTATTATTGTTTTTAAATTATCCAGTGGGATTCTGTGCATTCCATGTTTTTTTTTTTCTGTAGCGAAACACAGATGAGGAAGAAGTTCTCACATGTAAAGAATTTTGTTCCCTATCAAGACACAGCACTTCTAAAACTACAAACTTTAGGACTCAGCTTTTAGGAGACAGTTTTCAGTTTCCTCACTTGTCTCCTAGACTACATTTTCCTAGTGGTTTTGATGTGATTGTTGCTCACACATGAATGCTTTGGTACCCAAGCACTGTACAGTCACCATATGTTAATGAATGTTCAGAACTTTTGGGACCTGCTGGGCAGTTGGATTCATAACAAGCACGGTAACGTGGCTTTTCAGTCTTTACAGTGCTTGCTTATAACTTGCCATAAGAATTTGGACCTGTTGCTGAGAATAAGGAGCACATGGTAATGCGAGACTGATTTAGGTATGGTTAATTTTTTATATAATCTTAAATGAGTTTATTCACAAGAGAAGGGAAGGCATTAATTCATGAGTTTGGAGGAGTATTTGATTTCTGAGATGGAGCAGGAAAGGGATGTACATTTTCAGACTGTAATCTTGGGAATTTTTTGAGATTTTTCTGTTGATTTACTTTGTTGTTTGCCTTCTGTGAAGCAACAGCTGTGTTTTTATCCCTACCTTTTTGCTTCCAAATATATGAAAATAAAATTGTGAGGTTATCTACATGGACAATGCTATTGTAGGTGCACATTATAACTCTCTGATTGTAGTGGAAGTGTGTCTTGTTCCTCCTTGGTGTACACCAAGTACGTGCTAAAACGTAACTCCTGCCAGCTTTGCAAAGGAGAAGCTCACATGTTGTCATACATACATTTTAGGTTTATCTAATAAACTTTGTTCAGAATAAGAGAAACTTTTTCATAAACTGTCAGGTTTTTTCAGTGCATTAATACAATTTCTGTGACTTCCTTGCCTGGTTACCCCCCCGCAGTTCTGCAGGTTTGGACACAAGCAGTGTCACTTCTGAGAGGTGCAGCTGCTTAAGTGGTCTCTCTCCCACTGACTGCATTTCAGGAACGTAGGAACAGGCAGGGAGGGAAACCCTGTTGCTCCTTAGTGAGCACATGCCTCCTTAAGACAGTTCATATGGCTTCATCTGAAGGAAGTGTTCCATTTTTCAGCAAAACGTATTCCTTTTTTCTCCCTGTGGAGCGCTGGTCCCGCTGTAGTGCCAGGAAAGTAGGGTCAGCCTAAGAGTCTTCACTGTGTGGGTTTTTTCAAGATGAATGCTTAGAAATATGCACCTTTCTTCAACCCCGGATTTTGAATATGTGGGTCCTAGTACTGGGGGAGAGAGACGATTGCTGCACGGAAATTTCTGAAGGGGTTTTGATGCTGAAGGGAAGGTAGGTATTGCAGATGCTAGGGGCAGTCTGTGAAGTGTAGGAAGCACAAACATGGGCTGGGGGCAGCAAGAGAGAAGCAGCAATATCACGGAAATGAAAGCCAAAAAACCTAGCTGAGAAACATGAAAGGGCCTATGTTCCTGAAGGAATTTCCAGTGCAGGTTTCCTTTATTCAGTAACGTTCACTGAAATAATTTACTGAAAGCTCTAAAGTAAAATTGTTCAGTGTGTGTTCCAAACTGGTGAAGTGCATTTCACAAAGACCTTTTCTTCCTTTTTGCATGACTTGAGTAGAAAACACTTTCCATAATGTGTCCAAAGAAAATCTGCACCTTCTCCCCCTCCTTCCCTCCTGGTGCCTCTCTTAAATGTTACTGCAAGCACCAGGGCAATGACACGGGAGTTTGTGTTGAGGCAGCACTCTTGCTGGGCATTTGATTTCAAGAGTTTCTGTCTCTAACCAAGTTATTTTGGGGTCTCATGTATCTCGTGTGTTAAAAATGGACAGAACCTGATCTCTGACGAGTAAAGAAAGTCCACTAAAGGCAAATCACCCTCTTAGCTGAGAGTGGGCTGTTCCTCAGGTAGTGCCTCATTTTGCTGGAGGGAGTAACGTGTCGTGGTGCTTAGCTGTAAGGCATGGGAGATGGATGCTGGTGCTCTCCCTTCTGCCTCTCTGCCCTCAGCAGCAGTAGGATAGTCCCTCGAGATCTACAAAAGAAAGAGAATGGCAACATAATGCCTCTAAATCATAGATGTGGTGCAAGAAAATAACAAATTTGTTAGCAGATAAAGCAGATGTGCGTGTATATAATACATGTATAGAAAAGCAGAAACCCTTAGACATCTCTTAGCAAGTACACCCAAAGAAACTTACACAGTGTAGCAGTACCACCCATTTCCTACCTTCTGTAGCCGCTTGCATACAAACCTCATCTTCCTGCCTTGCTGCCACCTCCCCCGTGGTGGCTGCTTATTAAATTATTTTGTATTCAATCTTTTCCATAGCTAATGGGGATTGATATTATTGATACTGTTTATGATTAAGTGTCTAAATTTGTATTTATGTGATGGTTACGTTTAAAAAAAAAAAAAAAAAGGCTGATATGTCTTTTGATGTAAATGCAGATTGTTTTAATCAAAAATGGCTCCTTATGCTATGAGCAGTATAGAAATAAGGCACCTCCCATGCCTTCAGAAGCTTCCTCTTTCAAAGACAGCACATGAATTAAAGGAAAAACACCTTATTCAATGATATCTTAATTTTTTCATGGACATTGGTCACATCTTTTTTTGTAATGAGAATTTTAAGCCTTCAACTCTTTAATGAAATTGGAGTTCTGAAGTGGTTTTGATTATTCCGGTCAAAAGAGTCTTAGTAATATTTTTTTCCTCCTAATTATAGGTTTCTTTAAACTGTGATATAGATTTTCATTTGGGGCTTTCACCTCTCCTCAAAAGAAATCACACAAGCATATTTTGATGTAAAGCTCAGGAGTACCCGTATTGCTCTGTTGGCATCAGTTTGCTTTCAAGCAGCGGCTTAAAAACTCCTTCTGAGATTGGTGTGCTCAGCAGCTTGCAAAATCAAAGCATTAGCAAAAAATAGTTTTGAATTCCCTAAAGATTTTGTTATTGACTTCCATTAGTGTAAGTTATGTCCCAGAGTTGCAGATTGAGCATATATATTACAGGCAGCAGTATGGAGCAGTCCCATTAGTGCAGGCGTCCTTGAGCCTTGTTTGTTGTTTTTTTTTTTTATTTTAATAACATGGAAGAAGTCATGTGTGGGAGGCATCTTATGAATTATGATGTTCCCAAATGTGGACCGACTGCCCTTCACATGCACATCCGTAGCACTTGGAGATAGGTGCAGCCACGGCTTGCAGTGCAGCTGCTGTTCCTCAGGATCAGATGGATAGCCAGCCCTCTAAGAGAAAGGCACTTGGTATTATTTTCGTCTGTGGAAATGTCCACTCTGCAGATCTTAGCTGGGAACAGAAAGCAGGCAGACAATGGTGGGTCAGCTGCCGCTAATGAACTTGTAGCTGGTCCATCAGTCAGTCATGATTAATATTAATAATCCTTTTTGATAGTATTGATCAGAAGAACTGATGAAATTCAAATCAGCACTCGCTGTAAGGTGTGTTTCAGCAGTGCATTTCTTCTTCAGTGATGTTCCTGTGTTGCTCTAAAGATGTCATCTTTCTCTTCAGTACATTGTGGGAAAAGTAGCTGTTGTGAAATAAATGAAAATTTGCTTCCTAGAGCGTCTAACATTGGTAAAACAACCTGCTACAGCCTGGATAGATTGCTGTGACACAGCTCACTTCATGCACAATGTGAATGCATGCATCCCATCTGCAGCCTTGGCACTTTTTTTTATAACACGGCGGCTATTTCCACAGACAGCCTCCTCCCTTCCAATTTTTAATTAGTAAAATATTATTTTCTTCAGTTGAAAAATATTTTTCCACTCAGTTTTTGTATGAAATTGCCTCCCAAAGAAGCGAGCAGAGTGGCAGATTCTGCAGAGTAAATTGTGAATCTGGATCTCCATAACGTGCTGTCAAACATCCACGTGTGTGCTGGTTTGTTGATTTTTTTTTCCTTTCAATCCCTGCAGGTTGTTATGGCAATATTAGGTGTAATTTGTGTGGTATTTCCAGGGAGATGTGTTGACAAATCATAAACCTTTAAAAGTGAATGGAGACTTCTAAAGAAAGAAGACAAAAAGACAGTTACGTTGTAATCATTCTCTGAGCTTTGGGAGGAAAATACTCATTTTCCACAATGTAAATGGATTTGATACACCGAATGGGGAAGAGTTTCAGGTTCTCCAAATGTCATACTAGGTGAGGTTTCTTTTAATATAACTTGAAATAGATGGTGAATTGCTGAGAAGGCTGTTACAGCTGCGCATCCATCACATCGGAGTGTGCCTCAGGCACCTCCCAAATGTTTGCTTTCTGTCAGACTTAAAACATTGTGATGGATCAATCCCCCTGTAAAGGTCGGACCTGGCAGCAGTGCTCGCTCATCTGAGAAAGCAAAAGGTCAGAGTCCTCCAGACACTGGTAAGACTAGAAGCCAAGCATCGCCGCGTGGTTGTACTCCCACTCCTAATTTTATGTGAGCCTGGTGGGTTTGCTGCTTGCTCCTTTCTTCAGGTGAGTGTGCTGTTGCAGGCTCGTTGTGCAGCAGTTCGGTGCTCTTCAGCCTTGGCTGAACTTCTTTAGTTGCAATAAATCCACGGTGTAATGAGCTGTTTCTTGCCTTCTGGATATTTTGAGTAAAGCACTCAGCCTAGTGCTGTGGCAGCACTGTTGTTTGGGCTCTGCCACAGAATCAGGGGGATCATCTGATGCTGAGGTTTCCTTGCCATCAAATAGAGCTGGCTGTAGAAAACAGGGGTTGAATCTGCGTGCTTTTAGCCATCTGAACAGTCACTCTGATATTAATGGAATGCTCACATCGAGCAGACTGTCTCTCAGAGAGGTTGTTTGCAGATAGTGATCATTACTCAGCCTCTGAACCACAACATGAGTGTTTCCGCTGCCTTGGTGCCTGGACACTGCTGCGTTCAGGGGCCGAGCTGTAGCCTTGCTGTGACCCCCCAGCCCAGGCTGTGCACAGCAACGTGAAAAGCAGAATCCAAAACTATGATTCTGAGCCTCAGACTGGCTTCTTCCCTTTCTCCAGCCCTCTGTCTTTTGTTGATCCAAGTTATCTCCCTTCACTGGTTCTGATGTATTATTCATGTTGTTTCAGTGTGGTTTTATTTTTGATAAAGGAATGGGGTTTCCCCATTTTACTGTAAATGTGAGAAAAAGCTTTTATGGTGTTATTCTAGTCCTAGTTTAGCTGTAACGAGATAAGAATAAAATCATCAAGAACTCCGTGGCCTGTCACTGGAGATTAAGGAAAAGCATTATGAAGAAATAGGACCGTGCTTCATTTAACTATTTGCTACAAATGGAACGGAGACATCACCTAAATGTTCGTACCTTCTTCCTTCACGAGTGTGAGAAGCCTGTCATAGGCAGCAGCAATGAAAGCTGCACACAGCCTTGTAGTGGGGAAAAGGATTTTCATGTGGAAGAGACCAGGTGGGAATTGGTAGTGAAACAGAAGTAAATATGTACATTTACTAAGGGAATCTGTGACACACAAAACATAACACTATTTCTTGGCAGTTTTTTCCATCCGATGGCACTAATATCTCTATAATTAAGAGCAATGGAAGCATTTAGAAAAAAACTGTGTACTGTTACAAACCATTCCTTTTTTAATTGAACAGCTGTAATTTCTACCAATGGAACAAACTATATTATAAGAAAATGATTATTAGTTTAAAATGCAAAGTTAAATGAATGCAAAATTAACAAACAGATGGTGAAGAATTATTGTGTTTTATTTCACTCCTGGGTAAAAGGGCTCATGCATGATTGTAAAAATGTCATCACACTTCGTAAACCTGAAAGCAAACAGAATTTGCAGTTGTGCACATCTGTTTTGGGACACTGCTAAAGGGTTAGAAGAATCAATGTTGTTTTCAAATAAGGGTATTCATCAAAAGAATATCATTTGCTTAACAGTTATGGCTTCTGCTAAGCATCAGACCTAATGTTCTGTGGAATTCATTACAAAATTTGGCAGCTTTTTTCTTCACAAGCTACCGAGGCAGCGTGCTGCAAAACGAAACAAGCAGCCCCTTCTTACCCCACCTCCCAGCCCCAGGACAGCAGCTGAACTACCTGCTCCATGCTTGGCCAGTAATTTAAGGATCTCAAATTCACGCTTCACAGTGCTTGCCCGAGGAACATCAGTGATGTAATAGGAGTGGATGATGAGAAAAGCAAGTAGCTTATTTGATTTTTTTTGTAGCTAATGAACTAAAAAAAAAAGGGTGTGTAATGTATGGGGTCACCATGTTTTGGGATGAAAGATGGGAGAAGTATGTGTAAGGGACTAATTTAGTCAAATTGAAAAAAAACCTGAAAGCCTGAGCCAGATGAAACATGTGAAGCTTTTATTAGAAAAGAAATTATATTAATGTTTCAAGCTGGTAGTTTCAAAGTATGCCATCTAATTGCTTTATTTGAGCTCAATTTACAAAAATTAGTGAACTGAAGATGTAGGATTTTGTTTACGATGACTCTGTGCCATTTGGAGAGTGCAATTTAGAAACAGCCAAGGAAATAGGAATTATGAACAATAAGGTACTGATTGCAGTCAGTGGGGAAGGAATACTAAGGAGGTGCTCACTAATGAGGGAGGTATTAAAGGCAGGAAATTCTTGTATTTTTTGTGTGTGTACATAATCCAGAGCTCCCTGTCACCGCATCCCTACTATTACCTTGTAAATTAGGTGGATTGCAGAGCGTATATAGTGGGATTGCTGACAGTAACTTTCTGTTAAACCAAGTTAATATATCTACAAAACCTTTCTTAAAAGAGGACGTTATTAAGACTACAAAATCAAACACACAAAGTTAGGATATGCCGGCAGACAGGTTGTCTGCACACAATTAATACCCTTTGTGCACATGCCTGATTATGCAGACCTTAATTGTATGATCATGTGCACGACAGTGAGTGCCTGGTTCAGTCCACAGGATGGACGTTATTGTCTCTTTGGTATTACATTTCTGTTGGTCTTCAATGTGTAGCTATGTAGGCTATTTAAATACTACTGAAAAGAAATAATTACTTATTTCCATGGGAGCTTTTCTATGATGCTTGTATGGTAACAACCATGTGAAGTAAATGAATTTTTCCAAAGAGCAGATTTATGTGTGGCCTTTTGAGCATCTTGTCCTTCATTCTCCGCAAGATAAGATTGTTTTTGTTGTTGTTGTTGTAGTTGTTTTCTTAATTAAGAATATCTGCTAGTTTGGATGGCCCATTGCTATTTCCATGCTGACAAAATCCTTGGTGCGGACTGAGTGTGTTACCAATAGACAGCTTTTGTCAGCATGTTTCAGGCTTCAGCTCAAGGCTGACATCTGAATTGAGGCCTCTATTTGGACATGCCCACCTGGGAGCTGTGCTCCAATTCCAGTTACAGTCAATGGAGATCTTGTGGGTATTGCCAGTGGGACCTGAAAATGGACACCTACTGGATGGTTGACCAAACTGCAGTGAAGTATACTCCATATGTTTCTGTTAGGCATAATGAGAATTTAAACGCTTGGTTCCTACACAGGCACAAAATTCAGGTACAGAAGTGGAGGTGTCTTCATCTCAAGTCATGTTTGAAAACACAATGCAAATCTATCAGTACATAATTCTCCATGTCCCTTAGTTCCTATTAAATAGCTCTGCATATAGAATCGTGGCAGCCTAGCTGTAGTGACAAAGCCACAACCTATAGAATGCACAGGCCACTTCATGTCCCTGCATGTGAGTGAGGAGCACAGGAGCTGCGCTGGATCAGACGGAAAGTTGACTTCAGCTCGGTGTCTCTGACAATGACCAGCACCAGATGTCTGGAGAAGACCATCGTTAAACAACAAGCATGTAGCAATATTTCCCCCAGTTATTTTTTTTCAAGCCTCCAACAATTTATGGCTTAAGACTGTGCTCTGCCAGCAAAAAGAAAGTCTACGTGTACTTCTTAAGTCCTTCCAGGCATGAATCAAATGGAACTGGTACAGCAGTCTGTTTCTGGGCCTGCCAAAAAGCAGCCTTAAACCCAAACTGATTTCTATTTCTGCCTTGTTTGTTCTGAAGTTGCTGATGCTGAAGCCTAATAATCACAATTTAAATTACATTAAACATTACTGGCTGTCTCATTGTTGACTTGCTAAATAAACAACACACTCATGTGCCTTTATGCCACAGAGAGTATTAGATGAGAATTGAGGGAATAGTTGTTTGATGTAGGAAGCTGAGACTCAGTCAAAACATTTACATTATCCTAAATCTTGTAGAAAGTGAGGATGTGAATAAAAGAGCTGCTTTTCGTCATGGAAGTGTGAAAAAAGCAGTGAAGACAGAGTTTGGTGAGGAAATGACATGCAGTTACCCTATGAGCTTATATAATGGTGAGGAAAGCACATCTTCAGGGCACACAAACCCTTCTGTAAACCTTCTGAATAGACAGGATTTGGGAGCATTTCACAATATGTGAAGAAGGAATTGTGTGCCACAAGGTTTGTATGTTTTCACCTGCCTATTTTGGATATCAAGCAAAAAATACCTGCTCTCCTTCACTAACTTCATTTTACATGTCGTTAACCCATTACAATGGTTACCAAAAAACCCCAGCAAAACATGAATGTTGCTCCAATCTGCATATGCCTTGAAATCAACGCAATTTATTTGATGGAACTTGTTATAAGGGTGAAAAAAAAGGAATCAGTTAAGAAGACAAGGCAGCATGGAATCTCCATGCTTGAAGTGACTTCTGCTACCTGCTTTGATTGCGTTTGCTAGGAGTCTCTGGTGGTAGGGATACTTTGCACCTTTGTTGCTTATTCCTATATAAATACTGAGCAGTATCTAGTCAAGAATTGTGCATCAGAAATCTTTCTGATTTTTGAAGTTGTGTGTTGAGCTTGGCCAGATTGCAACTGTTCTGGTTGTCCATAGCTTTTCACAGTTTTAGAGCAAATCTTGGTTGTTTGTTGCTACAATGACAATTTGTCTGAAAAACTTCAGAATACAATGAGCACGACAGTAGTGTTTTAATGTCTGCTTTCTCTATTGAGAACAATTTTAAATGACGGTTGCAAGAGAAAAATATGAATTTTAATTTCTTTGATGTTTGTATACAGATTTGTATGTCTTATGGAATTGCTTGTTGTATAATGAAGTCATTTCCAAATTCGTGACATAATGCAAAATTCAAAAATTAGGAGATCGTTTCCAGTACTTGTGGGTAATTTAGTACCTTTTCTAATCAGTAGTTCAGTGGAAAACTGTTCATTCTGTTTGTTATCGTTTATTGCATTGTACTCTTAATGCTTTATGGCACTTAAAACAGTGCATTTGACATTGGAAGTGCCAATGATCCGTAGTATTTATAAGCAACATTTTTTTTCTGGATCACAGCAATCATTGAAGATTACTGGAGCTACCAGAAAACATATTTTATTAATCTCTGTTTACACCAAAATTTTGCTGAGGTCTGGTTAATGACAGGATGTTCTTGTCCACTTCTCCTTAGTTACAGGTTTGGGGAGCCAAGCCTGAAATTAGTTCTTAGAGGTAGTACCTTAAATTGTTTCATTAAGAACAGATGGCTTATGTGTAGTTTTGGATACACTATATATTTTGATTATAATGAACATTACTTATTGTTAGCACAGATTTTATCAGCTTACCCTTTTAAAACTAAGTAAGTCCATAGTAAGTTCAAATGTTTTGTCATTTTGCTTAAAAATATTTTGCAGTGCCTTGTGGTAACATTTAGTCCTAACATTGAATCAGGTTGCAAGCAAGCTTTTATTCAAAGTCCATATCTTAGCCTTTATTTGGTGTCTGCCTCCTAAGGGTTGTTACTTGTCTGTCTGCTGAAGCAATAATACTGTAAAGTAATTCTAAAGGCAAATAAAATGATGACAAAATATGACCTCTAATTTCTTCGTAGTACTATCTGGGTCGAGTCTTCCATTATCCTGAACACAGATATCTTTTCTTCATTTTAACCTGCTCAGAATTGTGGAACACGCTACTAAAGTATGGAGCAGCAGACAGGTTGATGTGAAGTTGGAATAAACCTTCTGTAGATTTTGGCTTTTTTAGGAAGGTTAGGAAGGAGTGAGCAGTAAGCTGCTTTTCTTGCCTCCATCTTACAGTTTGGCCTTCTGTTTCCAGTAGCACTGAGTTCCCCAGCCACAGGCAGGGCTGACCTTTGTGTTCAGTTGATTTTGGTGCAGTTATGGTGCCAGCAGGTCAGTGTGAGGTGTAGAATCACAGAATGGCTTAGGTTGGAAGGGGCCTCAAAGATCATCCAGTTCCAACCCCCTGCCATGGGCAGGGTTGCAGCACACCAGATCAGGCTGCCAAGAGCCCCATCCAACCTGGCCTTGGGCACCTCCAGGGATGGGGTGTGGGGTTCTTGTCTTTGACAGGATTTCTGTGGTTTCTCTACTTCATGGGGGATGTTCTCCTGCAGGTGACTGATCAGTCAGGTTTTCTGTTTTAATTCACTTAGTTCTTCCTCTTTCACTCTATTTGTATGACGATGTCGTGTTTGATCCAATGGGATTAGTGATTAAAGGGAATTTTAAAATGAAATTTGAAAGAGCACATAGACGTTTGCTTTTCAAAATGAGTCCCTTTAATGTCTATATGAAAAAATCAGATGTAGGAGAAAAAGGCAAGAAGGAGAAAGTGTGTACAGTTCTAAATGAAGGGGATTACAAAAACAGGAAGCAGCAAAAGTGTGGGTGGGATGAGAGCTTTCTTGCCATGGGTGAATGCGTTAGGAGTTTGCTGAAGAAAACAGTTGGTAACCAATGAAGGACTTTTTCAATAGGAAAACGCTCTGTTGATGCTGCTATAATGACATTTATTTTATTGAATGTACTCTGAATAATAACGAGCCATCTCTCTAGCTTTGTGACACCTTGTTAAGTTTTTTCTGTGAAACACAGCTGTAAAGTTACTTGATCCATGAACAGACCGTGTCCGTCTTGCTTCGACAGCTTGCTGATTTCATACACCCACCCTTTGTAAGCTTGGATCCAGCTTCCACCCCTGTCACAGAGCACCTTACTTTGTGCCTGTGCTAGTGAAATCGAAGGCTCCCTGCTGCCTTTTCCTCTCATCCTGGCCTTTGGGTGCTGAAGGCACACTGTTCTGTTGCATTTTATCAGAAGTGGGATTTATGCCTCCCTTCCATCTCAGGCTTAGCCTGATCCCGTAATTTAGCAATACAGTAGTAAAGTAGTGCTTACTACCAAGTTTTATTTAGGAAAGCTTTTATATTTTTAAAATTACTGTACTTTTGCTGTCCACATCCTTACTTTTGTCTCTGCAGTCCGTCTGCATGCGTGCTCTCCTAGGGTCATAGTGTGGGACCTATTTTCCGCAAAACATTGGCTTCTCCTGCTGGAAAAGTAACTTCTCATCAACAGCTGTTGCCAAAAAAAAAAAAAAAAAAATCCCTTTGTGCATTTATTTCTTCAGACTGCTTTATCTGTCTTATAAATTCAGCAAATGTTGATATTCTGTGCTTTTTATTTGCTTCAGATGATATACACCACATTGTTTTTAAAGTGTGTGTTTTACTTAGCTGCCAAACGCTTTTCATTGCCAGTGCAGTTTAGCAGATGGGTTTGAAGGGTTCAATTAAATGTAATTTGGGCTTCCATTTTTCTTCCAGCATCTTTACATGATTCTTTAAATCAACATCAACATTTTTCAAGGCTTTGCATTAATCCTATATTTTGCTCATTTCTAATAATTTCATCAGTCAGTCGTAGAGCATTTGGAAAAAGGCAGCCTCTGATTTTATGTTGTTATGTACCGTTGTTGATTGGTACTTTTGAAAAACAGATGTGACATTTTAAAATGTTATTAATATTGCTATTTAATCCATCTTCATTATTTCCAGTTTTAGTGCATTTGATTGTTTGAGTGCTTGCAGTTCTGCCATAATTTTATCTCCCATCAGAGAAATTTTTAAGGAATTATTGATGAGATCTAATGAAGACTTTGTTGAATGCTTTCTTGGGGGACCTTTTTTGGGACATGAGCTCCTCCTAGTTTCCTGTTCCTTATGTTTCTTATTGAGCATTATCTTTGAAAGTGTTGTGGCCTGCCTGTAAGAACAGGAAGAGCTGGGACTTGGCTTAACCTGGGCCATCTCGATAGGCTGCAGGAGCGCCGAGGACAAAACGCCACGGGATGTTGATTACTGCTTGTCATGCAGATGCAGTTCATGAAGTTGAAGGCTTTGAGCTGTATTTTGATGACTTCACAGCTGAGTTCCATGATTTACCTTTCAGAGCATCCTCAATGAGAGTTTAGTGAATGTGTGGTTTCTAAGATGAGTTTCTTGCATTACTTTGGTTTTGCTGGCAGTCCTTAATTATTGTTGTCAGCTTCTTCACCCGCTTCAGGAACTCCACACAGCAGGTTGCTTGGCTTGGGTGCTGCCCTCTGCTCTGCGTTTTGGCTGCTGAAGTAACAGCATATATCTTTTTCATACTTGAGCAAGTGTCAGAGAGACAGGTAGAGGTGAGGACTGGTGCAGGTCTCAAGCCTGCAGACTAAGCATCACAGCACGAGAAGCTTGGCAGTAGTTATCCTTAGTGACCTGCCTTCATTTCTGAGCACTTTATCATTTTACACAGCAGTTGTGTTTGTCTGGCATAACCTGGTATTTTCTTTACCTTGCCTGGGATTGTACTGCAGGCAGATACTTTGCTAAAGATGGGGTGTTTTAAGAATGTCAGCTTAGCAGTTAACACAGTCAGCTTTGTGATTTGTGTTTTCACGTGGGTTGGTTTTGATATCTGTGGGCTTGTAATAGCACTGTTTCATGCCTAATTTCATGTTAGACTTTGAAACACAAGAATTATGGTAATAAATATTTTCTGTATTCTAAGAATTGGGCAGATGCAGCACGTAACTTCTTATTTTGGTGTAGGTTCATTCTGGATGTTACTTGATGCTTGAGCTAGCAATCAAACACGCCAGTGCTGTTATTAAGGTATATAGGTTTATTATGAAAAATGAGAGTCCCTGAGCTCAGCTGGTGCATTGCATTATGTATGCCTTCCCATGAGCCACTGACCTGTTTTTTCTTAAGTTTCCTTCAGACCTTACAGCGCTGTGCTCTAGCCTTAAAAAATATTGTTGCCTTGGTGAAAAAGTGCAAAAGCTTGTTACAGTGCTTCAGGGACCCTAATGAATCCGAGAAAGTCAGAAGACTGATTAACTGAATCTGAAAGGTGTGGGTGATGTTTTATAAGCAGGCTGATGGGCTCTGTTCCCTCTTGACGAAGGAACTGCAGGGTTATTGAGTAGTTCTTTACGAGAAGTTATTTCTTTGCAGATGTGGCTATGGCCTCTAGTAGTAATCACGCTTTTTCATGACTTCTTGAAGCTTGTTGGTGATCTTTGTGCGTAGCATTGAAATAAGAGACGAAAGTACGAGGTTATTTAATGCCTTATTATCCCAGAGAGAATAGTTGTATGATGTCATGAAGAATTTCAATGGAACATAATATTTCAATGTCATTCACATTTCTGCTTACAATATCTACAGTTTTACATTACGACATACAGAGCTATGTGTTTTTTTTAGTTATGGCCTCTAACAGCATGGTATGATCTGCCTTTATTATTCAGAGTGATCCTCCATGCCTCTGTACTGAAGGCATAGCTAAAGTCAGCTAACAGAAGAAAAGTCTCTTCTGTGGTAAGAAGAATCTCAGTTATCAAAGCTATTAGGGTGGATTTTCCTGACCATTTTAACTTGGAAAGGTCTGAGAGTGCCACTGGAAAACACCATCCCTGCTGCTTGTTTCTGTTTCCTCAGTACTCCTTCTTACTGGCCTTAGTGCTTGTAGAAGAACAGATCTGGCTGAAGAAATGACAAAAAAGAGTAAGTTTTGAGTGATCTGTGTGTTTGTTTTTCAGCGATGTGCATATTGTAAGCACCTTGGAGCCACTATCAAATGCTGTGAAGAGAAATGTACCCAGATGTACCATTACCCCTGTGCTGCTGGAGCAGGCACATTTCAGGATTTCAGTAACTTGTCCCTCCTTTGTCCAGACCACATTGATCAGGCTCCTGAAAGATGTAAGTACACTTTATTCAAATGCCACATACTGCCTCAGCTGAAGATTTAGTAACTCCATGTATTTTTTTTGTAACCAATATCCTACTTCAGAAGAGCAGAGTATCCTGTAAGATGCCTAAATTTGCTTGAGTAAGCTTAAATTCAGCATGTGATTTTATTCATAAACTGCTGACATTGATGTTGCATCATAGTGTTTGTCACGTGAAGAATTGAGATTGTATATTGCATAGATTTCAGGCTTGTTGACTTTCTGTAAATAAATCAAGTCTACTTTATTTTTGAAAGCTATTACTAATTTTTTATTACAAAAACATATTCTTAATGCGCTTTTGATTGTGTCTTAGAAATAGAAGTGTAGTTGTGTAGATCCAGAGCAGTTAGGATGCATTTCCTGGTGATGTTAAAAAAATTATTTGCTTTCCAGTTGTTGTACATCCTAAAAGCTTGTTTGCAAACCAGCTTACGCTGTGCTTGCCAGGTTCTCATAGGATTCAAGAATCTCCACTGCAGGCAGGGCACTTGGCACTGTCATCAGAGTTGTATTGGAGTGTGTTCTTGTTACCTTTTCTGAGCATGTTTTTAGGGAAGCTTTTTTTGGCACTGTTCCATTCAAACTTTGAAATATAATTCAGTCAAGTATTTTTGAAGTTTTCTTTTTGCCATGTAGTATTACTTATTCGGACAGTAATTTGAACAGCAGAGAGGAAGGGGATATGTGTGTGGACCAGTTTTGCCTTTCAGTCTTAACTCAGACCTCTTCATCCTCTGTTGCTCACGCTGCCTTCAGGTGCAGGTTTGCCTTCTGGCTTGTAACTGGGGCCAGCAGAGGGAGCATTGGGAGCACAGGAGGGAGACTCCCTGCTCCGCAGGGCAAAGCCACCCTGACCTTGCTCACGTGGAGGAACAGCTGGAGGAAAAGCCCTGGTCCCTGAAGTGCTCCAATAGGACACATTCAATCACTATGCAAGATAGCTTTGGTGAACCACCTCTGTTTTCAGGAGCTGAGCTAAAGTTGAGCATGCTTAATGCAGGTGTAATTGTCAGAGAGTTTAGCAGTGGAACTGCAATACTGCTATTTAACAGGTGTAAATGAGATTTATTTGTAGAGGCCACATGTTTGTAGGAAGGACAAGGCATGCTTTTTTCATAGAGTCATAGAATGGTTCAGGTTGGAAGGGACCTTGGAGATCATCTTGTTCCAACCCCCCTGCCATGGGCAAGGACACCTCCCACTAGACCAGGTTGCCCAAGGCCTCATCCAGCCTGGCCTTGAATACTTCCAGGGAGGGGGGATCCACAACTTCTCTGAGCAGCCTGTTCCAGTGTCTCCAGTGTTTTTTGCCCTAGCTCAGATTAGAACATCTATATTGCAAGCACTTCGGATCAATAGTAGTTTTAGATCTGCTATGAGTTTTATTTTGTACTTATTCCACATGAGAATTGGTCCAAAGCTAAATAATTGAGCTGGTCCTAAAGGGGGAAATAGTGTAAACCTGTTTCTTTCGGTAAAACTTTATTAAGGTTTAAAATGAATGTACTTTTGTTATGAGAAGATTAGTTGAGTGTATCAGAAAACCAAATGGAAGGAGTAGTTATTAAATATATTAATTAAATTTGAATTTTGTAAAAATGATGAAGTTTTGTAAGCACAAGAACTACTGAGGAATTTCTTGGCTTCACTGGGTTTGTTGAATTGTTAATAATTTAAAATTAAATAATAATTGGAAAAATGATTTATTTGTAGCAAAGGAAGAAGCAAATTGTGCAGTGTGTGACAGCCCTGGAGACCTCTTAGACCAACTGTTTTGTACTACCTGTGGCCAGCACTACCATGGGATGTGCCTAGACATACAAGTTACACCTTTGAAAAGAGCAGGTTGGCAGTGTCCTGATTGCAAAGTGTGCCAGAACTGCAAGTAAGTAAGACTTGAAGGGCACGAGGGAAGTAAGCTCTTAGATGTGTGTGCTGTGATTCTAAAACATCTATTTTATTATCCATTCTTTTTCCCCCAAAAATGTAGATTATTTGCTCTGATATATGTGTTACAATATTCTATCAGTTTAACTAGTCAGATCCTTGTGCTGGAATCTGTAAGAGCCAAGCTGGATTTCCTGCACATCATGCCCCCAGAGTTTTCATCATTTTGGCAGGTTCTGGAGAGCTGCTAAATCTAGTGATTTCATCATCCTTTTGTACAGGATGTTTTTTTTTTCAAATTTACCAACTTAACAGATTAGTTTGATGTAGTACCTTTACAATTTGGGAACCTGAGAAAAAAACACTGAATTACTGCCTCATATACCTGATCAGGCAGCATGTTGTTTTTTTCTGAGCAGAACACTCACTATTTGGCTGCATCCAGGTTCTCTTACTTTCAAGAAGGCTGTTCCCTAATCACACACAGCTGACAGCAAATGCCAGCAATGAAGTTATAGTTATGCATATTCTAAAAAGTGTCCCTGAAAGTGACATTTGCTAGCAAACTCTTGAGTCAAGAAGTAGAAGAAAATCCATATAAGGTGACATTGTAGGAGCTTTGCTAGTCAGAGATGATAGTTTTGGATTATTTTTTTTTTTAGGAAAAAATGTATTTAGACTGATCGTAGGAACAAGTAAAAACGCATTTTTTTCAGAAAGAAATAAAATACATATTTCAGATTTTGAACTGATTTCAGTACAGAAAGGCCATTAAGTCTACCTACATGTCTGTAAATGAAAATGGAGTGATTGCTGGAAGTCTGGTTGCACAGACTCAGCACTTTCTACAGTAAGCATGATATACTTAATTCATATTTAATAGAGCCATTTGTTAGTGATGTTCATGTATTTTCATAGCTCAGCTATCTACTTTTCTGTTCAGGCTTTTCATCAAACAGATTTTTTGTTGTGACTTATTTAAATAATTTTTAAAATACTACTATTTTTGTTATTCTTAGACATTCTGGGGAAGACAACAAGATGCTGGTGTGCGATACATGCGACAAAGGCTACCATACTTTCTGTCTGCAACCAGTTATGGACTCTGTACCAACGAATGGTTGGAAATGTAAAGTGAGTTGAATGTTTTCAGAATAATTCCTCATCATTACAGGGAACCAAATTTTGCTACCCACATTATGCTAGATGTGTTGCAGATGGCTGTTACCATGTAACATACCTTGCAATTTCTGAAGGAATCCCAATTACATAGCTCCAGAGAGGAGAAGGGAGGAGAAGGATCCAGGGGGAGTGAATAACCTCTGCTTAATGACAACTGCTCTCATAAACTAAAATAAGCCACATGTAAACCACATGTAAACTAAAAGCTGTTCAAAGTATTATATGTGATCTATCCTTGAAGGCTGGTTATATTTGACCACTCCTTGATTTCCAGAAGGGGAATTCTTCTATAGCTCCAGGGTTCCTTTGGATTTGAGGAGGGCAGGGTGCAATTGTTGTTTAGTCAGTGACTTTGTGAGTAAGTACTAAAAATACAGTTTCAAGGTAACAAGGGAAATCCCTATACGTGAGATGTATGTCATTTCATAGTCAATTAGTGATAGTCATAAGAAGACAGAGGTAAGAAATACTCCTCTCAAGTAAGGGAGTAGTGTGAGGAAACTTCTTGCAGTTGCACAAGGTCTTTATGATCTGTTATCAGATCATGGATAATTTATTAATGTTATCAAAGATAGAAACTTTCTTTAATACAAAAGAGGATAATGTCAGTTAATGCATAATGTGAAATATCATAATTAACAATTAAATTCTTGTGATCTCTAGAACTGTAGAGTATGTGCTGAGTGTGGCACACGAACAAGTTGTCAGTGGCACCATAATTGTTTGGTATGTGACAGTTGTTACCAGCAGCAAGACAACTTATCTTGTCCTTTCTGTGAAAAACTGTGCCTCCAAGACTTCCAGAAAGATATGTTGCATTGTCACATGTGCAAAAGGTGAGTCCTGTAGTTTTGTTAAGTTGTACTAAAATGCCTAAAGCTTATAGTGAGCTGTATGACATTAATGAATTTTTGTGAAAGGTTTAGGCTGTGTGTGGTGCACAGTACTGTTACATCTTGTGCAACATCTTGATGCTCCAACCCTAAATACCACAGACATTATTAGATAGTCTTATTTTAATCTTAGCAAGTGAGTTGTGATTGGCAGTTATCTGTCCTCTCTTGATAATAAGGTGTACAGAGAAATACATGCTGCTGCTGTTTATTATATTACATCTATTTTGTGAGTAAACAGACAAGAAGGGTCATCATCCTAATTTTTATAAGCACAGTTTTAATTTTTACATCTCTTCATTGCATAAGACTGTTTTGTAAACAGAGTTAGTAGCAAGGGTCTCCTGTTGTTAAATTTTCAAGTTTGTGCTCTCTGTTCTCTTTTGTTTGTTTTCCTGTGCCAGTAATAAGAACTAAAACAAGAACAACAAAAAAGTTATTGGGAGTCCTTAAGAATGTAGACCATTTCATATTCAGTGCTTTGTACCTTGCTGTGCAGCATCCTCATACTGCTTGTATGTGTTGTGGTGTCTGATTGGCTTTAGCAACAGTTCAGGACTTCATGTTTATATTTGTTCAGTGCTTGACACACTGATACATCATTTTTATTTCTCTAAAATTCTTCCTGGTATCGGTTGAAACTTTTTATTTCCTCAGAGGAATGGAAAACAGTGCTAGTATATTTTGTATTTTTATTACTAAGATCTCAGTCAAACTAAATTAATCTCCCCAGGTGGATTCACATAGAATGTGACAGATCTCCAGGTAGTGAATTGGAGTCTCAGTTGAAAGACTACATCTGCACTCTTTGTAAACAAGGAGAAGGGGATCAGACACAGTCTTGTGATGTAATGGATACTTCTGAACTCATTCCTGAACCTGACAGTATAACAGGTAATCAATTGCAGTCTTTATGTTTTTAAAATATTAACATCAAAGCCAAGCATCTGCTGATGTGTCACTAAGGCTTCTGTGAATGAACCATTCAAATGCTGTAGACTTCATCCGTTCCTTTATTTAGTGGTAGCTTCTCAAGCAATCCATGCATGAGTTGTCTTCTCAGTGTGCTTTCTGGCTCTTTGGCTTCAGAATCTTGTAGTAAACACATAGACAAACAAGCACCTTTATAGTGACTTCCAGCCATTGCAGCTTGTAGCTGTGAACTTCTCTAACTTTACTTCATTTGGTGCAGTTCATGAATGTACTCATTTGACAAATCTCTTGGGAAACTCCTGTCTGTCAGGCACAAGCTAGCTTCTGGCAGATGTTTCTGGAGACATCCAGTTTACCTGTGTTCCTCTTGCTGCTCAAGCATCTCATACTGCCTGTTTGCCTCACTGTGTCCAGGTAGGAGACAGCAGTGGGAGCTGGAGTATGTTCAAGGGCCAGGTGCATTTAACTACACAGCTTTTAATCAGGGTCCTTTTTCAAAACACTTAGCAATTAATGATTGCCTTCTGAGAGCTTTTTGTCTGCATAGGCTAGACAAAAGGTGGAAAGGGAAGTTGCTGGAAAGTTTGAAGTATTTTTTAAAAGTATTCAATGGCAGTAAAGAAGCACTGAGAGAAATTGAATCTCTTGATCTGAGGCTGGTGAGTCACCCATGAGAGCTGTGTAATGAAATCATGACTGAAAGCTTTCCTGCATTTCATACCATGCGCTCTCTTGGATAGCACCTACCCATGCAAGCTGAATTTCCTAAGAGAAGTGCAATTGTTGAATTTGGAAGCAAGGTAAAATCTAACAGATGAACTGCTCTGCCACATGCATTTCTGATGCCTAAGCAGCAACGCTTGTGCACTGAACTTTTGTTAAAAGAAATCGGTAGCTTGGTTGCATAAGTAGCTGTTTTTGAGAGCTCGGTAATTTTTCTTCGGAAAGGGAAAGTGTTAAAAAAAAAAAAAAGTGGTTCTTATGTGTTCAGACTGAAGTTTTGCATAAACAAGTCACTTTCTTTGATGTAAGCCAGTACAGGTAAGCATCATACACTTCTGGTAAGCAGTGGAGGAATGATGAAAGAGGTGATCCCAGAGAAAGGTCAGTGGCAGTAGGTAAATGTATGCAAATGGGTGGAGGAACTCTGTGAGTGAACATGTGCACCAGGTTAGAAAGAATGGCAAGTTCAACGTGTGGTCTGTTGTGAGAGGTTACTAGAGGCTGTTGGACTCTAGGACAGTGTTTAGATGATTTAGGAAGTAGTATGTGTCGTATCTAAACTCTCAGTCAATTACTGCAAACATTTCTGAATAAGTTACAGGCTTAGCTGAAAGGCTGAAGCTGTAAGTAGTGCTTTTATGATTTCTAGCTGCACAGAAACGTTGACAAGCATACTTTTCTCCCCAAGGAAGAATAGGACTGTTATCTCAACTGCTAGGAATAATCTGGAGCTATTACACGAGTACAGTCATACCGTAGTTGATGCCCAAGAGAACACTTCTGTACATGAAAATCAGATATTGAGCCAATTTGAGTGATCATTTCCTCAAGGTTAAAATATCACTTTAAAGTTAGCAGAGTCTGCAAGCAGTTCTTAAGTGCTAAAAGTAGCATCACCTAATAGTTCCTGACTTCTTGAACCTTGAAGAGGCCTTCCTGAACAGAACGCTGTATTTGTTTACCCTTTTTGTGCTGATGTCCACGAGGGATCAGTTCCTCTTGAGCTAACATTTGCTGTACTCTTTGTTTTTCCTGCTCCTGCTTTGTCTAGTGCATTTTAATGAACTTCCTTCATTGAAAAAGCTTTTATGTGAGAAAAAAACACGTACTTCCTGTTTGTGCTCTATAACAATACTGTCAAATGAAGAAGTACTGAGCAGTGCCTCTTTTCATGCAGTTTTGTATTTTAATATGGGGAACTCATGGATAAAGGCATGATAGTTCTAAAGTGGTGAAATGTGCTATCATGTAGTTGGAATTCAACAGATGTGTTGAAAATCAGTGTTCTGTGTGCTGATGATAGATGGAACATCATGTCTGTGTCTTGAGCCTTTAGAGTATTTGCAAAAAAAAAATTTGAAGCCTTTGTCCCATAAGTTCTGTTGAATCTGAAGTGGAATTTGATAAAAGACCTTTTGGATTGCTCAGGTGATGCAAAGGAGTCTGTGATGATGTCTAAATTATGTTTTCACAATTAGGTATATATTATTGCTTTACAGACCTTTTGTGCTGTCTGAAAGGTGTTAAACAGCTTCAGTGTTGATGAGAAAAAGACCTCATCTTCAAGGAGTACTCTATATTCTCCCTAACTTTTTCTTATTGACCTGTTGTGCCCTAACTCCTATCATATAGTTAAATATTGTTCTGTTCAGCCAAAAGGTCAAGCAGTGACAGAAACTGCTGATGCAGAAGTAATAGAATAAATACCATATCAATGTTGACAATTTCTTTGACTCTCCTTAAGCTTGTACGAATGAAATGGGAGTGGAAGGTGGTGGAGAGGATGTGACATTTCAGGAACAGCCCATTACTGATAATGGCCCTGGTCAAGAATCAGCTGCTGGATGTGTCACAGATGGTAAGGAACAGTTTTGCAGTCTGAGAAAATAACACTACGGTGTTCAGAACCTTTTCCCATTCAGTGGAGTTTGTCGTGCTTTATGAATTTAAGGGAAAAAATGTTTGGAAAGCAGTAGGACGCAAATTGCTTAGGTTCCACTATCGGAACGCGTAGGCAATAACATTAATTTTTTTGTTAATGTAGCATTCTGTTCAAGGCAAAGATAGTCTTCAGAATATTTGTGTAAGAAAAAGTCACTTCAGTTGTTTGTTAGGAATGACTTTCTCCTTAAGCTGGAAAAACAGATACTTTTGTGTCTGTTTCTCTTCAAGTCTCTTTTGTTTGTAGCTGCAAATAACTGGTTTGGATGAATCTTCCCATGTGTGTTTTGGGGCACACCTTAGAACTTTCCAGATTGTGTGCTTTATGTCTGTAACTCTGCAAGTGTATGTTTGGTTAAGTTTTTCTCCTTTTTTTTTTCTTTTTTTCTTTTTTTTCCATTTGCAAATAGAAGAATTTGTTTAATAAAGCACATGCAGCCAGGGTGTGCTGCAGTGGGTGATCACTAACGTTCTGGGAATAAATGCATCTTACAATCACGCAGCAAGTACCAGCCAGAGGAAAGAACACAAATGGAATGGGTTCTGGGTCAAGTCATCTAAGTGTGTTAGTGATTGATAGTAGTGGTGAAGCACTTTCACGTGTGTCACATCCACCTTACCCCACAATAAAGGAGGAAAGGAAAATCAAGAAACATGAATGTAAAGCCAACGTAAAAAAAATCTCCCAGGTTATCTGTGATCACCACGTTATGTTTCATAGCTTGTAGGAGGTACAAGGGCCATGATGTAAAACTTTGATCAGGGATGACGCATCGATAGTAAAACGGTAGGCTTTGAACTGCAGTGGCTGAGGAGTTTGTGTAGCAGTGTGAATCTGAGAGTGCAAGTGCAGCAGAAAGTAAGTGGACTGTAAGAGAGTCCATCAAAAGAAGGTATTAGAGGCCAAATTCAGAGCAAACAATGTGGTCCTCCGTGGAATGAATACAAAACTGCAACTCCTCCACAAAGAAAGCTGTGAATGAAATGTGCTTCATTTGATAACAGAAAAGGCTAGACAAATACTTGCAAAGGAAATATTTAAGATGTTACTGAATTGATGAACTATATAAACTATTTCTGTTTCAGGTGATTTCCTGAAGTCTAGAAGAGCACTAGGAGGGAAATGTTTTTTGTTTGTATATGTCCTGTTATTCATCTTAGCTGTGTTGGCTTTTTGGAAGAGTTGGGACAGATGCCTTAAGTTCATAAACTTATGCCATCATATATCTTCAATAAACACAGATGAAAAATGAGAGGCTACTTTTAGCTGACTACTTGGAAATGTTTGTTCAGATTGCTCAAAAATTAATCTAAGGTCTGCTGAATGCTCTTTATTTTAAAGCAACATTCCTTGTTGCTTACTGTAACTTATTCATCTATGTCAACTTGACTCACAGCAACAGAGTGATGGGAGCTTTGCTAGTACTTGCATTTGGAAGTATTTTTTATGTATTGTTGCTAACTGAGAAGCTGCTACTGGTACCTTAATGGAATCTTATTTTCCCTCAGTGCCTTTTTGTAGAAAACACGAAGGCACAAGTTTGAGCTTGTGCCTGAAAATGTCCTACTTGTGAGTGACTCTGCGATGTTTTACGGGGCAAAAAAAGAGATTGTAGTAATCTATTTTTAGGATATATTCCCGCTGTTCAAACATAGGTGCAACAAAAGATATTTATAAAGTATGTTTTAAGATATGTATAAAATTCACTTAAATAGAGTGATAGTACGGGTTGTGCGTGATGAATGCCGGGTATACTTGTTGACCAGCACACCTGTGTATGTTGTTCATCGTCATACTGAGCTTTTAATATGATTCTACTTAGTTACAGACATATCACCAGAAGAAAAGACCACAGAACTGGAAACAGAAGTCTCTAATGAAGTTAATTCTGCTGAAATGGAAATGTCTCCTAAAAAGACACCAACATCTGGTGACAGTCAGACTGAGAAAATGACGGAAGTGATGGAAGGCGTGCAAGCTGTAACACAGCAGGAGTTAGACAAACAAGTGGAAGAGACACAGCTACCCCAAGGTAGTGCTGAGGTGTCAGAAGTATCCACAGTAGACTCTCGGTCTCTGTCTTCTGTACCTGAGGCCATAACCGTGACGCCAGAAATACAAGGGACTGAAAGTAAAGGAGATGGTTGTGTCCATGTAGAGCAACAACTGGAAATAATAAAAGTACAAAAAGAGGTAGAAAAAGGAGAAACCCATGAAAAGTCAGAAACACCAGCTCTCCTAGAAGTAAAAACTCTTTCTGCAAATGAAGGTGTTGCGAACAGTTCACCAGTTGCAGACAAACCCATAAAATCACCAGCTGAGACTTACCCCTCACTTCCCCCATCAGTTAACATAAACAAGACAAATGTGTCTTCCTCACCGGATGTTTCCTTAGACTTGCATTCTGCACGAGATGTACAGCACACTCAGCCCCCAGCGTTGCCTTCCACTGCTGGAAGTGCTCTCCCAACGACTTACATATCAGTCACTCCAAAAATTGGCATGGGGAAACCAGCCATCACCAAACGAAAATTTTCTCCTGGAAGACCCAGGTCAAGACAGGTAAGCATGCAGAATATTTCATTATGTATTTATGAAGCACGTATTAGTTAGAATTTCAGTATAATCCATTGAATTTGCTTATTTTTTTAGAATACAGTATGCCTTTATTCTCCCGAGTGTGTAGTCAATTTCTTCAAGACAGTAATATCATGTTAAAGAATTGGAAGGTCAGACATCATGAAGGTTTTGTAGTGAGAATTACGGTTTCTTTTGGATCATGCTTAGAGAAAAATAAAATATTTGTTATACTTTTAGTATATATGTTACAAATGCTGATAAACACTATGCGTCTTCCATCTTCTCGCTCTTTTTCATATACTCATATTTTGGCTAATACTTCTAAAATGTGTAAACATTTCTTAAAGTGACTGCCATAGAAACATCTGCAACAACACTGTTTCCATCATGCTTCCAGATTTTTTTGTGGTCAGTATTTTAACGGTGTTGCAAATAATTTAATGGCTTTGTTCTATGAGCAAATACTGTCTGATATCAGTTGTTGTGGTTTGACTAGGATTAAATTTGATAATGGAGAGGATGCTCAAGTCTGCAGCTTTCTGCTCTGTTCTAATCACGTAGTTGTGGGAAAAGTATGAAAAAGTATGTCAGTGTGACAAACTGCTGCTTCATTTCTGTTTTCTTCACAATTTTATTTATTTGGGACCTCCTGGTTGAGCATTTAACATTTTTATGAACTTTGAACATGATAGCTAAAGGTTCAAAAATACAGTCAAATTTTGGTTCTTAAGTTATGAGACTGTTCTGAAAAGGTTAAAATAAATAATAAAAGACAGCAGATACAAAGCATTCAATTTGGAAGGTCTTAGAGTATCTCTGGGTTAGTTGTTTATTTTTTGTTCTCATATGCAAGCGCAGCAGAGCTCGTAGAAATTACAGTGAACTAAAAATGAACCGTTGAGCTAACATGAAGAAAGTGTTTGATTACTTCTGCTCTGTTGTTGTTTTAAAGTGAACAAACATGATCACTTTGAAAAATCATTTTCCTAATAATATGTACTATCTTAAGAATTAAATTTATTTCCTCATTTAACAATTTGCCTTAGATTATCATGAAATTTTCAAAAGGGGTGGAGCTCTTAAGCAGTATAAAATAAGACTGAGTGTTCTGTTGGGGAATTTCCTTATTCTTGTTTCATGTTCCAGCAGAAGTTGTATTTATTTTTCTAAGCAATTTGCCCCTGCTCTTAATGGAGACCAGTATTATGGTGCTGCTGATAAAATCAGTTGAGTGCCAGAGTGCCCATTTAGGACAACGCGAAGACTGATCCCCAGCTGTAAATGCAGTGATGCTAACTTAATGTAATCTGTTCACTATTTTGGAAGTTCTGTTTTCAAATAAAAAGGTACTTGGCATCTTGCAGTACCTGTTGCAGAACTGGACAAGTTACTTGTAAAATTAATGAGCTACCTTCAAAAAAAAATTGTTGAGATCTGGAAAGATTTGCTTTGATTTTGGCAATCTTTGACTCATGCTTTAAAGGCATATTAAGCTGGAACTTAAGTGAATAATAATTTCTGGTAAGAAAAGCACGTGCATATTTTGTTTTAAGTCCCGGTATGCTGAATCTACTTTCCATTGATTGAATAATCAGGTTCAGGTCAGGCACAGACCAGCACTTTGTGGAAATCGGTGACAGTGAATATACTGAATATACTATATTCTGACAGTGAGTATATGAAAATTTTTTTATCTGAATATACATGATTTGTGAAAGATAGACACTGTTTTCCTAACCTTCTACCAGCAATCTAAGTTTAATGTAACTAATTGGTAGGGATTTGGTTTTTGGCATCTTCTTCAGCCTTTTCACTGTCTAATGCTGTTATGTTGCTTCTTGTCAGGACATGGTTTGTGAGCTGCAGCTAGGTGAGTGCTTAGCAACAGCGTAAAGAGCAGGAAAATAAGATTAACAAATCACACAAAATAGGATTGGATTATTTTTATTATTTGGAGATTGTTGCCTCCATACTTGGTGAAGCTCAAGTTGGACCCAAAACTGCTTTCTCTTATTGCACAAAGGAGCTGTCATTGCAGAAGTGATCACTTCTCCAGGACCACACAGGTTTAAATTAGATGCTTCGTTAAGTGTGTGGTTGCTCCATGGGTGTGCTGATGGTAGCCAGTTCTCACAGATGGCAATATTCTCCACTTTCCCTTAGAAAATGTGAATCTTCATGTGTAATCTGCCTTCTTAGAATGTCCTGTTTCTTTTATAAGAAAATGAAAAAAAATCCATTGCAATGGATTTATGTAACTTTGTGTGAAGAAGAATAGGAAAAATATCTCTGGATCCCATGAATATATTTTTTCTCAACTTTGTAAGACACATAAGTTGGGCCTTCACTAGAGCCAGAGGAATCCATATACATGAATAGTTTCTGATTTGGATTTGTTATCATTAAATTTAAGTTACTGTGCTGTGCATTAGGATGAATGATTGTCTCTTTCTTCAAAATCTATGAATACAATTGCTAATAAAATATATTTGGATAATTATTCAGTTTCAGTATTAAATGAAAAGTCATTTATAAGTCTCGCTAGGGAAAGCAAGAAGGGCTTCTTCAAATACATGAATAACCATAGGAAAACTAGCTACAGGTAAGCCTTCAGTCTCTGAGGCCATTCTAGTGAGAGCCCACCATCCACCCAGCTTGGCATCTCACTGGCTTCCTGTGTTTTTCACTCTCTTCTGTTTGTTACCCTGTTCTGTTATGGAGCCAAATTGTCTTTTCCATGTATCCTGAGTGCAGCTCGTAGATCAGAGATACTTGCTAGTAGCTGCCAGCACAACAAAGTTGTTAGAATGCTGACCTCAGAGTTGTAGCTGTGCACTGTTTTCTCTGTGGAATGCATAGATTGTCCACCCATGCCTATAAATAATTTTCAGATTTATGCTAGGGAGAAGAATCTCTGCTTTGATCTTTTTCATTATCTTTTTCCTGAAGGAGCAATCTCAGAAGAAGTTGTCACATAAGTTAGTTGGTGACTAATCTGACATTTATCTAGTTTGAAATAAATCTTTGCAAGAAAAACAGGGTTATTTTTTCAACAAATGTATGTTTTTAGTGGTATTGGGTGTACTTATGTATCTGAATGGAACAAATTGGAAGTCACCAGTTATTTTTGCAACAGTGCCTTGAATTGGTGAGTGTAATGTGAAGACAATGACTGGAGGGTGTTACAGTGTAAAACTGGTAGGTAGACTTAAGAGTGATCTGTGATATTATATTATTGAGTAGAAAATAAACTTCTGCTGGATTTGTTTTACTTTAAGCATTATTTTAGAGTGCATTCCATGGAAAGTAGCAATTAGACAAAATAAAGGTATTCATTCTCATCATGAAGGTACTGATAATCCATCTTAGATGGCTCACTGTGTATTTCTAGGTGTTTGAAGAGATTTTCTAAAATTACACTGAAAAATGAAAAACATGATGGGCTCAGATGCAAGTTCTTCTTTGGGTGTTGTGGCCTTTTCACTATCTTCCATTACATGGTACTCCTTTAGTCTGTTACTATAGTGGTGGTGTTGAAAAAAAAGCTTTAAAAGGGTTTGTTTAAAGGTTTAGTTTTTCTGAGGGTTTTTCTGGTTTTTGTTTTGTTTTTGTGAGGCGAGCTGTATTTTGGACAGATTAAATGTTGTTCACAACCCTAACATTACATTAGATGTTAAAATGAAAGTGCAGGTTTGTGTATCTGCGGTTGCAGTCTACTTCATAAAGTATTAAGCTGCACAACACAGCCAGTGGTAATTGAGTGAGATCTCCTGACCCTCGATGACATTGTGCTTCCTTTTGTTATAACTTACTTGCAGCTGTGCTGTTCAATTTGGAGTACTCAGGGATGCGATGGGGAATTAGAGCTTCCTGTTTCTGTCAAAGGACATAATTATTGCCACAAATAGAACTTTCTTCACTGTTGTGTGGTAACAGGCATTAATTAAAAGCCAAAATATAATTAATGCATCTCTTTGATGTAATTCATTTGTTCAAAGTATTGTGGAAGTGTGTGTTTTTAATTAAGTTTATCTGACCAAGAATTCAAATGGTTCTGATCTACAATAAAACTTGGATTAAATTTCCAATTTAATTCTGAACAATACAGTTCATGAATCATATACAATTCATTGTGTTTTGAAAGACCGAATATTTCATATTCAGATTTAATATTCTATTTGCTTTTTAATCTTTTCAATATAGTTAATCATTAGAGAAGTGTATCTTCTTAAAAGGGAAAATGATTTTGTACATCCCCAACGAGAGTAGGTGCTTGTAGTTGTTGATTAAGTGTTTTCAGCATGTTGGAGCTCATGTCCCCTCCCTTACAGGTTGATGGAGAGATCGTTCCTGTGATAATATAAGTTTTCTTTGTGCTGCTGTACAGATTTTCTTTGAGTTGCCGTGTTATAAGAACAATTACTTAGCACACACCATGAATTTTAGTAATACAGGGAAACTATAACTGAAATGCAGTAAGAGTTCTAACTTTATCCTGCTAGAATCAAAAGTTATTAAAAAGTTATTAAAAATCAGGCTGGCATAGTAAGGTTAGATGCCATATTGCCACGGATCTGTTGATGTGGTTGCTGAGCGGTGCGACAGTGCTTACTAAGATGGTGACATTTTGACAGAAAGGGAGCGGATTAATAAACGACAGGACTCTTGGCAGGACAGAATCAGACTCCAGCCTTTCTGTTTCTGTCTGGTGGAAGTTGTTACAGCCTGCAGGAGTGAGATTCACCTCGAGGGCCCACTGCAGCCATGGAGGCGGGCATGGGGTGCGCCCGGCCTACCCGGGCCTTGTCCTGCTGTGCCTCACGGTGCCCCTTGATCTGAGGATCAAGACTCTTTCTGTGGAAGCTTCTTTCTCCCTTTCCTCCGATTTCTAACTCAGTGCAGCTGTGCCCATGTTGTGTCATGAATGTCAGCCACAAATGTGCACAGGGCCTCTTCCCATGGGGCACAGGTCTGGGTGTGCAGGTATGCACCTGGTAGAGGGTGTTGAGCCCTTGCATCTGCAGAGCCGTCTGTGTGCTGACTGATGGATTGAAGTCAGGCAACATGCTGGAGTAGAAAACCTTGCAGTTCAAACTGTTGAACCAAGTGTGCTCATTTTAACCCAAATGCAGGCCAGCTCAGCTGCAGTATTGGTGGGGAAACGGGGATAATGATGGGTAGCTGAAAACACACAGGTGGTCTTCTGGCCACAAAGCAGATTGTAGCATGCGTGTCTGATTGCGCTTTTGGGTGGGAAAAGTTGGGAAGTTTTTATTTTTTTGAGTGCTGTATTGTCTGTATTCCCTTTTTCATGCAGGCATGGCTAAACTCCAAGAAAGTAGATTTGTACTGAATACCGCTGTGTCTGCACTGTGAGTTGTACCACTTGGACAACATAAGCATTGTTAAAATGCAACTTTTCCGTGTAATTAAGCTTTTAGGTCACTGACAGGTACTTCTTCTGGATCTATTGTGCCAGTTTGAGTGCTGGGCAGCTGGAGGGTGCTGCCAACCCAGCTCTGCAGGCAGAAGGCACTGTGAGGTTTCCCCCAGCTCAGCAAGCTCCTGGCTTGCACTCACCTCCAGCAGCAGACCAAGCTACCTGGCTGTGCCAGGAGTGCGTCCGGGAGGTCTTGTCCACGAGATTAGTGGATGGGTGGCCCTGTTCTTCAGCCTGTGTAGCTGTTAGCAGTGTGAGTTACAGTCAGAGGTGAATATACAGTTTGATGAATTGTTGGTTCCAAAGAAAATGTTTCCCGCACATTCTTTCTGGAGAATTTCATTTCAGAAAAATGTATTTCTCAAAGGTGTCTCGTTTAGGACTTATTATTATACATGAGTTTATTCCATATTATCCATGCTGTCCTACTGCTGCATGTCATTCTCGAGCAGGTAAACCTGTATGTCTTTCCGTTTGTTTAACTTCTCATCATACTATTATGTATTTGTTCCTCTCCCAAACTTAGAATTAGGAAAATGTGTTATCCTTCAAATATTCTCAGCTGTAAATTCAGAATGAAGGTGAAGGTATCTATTCCAGAGCCTTTGTGTAGAGTTCAGGAATGTCTTCCACAGATTTTAGTGTGCATGAGGAACTTCAACATCATTTTGTGTACATCTTAATCTTAGCACTTTCTTCTTGTTTTGCTGTATTTCTTGTGAAGAATTACAGAATGTATCACCATGGTGGGAACTGTATAAATAGAGATAATAATATAATCAATTACTTGAAAAGAGTTTGTAGGTACGCTGAATGTCAATTACATATATAAAAATTATATAATTATTTGATATCACAGCGTAACATGAAAACACTAGGGTGAAAAAGCCTTAGTAGTGGGATTTTCTAATGGTTTATTTATGGCAAACTTGCAGGAGAGAGATGTTTTATTAATTACCATGGCTATTTTTCTTTTATTTTTTTCTATGGTATGTTTATATTCCTTTTGTTTCATGTACTTCTAAGATTAGTCGTAGCTGTGCTTGTCAGCAGTTCACTCTCAAACAATGAATAAGAACATCTGTTCTTTCAAAATGGGATTTGAAGTGCAAAAAGGGTATCCTGTTGTCTTAGAGAGCTGCCTCCTCAGTTTGATGCAATACAGTTTAGGGCTGTAATTTACTGTTGTTATGATTGACTGCTTTATATTTGTATTATGTTTTGTTTATAAAACTCACTTTGTTGTACTTAACCATCACTTCGAGGTTTATTTGTTTCAGTGTAAGATTCAATGACAGCCTAAAAATTTCCCACCTTCCTCTCACTCAGTGTGAACTAATTTACTAGTTAATGTAGAAATGCCTATGCCTGCATGTGCTTTGCTTTTCAGATTTTTTTTGTTGCTTGCTTTTTTTTCTTTTTTCTTTTTTTTTTATGTTGCGAAGTTTTATACATCTATTTTCTCACCTACCGTATCCTAGGGGGCTTGGAGTACCAATAATACAGTCAGCCCACCTTCCTGGTCCCCAGACATTTCAGAAGGTCGGGACATTTTTAAATCCAGACAGCTTCCTGGCAGTGCCATTTGGAGCATCAAAGTGGTAAATAATTTGAATTTATTTTCATATGTCCATTGCTATCTTTCTGCTGTAGAGACTACTGATGAAATTCTGTCTATCTAATTGAATTAATCTTCCATTTTAGTACTGTTTAACACATTTAAAAATCATTCAAACTCTGGAGCTTTCAGGTTAAAAAAAAAAGTTTGCTTTCCAGAGTGTCCAATACGATAGCATTGCCCTGATACTACACAGCAAAGACTAGTTTATGTTAGCAGTTTTTTGTGTGTGCTTAGTACTTCACTTTTTGTGGTTGGCTTTACGTAGCCATCAGAATAAGTTACATAAGAAGGAAACTGTCCTGGCAGTAAGGTAAGCCAGACACTGAAAGGAGCAGAGCTCTGAGGTGGGGCTTGGCTTTGTTGCTGTGGATAAACCCTGCAGAGCAGATTCAGAGTGACAGCGATTTCAAATACAAACACAAACCAGCTGTCCTACCTGATTAGGTGGACCAAAGCTTGTATCCACAATGACATTTACCATTCAAAATACCTGAAGAAACTAAGTGGATTTTTTTTCAAATGACAAAAAAACTACATGATGAAACACTAACAAATAGCTGTAGGTTCCAAATAATTTATTTTCATTTCACTTTAACGCTCATGCTATTTTTATTTTCATTTGACGTTAGCTTAGCTTTTGCTGCTTCAAGCATTAATTTTCAGCTTACTGTTCAGCATTAACATTGATACAAGTGTGTGCTTATTCCTGTTGCTAGCTCTGTGAAAATAACAATACTGATATGGAATCTGAAACATACAGCATAAGAAACATGTCAGAAGAATTTACGTCTTAAAAATCCATTGATGCTTATATGTCCTGTCTGTGCATATGTATTAACTCCATACATGTAAGGACAACATTATCCCTTCACCTTTACTACATAGGAATACTTCAGCCATCAGTAGTGTTGCATTACATTAACCCTGTATTGTAAATCAGCTTAAATTCACGTTAATAGATGGATATGGATAAAAGCATAATATTGGCTTATTTGATATCTCCCTTTAATTAACTGTAAACTTTTATATCTTCTTTATAACAGGAGCTGGCATATTTGAAAAATGCTGTTAGTAATATTGGGCCTGTAATGCTACTTTCCATCCACAGAGCTCCTGTATCTCTGTCAGTGGAAACTGTTCATGTCTGTTGGTGACTCTGTCCCCCAGCAGCTCTGTTGTTCAGTTAATGTTGTTTTATTGAGCAAATGTTTTGTCTTGGTATTAAAAGCAACTTCCAGCAAATGTTTGGATGCATGCTCTGTTAGCGTTCTAGGTAATCTGTGGACAGAGTTGGGCTATCCTAGAAGCAGAGGTTATTCACGTATCTGAAATCAATAAATAATCTCATTGCTTATTTGGTAGTAGGAAAGGTGCTCATGTAGGCATATACCATAATTATCACCATCTGTAGAGAGCAAAGGCTCTGGAACGTGTGCTCTGTAAAGGTATGTGACACACTGGCCAGAGTTCAGGTAGGGACAGGCTCAGGATGTTCGTTTTCTCTCTGGAAGTGATTAGGGAGTTCCTCTTACGCTTTGTATTCAGTTCCTTTTGAAATAATAAGAAAGAAATCATGAAATGCAAACTGAATCACAGAAGCAGTATGAGGTAATTATTATTTAAAAACATATTTGCTTTTCTACAGTTAATTGTAATTGAACATACTTTGTGGATGCTCCAAGAGCACACAAGCACTGTATGTCTCTGCATATAAAATAAGGAAGCGGGGAGAAGAAGCTGTCTAAAAATAAGTGGATATTTTCTAAGAGAAGCATACTATTATGGGGAGTGTTGATCTGAGCTTAATTGATATAATTAATATAAAAAGCTCTCTCTCTATGTGCTGAATTAAGAGTTCAGTGGAGCCAACTCCTGCTTCGTGTTGGGAGTAGGATTGAATCCTAACAAATTCCAATGTTTGCTTCATTATTCATAGCATGAGAAAAGTGTCTTTGATTGCAGCTAATCAAGGGTCCAGGCCATATGCAGAATTCACATGAGCTCACTGCTGAAAAAGAAAAATGAATCATATAATAGAGGGTACTTACTTAGGATACTTTGCAACTGTGGAAAAAAATGTATTTCCATATTTCCAGTCATTTCTGAACAGAAAATAGATGTTTCTGGTTTTGGCTGTTTTCTCACTGGTGATAAAGGAGATCGTATTAATTCGTGTAAGTAGTTATAGGACTTAGAGGTATTTCACAATGGTTTATGCAGTAACTTGATGGCTATGGTCTAGTGTGCCCATATGCACTTGAAATCATAGTGTGTTTTTTTTTTACTTACATTTTCCCCTAAATGCATTGAACAAGTTTGAATCCCTATTAACAAAAGGACGTCAGACTGAATTTGACTTGTTGTCTTACATTGAATAGGGCCGTGGATCAGGATTCCCAGGGAAGCGGAGGCCACGTGGTGCAGGTCTTTCAGGACGAGGTGGCAGAGGTAGATCAAAACTGAAAAATGGAGTTGGGACTGTAGTCATTCCAGGGGTAAGAACACTTATTTTTAAGTCATATTGTAGTCTGTTAACATAAAATAACCTAGTTCAGCTATAATTCTTTCATTAAAATGCTGTATAAAGCCAAAGAACACTGAAAAGTAGAGGTATTTGATAAAATCTGCTTATTATTAAGATGTGTGATTATGAACTACAGCACTAAAGCAAAATGGACCTGAAGCAATTTTATGCACTGTCGCCACTTAAAGGGACAACTGCTGTGAGCCTTGGCATGCTCCTTCTGCTTCTGAAGTGGAAAACATGCCTAGTAAATGCAACAACAGAGTAGAGGAGAGCAAGGCATGTGCATACAAGTAAAACAGCAGACTTAGCAGATCAGACCAGAGGTTCTTCTACCCTGAAGACCAAACCTGACTGCTGAGGGAAGAGTACAGAAACAGAAGAGCCACAGAGAATGAGATACTACAGCAATTTGTGGCTTGGGTACTTGCTGAACAGGAGGTGATATCTTTGTCTTGGACAGACGTTGGAGTTTTCTGTCCTAAATTTGTCTATGCGCTTCTAAAAACTTCTGGCAACCAAGTTAACCTCTTTCAGCTCTACAGCTCATGAGCCTGTTGGATTCAGGAACACCTCCTTTGCTTTACATTGCTGCCTGCTTCTGAATGCCCACAGAGAAGAGACAGTTGAGAGGTGTTTTTTGTTAACTTCCTGCCACTCAGTTTTTTTTCTATAATTACTCCTTGTTTTCCTTCCAGTCTTCCTTTGCTAGTCTGGAGAGTGTCTGTATTTTTTGATGTTCCTTGTATGAAAACTGTTTCATATATTTGATCATCCTTGTCAGTTATTTTGTTGCGTTCTTTTTTTTAATTGATCTATGTTGACTTTGAACTGCCATTTTATATCCCAAAACTCAGCCTTATGAGGCTTTTAGTGCAATTCTTTATAGCTGTCATTCATTTTTTATTACTCTGAATATCTTAATATTGTTAGCAGATTTTGTCACCTGGCTCCATTTTCCAGATTGTACATGTGTTGAACACCGTGGCCTGTTAGTAGTCATCCCTATCAGGATTCTACTAGTGCTGTTCTCCCACAAAAAACATGAAAAGATAATTTATTCTGTTCTTTATTTCATGTTTCTGTCAATAGAAGGACCATTTCTCTAATTTGTTTCCTCTTAAAAAAAAGTCTACCTTTTTTTTTTTTTTTTTTAAGGTGCTCTGGTGAATGACTTTGCTAAAACCATTTGGTAGTGAAGTGCATAATATCAGTCAGATCTCCCTGTCCCCAGGCTTGCTGACTCCTCAAGAGATCATGATTTACCATACCTAAAGGTTCCTTGACTCTTTAACAAAATGTAATACATATCAATGTGACTGCAAGTGGTCTTACAATCAGATGTCAGATATCCTATTGGATGGTACATGACTTTCCCTCCTGAGAACTTTGAGAACACAGTAGTTACGTTTGCCATCTCCCACTCTTACAGCACTGGGTAATTTTCAGCACGTGGTTACTGCAGTTGTTAGTTCACCTATTTCATAGCTGAAATATGAACTTCTCTGAAATATGGTCATCTTTGAGCATTCTTCTTAAAGTTTGGTTATCAAGCAGCCCTTCAGATTTTGATGGGCTTCCTGTTCCTCATGTTGACAACTCCTTTTTATGTCTTTATCAAGTAATTCCTCTGGCTGTCTTTTGACTTTTTTTTTCTTATATACAATCTGCTTGAGTTATGCAGCATTGTGTGACTTTATGTTGCCTATTTAATAATTTCTTGGATTGCATCAACGTTTGTAATCTGAGAAAGAAACAGATGGTTTTGTCATTGCTCCCTTTTAAAGGTTAGAGTGGTTAAGCTTCTTAATAAGCAGTTTTAAACGTAGAGGATGAATTCCACTCAGGCTGGTCATAGGTACCTTAGTGAAGGTACCTTTGACACAGTCTCCCACAACATCCTTCTCTCCAAACTGGAAAGATATGGATTTGATGGGTGGGCTGTTCTATGGATGAGGAACTGGCTGCAGGATCGAACCCAGAGAGTGGTGGTCAATGGCACAATGTCTGGATGGAGATCAGTGACGAGTGGTGTTCTTCAAGGGTCAGTGCTGGGACCAATGCTCTTTGATATCTTCATCAATGACATCGTCAGTGACATTGAGAGCACCTTCAGCAAGTTTGCAGATGACACCAAGCTGTGTGGTGTAGTTGACACGCCTGAGGGATGAGTTGCCATCCAGAGAGACCTAGAAAGGCTTGAGCAGTGTGCCCAGGAGAACCTCATGAGATTCAACAAAGCCAAATGGAAGGTCTTGCACCTGGGCTGTGGCAACCCCCCCATCAATACAAGCTGGGGGATGAAATGATAGAGCATAGCCCTGCCGAAAAGGACTTGGGGGTACTGGTGGANGTTGTGATAGGACTAGGGGAAATTATTTCAAACTAAAAGAGGGGATATTTAGGTTGGATTTAAGGAGAAAGTTCTTTACGGTAGTGGTGGTGAAGCACTGGCACAGGTTGCCCAGAGAGGTGGTGGATGCCCCACCCCTGGAGACATTCAAGGTCAGGCTGGACAGGGCTCTGAGCACCCTGATCTAGCTGTAGTGTCCCTGTTCATTGCAGGGGAGTTGGATCAGATGACCTTTAAAAGGCCCCTTCCAACTCCAAGGATTCTATGATTCTATGAAATGGAGCCATTCACATATTTTGATGTTACAAAGCACAAGTTAATGAGAAGACAGGTTTTATAGAACAAACACTTAAAAAAAAAATTGTAACCGAACTGAGAATATTCAGTGAGGTAGAGTACAGTAAATAAAAACAGCCATCACTGTCCACAGTTTCCTATAAAAATTAGCACCTGTGACTTTTAAAGTAAATGGCAGTTGTTCTGCTTCATGGTTGAGAGCAACGATGTAGCTGTCTTATAATAATGTAGATGAAGGTAGCAATACAAAGAGATTGGCCTTTTGCCAGGTAAGTGGTTGAAATAGCAGTATTTTCAGCCCCTTTGCTACGCTCATTCTTACTCATGGAATTGTGACCAGTGGTCAACTACACAAATTTGGAAATAGTTTGGTACTTTTTGGGAATGGAGGAGGAGGAGGCAGATACGGGCTAACTCCCTTTGGCTCAAATCTTGTGTTAAACTAGCATCAAAATTGCAGTGATTCCATCCTTCAAATTATGCTCTTTTGTGTATGGAAGCAACTCTGAGGACTTCATGAAGTCTGCGGAAATGCATGCAAAGGAAAAACTCTCCCTAAACACCTTGAGAGGTGTTTCAGGTGTTTTTTTGGGTTAATTAGTTACAGCTGCAGAGTTCTCAGCAATACAGTACTTAAGCCATGTTAACAGTGTTCTTTTATTCCCTTTTCAGCTGTTTGTCAGTAGATGCTGATTTTCAGCAACAGTGTATCAGAAGGATTCCTGTAACTGTTGTAACAGTATTTATATTTGTCTCTAGTGATGTTTGAGTTTATAAAATATTTAAAGTATTACTCAAACAAAACTAGGTACATAAAATTTGAACAGTATTTAAAATAATCCACATTTATAAAACTAGAACATCAGGTAGAATGAAGTTACATTTCCCTAGCATGCATTTATCCTTTCTTTTTTCATAGAACTGTGTGCTCTTATCTTTCAAACCTTCATGTCCACTGCTAGTTCAGAGAATAAATACCTAAGCCTGTTAATGTAAACTCATGGGTGAAAAATTCTGCACAGCAAGATTTGCATGAAAGTCAGAACACAAAGCGTTCATTGATGTTTTCTTGTGACTCTCCCAAAATCACTAGGGTCTTCCTTCTTTTTGTTCCTGGGGAGCTATATATACACTGTATACCCTGAGTTCATAAAGAGCAGTTGACAGTAATGATGCTCTTAATCAAATGAGAATGGTAGCCTACAGCAAGGGCTTACAGACTGAGATCAAATCCGCAGTGAATTAGTACAACAATTTCTCATGAAGATAGGTTTTTATGAAAGACATTTGCACATTCTTCTGGTATCCTCAAAGATTGTATTCTCTGGTAGTATTAAAAATCAACATACTTAAGAGAACAGCTTTCATGTTGTATCATGTCTTAGAAAATGTGATGTGCTTTCTAATGATCTTACTTGTTTTAATAGGTCACAACTATGGATATTTCATCTAACAAAGATGAGGAAGAAAACTCAATGCATAATACAGTTGTCCTCTTCTCTAACAGTGACAAGTTCACTCTCCATCAGGTTAGTCTCAAAGATTTTCATTATGTTTATTTCTCTGCTTTTAATTAAAAAAGTAAATGAATGTCATTGCTAGGAGTTGCATCGTAAAGCCAGATAGCTGGACTTCACAATTAAATATTTTCTGGATTTACTGTCTGACATGTGTTGAAGATCTGCTCTTTTCTATAATTGCAGGATATGTGTGTGGTTTGTGGGAGTTTTGGCCAAGGTGCTGAGGGCAGGTTGCTCGCCTGTTCCCAATGCGGTCAGTGTTACCATCCATACTGTGTCAGTATTAAGGTGAGTGCTTTATTACATCAGAGATTGCTTGATGACATTGTTTTCATATTGTACTTTAATAGCACTATGCTGCCTTTGGTTTTGTTGTAATTAAGGGAGTCATTAACTTGTTAGATATTCTTCAGCTAATGTGACCATTATTTGTATGCAACTTGTGAAAGACTTTAATTAAATGCCATTTTATAGTATGCATTGCCTCAAGAGAAATTAACCTTTTTGTAATTTCACATCCATAAATAGCACTGATTATCCAGCAGTTGGTTAAAATAACAGTTTGAGATATAAGCTTAAAACCTAAATACAAGCAAAAATTAAAAACAAAGAAAAAAATGGTAATGCATCTTCATTTACTAGGGGCATAAGGTTTAGTTGATTCAATTTGTCTGTTGGCTGTCAGAATTGACAGCAGTTGGAGTGGTTAATTGATACATTTTACTTTCATTAGTCTAGGAGAGAATGTGTGAAAATGAAATTTGAATGCTGTGAGTTAGCAAGCACATTATAAGCTATTTACTGCAATATTATAAACTACACACTACTTAATATATAAGTAGTATCTAAAACTGGGATTTCTTTAAACACATCACAGAACTTTATTTTAAATGTACTTTACAAAATGTCATGTGCATTTTTCATGCAACTGTAGTTTGGTTTTGCATTTATATACTACTTTTACATTATTGGACCACAATCAATTAATTATTTGCTTTAGATGACTGAAGCCTCAGCACTGCCTGTCACAGATAATACAGGAAACATGCAGGATTCATAGTGATCTGAATCCTGGCTATACTACATACCTGAAAAAAGCAGCAGTGTGTTCTCCTTCTTCCCTGTGGGACCTGCTACTCCTATAGGGAATAAATAGTCGTACACACAGACCTACTGCAGTATGTGTTCTCTGACGTGATAGTTTACCCGAATTTATATTCCAGAAGAGTATCAGCTATCAGAAACTCCACACAGTTCCTGTTTATTTGATCCATTCCCATTTAGTGAAACTTCACCGAGTCTAATTGAGAAATGGCTACTTGTGATGTGGTTAGTGTGCATGGAAGAGCATCCCGTGCTGCACTAGCCAGGCCTCAATTTATGCAGTGATTGCACTTCACAGAGCAGAGTTCAAATAATTTTCACCTTGCCATTTGCAGATTACTAAAGTGGTGCTTAGTAAAGGCTGGAGGTGCCTGGAGTGCACGGTGTGTGAAGCCTGTGGGAAAGCTACAGATCCAGGAAGGCTGCTTCTCTGTGATGACTGCGACATCAGTTACCACACTTACTGCTTAGATCCACCCCTGCAGACCGTCCCGAAAGGAGGCTGGAAGTGCAAATGGTGTGTTTGGTTCTGGTGTCAGAAATACTGACTTTTTTGTTCGTTTTCATCACTTTGTATTTCCAATATCAATGTAATTGTAGTAATGTTTTAATTGTATTTGAGTCGAGTGTATTAAAGCAAACAAAATAGTTTTGTTTCATTCAGTTATCAATTCAATATGGAAACTGTTACTATGTTCTCTTTATACTCTTTTTTCGTGCCAAAAACCATGTAAGTTGAGGTGGACATTTTTCTTTTGAAACTTTTAGACAAAAAAACTAAACCACATTCACTGAAACAATTGGAAAAACTGATGTGCACTTCACCAAATTGCTCTCAAGATAAAACCCTCTGAGAACCATTCATGTTGTTTGGGTGAAATACAAACAAAACAGACCTCTTGCATGGTTAAATCTCTGTATCTCAAAGTGAATGGGAACTGGAAGCAGGAACTCCTTTGATCTGTTAAGCTGTTACAAACACCCATCTGCCTGTTTTTGCAGATTGAAATAATTTAGGAAGTGCTTTGAAATTATCAAAAATATGATAATGTTCAAAATCTAAAGAATAAATTTTCATTGAAATAAAATATTTTGAACTGAAATAATAAGCTTTTTTCCTCCCCTAGAATTGGTTAGTGATCTAAAACTTAATTATTCACCAAGTTCTAAGTTAGGAGGGTTTTAAAGCCGCAAAACAATTGTCTCATGAACTGAAAGTAACAGATCATTTTGTCTGTTCTGCAGGTGCGTTTGGTGCAGGCACTGTGGAGCAACTTCTCCAGGTTTAAGATGTGAATGGCAAAATAATTACACACAGTGTGCTCCCTGCGCAAGTTTGTCTACCTGCCCCATCTGCTATCGCACTTACAGGGATGAAGAGCTCATAATTCAGTGTAGACAGTGTGATCGGTAAGGATTCCTACTGTTTTACAGTTTTTTCCTGGTTAAACCTCATTTTATTTTATTTTTTTCCCCTAATGTAAAAGCATAAAGATGGAGGGAATGGTCTTGTGGTAAATAACACGAGATTGAATCTCAGACGTCTCTTACTAGTTCATTCCAAGTCATACCACAGACTTCACTATATGGCTCTGGGCAGATTAATTAATCACTTTGTGCCTAATTTTCCCCCTCTGTAAAAATAAATACTAATTCACCTCACGAGGCTGTTATTGTGAGGCTAAATGTAGATTACGCTGTATCAAGTGAGTAGTTAAAATGACAGCAAATACAGGGAGAAATTATAATACTAAGACATATTTGCTTCTGGTACATTGTTTTATAGAGTTTTCTTTTTCCTTTGAAGGGAAATAGGTAATCTGATACTGTATGTACAGTATTTAACACACACTGCCTTAGAAGAATGCTGTATATGGAGAACCTGTTTCATCCTTTCTCCTTAAAAGAATTTAAATTAAACAAGTATTTCACATTTACTTGGGCCATATACTGATATTTAGGTCTCCTGAAACACCACATATTTCCTTTAAATTGTATTTTTTCCCCCACTTAATTTCTAGATGGATGCATGCAATCTGTCAGAACTTAAACACAGAGGAGGAAGTGGAAAACATAGCTGATATGGGTTTTGACTGTACCATTTGTAGGCCATACATACCACCAGCAAACGGTAAGAAGACAATTGAAACCAATGGCAGGATTGCACACTGCAATAAATAGGTTTGGGAATGGGTTATGGTTCTTTTCTGTGGTGGAGAGTTGTAGAAGCAAGATTTTTTGGTTTTATTTTAAGGGCCTCCTGGAAGTGTCCTCAGCTCTTTCTCACCCTCTAGTAACTGATTGTAAAGCCATCTCTGCAGCCAAAGACAACCTAGGAGGGGGAATTTTGGCAGATTTATGGAAGATAATTTGTGTAAGGGACTAAAAACATTTGATATTGAAAAGGTAAAATGCATCTCACTTTGTCAAGCGGAAGAAAGAAAGAACTTAATTGCAGAAGAATATTGAAATCAGTTCAAAGCAGAAAAGTGTTCCATATATCAGTACTTTGAAGCCCTCTGAAGCAGCAGTAGCTGTAACAACAGTCATATGAGCATTTTTTCCCTCCTCTCCTATATTTTATTAACACCACTCCCTCAGCTCTTCCAGTGTTTAAGACCTATACTTCCCTAGCTGTGATCTTTGAAAAAAATCTCCGTACTTTCCTGCTTGGGAGTGTCCAGTTTTTTGTTATTTAAAATACGTAGTTGTAATGAATTTTATTTTTCTCTGGACATATTTTCAGCATTGATACTTCAGGAGCTGAGGTTACTGCAGTTTTTCTCTTGAGCACAGCTACACCATCTGGTTCTGTGGGATGGTAGTGGTTAATTTTATAGTGAGTGGCTTGTCAGCGTTTAGATTGGCCTATTAGATGATTTATGGTCTTGCTACAGGAATAGTATCCTAAGTCTGTTTTCTCTGCATGTCAGCTCACAGGAATTTCTGCTTCAGTCTGCTGCTTTAACAGAGCACTGACACCTCTACACATTTTTAGAATAATAGTACAGTGAAGTGTTCACATTAACCCTTTCTTGGGGTGTCATCAGATTTTGAGAGCATGGTAGGAGGCAGAAATAAGAACTAAGCAAATGTTTCAAGAAATAACCACCAGAAGGATTTCAGTAAGATTGGCTTTCCAAACACCATGAGACGTGTGTGAGAGGTCTGCCAAGAAAGTTCAGTAGAACATCTGACATCCCTTTATACCTCATGTCCTTATAACAATGTGACAATAATTGTAACTTTGTGATATGACCTTGGAAGTTTGTATGTTCACTTGTATAAATAGGTCAACTATGTACATCTGGTTTACTACACCTATACTACATGTGGGTGTAGTATCCCACTTGTATTGCTATTAGAAGTAATAATGGCATGCACATATTTCTACAAGTCACTTAGTGTTTGAAATCTACTTTCTGAAATTCAAAACAAAAAAGGTTTCGTTAAGTGAGAAAACCAAGAAACTTGTAAATATAACACAGTTTTCTGTTTCTTTTGGTGATAATCTTTGGGCACTTAAAACACAAAGGTCCAAATAAGGAATTATTGGACCTCCTCCTTTTTCTTATGAACTAGCGGAGCTACCTTTTAGAAGACAATAAGGTCCATAGTTTGTGAAGTCAAATAACTTCAGAAGGTGGTATCAGAGGTGTTTCACTTTCAAGCATAAACGGGCCCTTCAGTTAGTCCTTTCTGCACACCAGCTTGAAGATGTTTTGGGTAGGTTCGTCTTCTGAGGTATAGAAATCAGTCCTGCAAGACCTGTTAGAAAGTTTCCCACCTGTCTTTGCAATTTATTTTCACCTCCTTTATGAGATGAGTTTCTCTGCTTATTCTCTTTTGTTTTGACTAAGTCTGTGTAATAACTCTTAACACGTGTACATTTGCACAATTGCATGTCTGAGTATGTCATTTGGTGCATGTTCTAGAAATATTTGCATGTACTTTTATATGAAATGTCTCAGTGTTATGTTAATTTTTCTACAACTTGTTTGAAAAACGTGTAATTTTTTGTTTCATGATGAGAGCAACAAGCATTTGATAAACTTAGAAAACAAATGCTAACATTATAAAGTTTCTTAGAATATACCGTACTGTGATTTTATTGGGATGGTTCTCTCTCCATCTGATCTACCACAAAGCATATTAAAGTGCTGCAAACATTATTGCAATTTTCTTTAACTACTTTATTTGTAGAAGCAAGAGCCCCACAGTCTAGTAACTTACCAATGTGTTGCAGATGAAAAAGTGAATGTATTTTTTGGTAGTAAGTAAATACCTTCTAGTACATATATATTAAGAGAGAGCTTCCACAGCCTGACCTACTGAGTCGCATCACTAAACCATACCCCGTAGTGTCACCTCCACACGTTTCTTTAATATGTTTGGGGATGAGGACTCCACCACTTCCCTGGGCAGCTTGTTTCAATGCTTGGCCACCCTCTCCATGAGGAAATTCTTCCTGATATCTGATCTAAACCTCTCTTGGTGTAACTTGACACCATCTTGTCATGCCTTATCACTGATCACCAACACCTCTTCATTGCAGCGTCCTTTCAGGTCATTGTAGACAGTGGTGAGGTCTCCCCTCAGCCTCCTTTTCTCCAGACAAAGGAACCCCTTTCCTCAGCCATTCCTCTTAAATTTTGTTTTCTAGTCCCTTCACTAGCTTTGTTGCTCTTTCAAGCAACTCAATATCCTTGTAGCAGGGGCCCAATACAATATTTGAGGCATGATCTCACCAATGTTGTGTACAAGCAGACTTAGGACTTCCTTAGTCCTACTGGCCACACTGTTCCAGATGCAGGCCAGGATGCCCTTGGCCGCTTGGGCACACCGTTAGCTCATGTTCAGCCTGCTGTTGACCAGCACCCACAGGTCCTTTTTCAGACAGCTTTCCAGCCAGTCTTGTCCAACCTCATACTGGTGCATTGAGTTTTTAACACCTGAATGCAGGACCCAGCACTTAGCCTTGCTGAATGTCGTACAGTTGGGCTTGGCCCACCAATCCAGCCTATCCAGATCCTCTGCAGAGCCTTCCTACCCTCAAGCAGATTGACATTCTTGCCTAACTTGATGCTGTCTGTGAGCTTATGAGGATGCACTCAATCCCCTCATCCAGATCATTGATTAAAATACTGAACAAAACTAGCCTCACGACTGAGCCCTGGAGAGTGCTACTGAGGACCAGTCACCAATTGGACTGAATTCTGTTTGCTAGGACTCTTTGAATCATAGAATCATAGAATAATTAGGGTTGGAAGGGGCCTTTTAAAGGTCATCTGATCCAACTCCCCTGCAATGAACAGGCACACTACAACTCGATCAGGGTGCTCAGAGCCCTGTCCAGCCTGACCTTGAATGTCTCCAGGGGTGGGGCATCCACCACCTCTCTGGGCAGCCTGTGCCAGTGCTTCACCACCACTACCGTAAAGAACTTTTTCCTTAAATCCAACCTAAATATCCCCTCTTTGAGTTTGAAACCATTTCCCCTTGTCCTATCACAACAGACCCTGCTACAGAGTCTGTCCCCTTCTTTCTTGTAGCCCCCCTTCAGATACTGATAGGCTGCTGTCAGGTCTCCCCAGAGCCTTCTCTTTTTCCCTGCTGAACAGCCCCAGCTCTCTCAGCCTGTCCTTGTAGGGGAGGCGTTCCATCCCTTGGATCATTTTAGTGGCCCTCCTCTGGACACACTTGAACAGGTCCATGTCTCTCCTGTACTGTGGACTCCACATCTGGAGCCTCGCCATCCAGCCAGTTTCTCATCCAGCAAAACAGTACACCCATCCAAGTCACAAGCCAATTTTTTTTAGGAGAATACTGTGGGAAACTGTGTCAAAAACTTTGCTAAAACCCAGGTAAACAACATTTACAGCCTGTCCTTCATCTACTAAGCAGGTCATCTTGTAGAAGGAGATCAGATTAGTCAGTCAGGACCATATGCGCTGTGAAATGGCATTCAAAGTCTGCATTCAAAGTCTGCTCCATAACCATAACCTTCTCTGGTACTGAGGTCAGGCTGACAAGCCTATATTCTTTTGGCCCTCCTTCCTGCCCTTGTAGTTTGGAGTCACATTTGCTAACAACCAGTCAGCTGCAACCTCTCCACTTAGCCAACCCTGGGAAATTACTGAGAGGGGCTTGGCGAGCACTTGAGCCAGGACCTTGAGTTCCCTTGGAGATACATATGTCCTCCAGCACATTGCTGTGTGTTGTAGGAAAGGTTTTGTAATTTAGTTTGAATATTATCATGACTGAGTACTGGCAACTGCTCTAGGTAGCAGCAGCCTTTGTCTCCGTGCTGTCGTTCCTGTGCATTAAGGAGAGGTATGTGCATCTCTCACCCTCACAGCCATACTTTCCCAGACAAGCAAATTTCAACCATCTACCCATCATTTCTGCCATTCTGTCATTTGCCCTTGTACATCATCACTCCCCTTATGTAAGCCTCATCTGTAAATTCCATCCCTTTAGCTCTGCCTGATTTTCTTTAGTGGGAACAGCTAAAGAGACATGAGCTGCAAATGCACATAACAGCTAGTTACAGCTGATGTGGTAATATAAAACTTGCTGTGTGTACTAAATAAATGCAGGGGACAGAAGCAATGTAATATTAGAAGTGAAAATTTTAAATTCTGTATTTTTAATTATTTGGCATGTTTATTATTTCAACTCTTACATTCTTGTTAAGTCACAGTATTTTCAAATAAATTCCTGCATCACACTCACAGTTATGCAGGCATCTAATAGTACTCTGGTGTTGTGTCTCTATATCAACCACTTTGCACTGTCCCTCGTGCTGATTTAGTTTCTTTCTAGAATTGTTCTTTCGTATTGAAGTCTTTTAAATGGCATCCACCTTTCTTTCTGAAACTGTGATCCTTCTCATTGTATAGTATTTTGTGCAACTGTTTTTTTACTGAAGCTGCTAAATGCTGCACGTCACTCAGCGTGGTTAGACCCTTATAAAGTAAATGTGTAATTTTAGTTGAACTTCATCTGAGTTCATCAGAAAGCACTGTTCCTTCTTTGTTTTGTTCTTTAATTAGTACTTGTTCCCTTGAACAGTCTTTCTCTGACTTTGAACTCTGTTTCTCTGTTATCCATTTTATTGATTTAATCCTTTATTGCACTCTAATTAGCTCCTTTTATGGAGACGTGTTCAATACTGTCTTCAAACATTGTACATCTTCTGTGGGTGAGTCTCTGCAGTCCTCACCTTTGTTGCTATCAGCTTCTTTGTTGGACTATTTCAAGTCTATTCAGTCTCCGGTGCTAAAATTGTTCATTCTGATGTGGATGAGGAGTCTCCATGTTGTATGAGTTTTGAGTAAGGACACCAAATTTCTATTCACAGATATCTTTATGAATTTTTTGTTTACCTCAGATTCCAGTTCAGTAGTTGCAAGCTCTGACTTAAAACAACTTGTACACAACTGAATGATCAGATGATATCTCATTCCCCTGTGATTATTTCTTGAAATCTGCCTTCTTTCTACTGTTCCAGTTCAGGGCCTTTGAGTGTCTTCTATCCTGCAGCTTGTCCCATATTATTATTTTTTTTTGTTTTGTTTCTCTCCAGCTCAGTGTCTCCTTCAAAATTTAATTTTCAGTTTCTTTTCTTCCTTGTTTTTCCTCCTGTGTCTGTGTATGTTTTTCAATAATGTTCACAGGCTTCTTACATTTCTTCATTTTCTGTTGCTTGTATCATATACTTTAGTTACACTTCCCATAAAACTTTCAAAGGACTATAATTTTTGAAGACATACTCTGTTTCCTTGTTTTTTATATATGCTTAGAAAACATTCTCTAGACTTTGTATCTACTACATCCTTGTTTTGTGTTTAGCAAAGCATAAATGTTACTTGGAAGCTCTTGGTCTTTTCCTAGTCTTGCCTGCGTCTCCCAGATTTGTGTGTGAGATTGTAGCACACATGCAACTGGTCTGAGAAACACGAACCTCCCACACATGCTTTGCCTCAGTGGTTTGGGCTTGTGTAGTAGATGCAAATTTAAAACACTGGATGTTAAACTCAGCCTGGCTAAGATTTCTAGGCAAAAAAAAAAAAAAGAAAACCTGAGAAGAAAGAATAAACCTTGAATGTATGGTAATGCTAACCATGCCAAACTAACAGTTTTTTGGTTTTAGTTCACAGTGTGAGATAGAAGCTTCTAATTTTTCTGTACTTACTCTGTCTACATAAACTTCATAAAGTTACTACTAGTATTAAAAATCTAATCTACATATTACAGGTTAGTGAAGCGTGATTATAGTTATTGTAATTAACACAAATGGCAAAAACATTTCTACTTGCAGCAACAGTATGCTAGCATTGGAGGACATTCTGATCAACATTTGTTCAGTCACACTGATGCAGCGCTTCTCTGAAGCACACAAGTCAGTCTTTAAATCAAGTTTCTGCTGTTCCATCGGTCAATATTCTTATCTTGAGTAAGAATTACTCTTTCTAACATGAACATTGTCTCATCTGTTCTACGATACTATATCAGCCTTACTTTGTTTTTCAAAAAAGGTGTCTGACAGCACAGACTCAGCTAGAAGCTTGCGTGTGAAGCTGTTGGAGTGCACCTACCGCTCCTGGGGAGATAAAAGAGGCATCAACACCTATTTCACAACGTCCTCCTGTTGGCAGTACTTAGTTTAACTAAACCTGGAAAACATGGCTAGTGTAGAAGTTACCTTAAAATCCGCTGGACCCAGTGCATACATTTGGCTGTGGTGCAGTAGGAGATAAATTATCATCACGTTCAGTGCTTCTCCAATGCCATTCTTGGCTGTAGTGAATTGGAGAATTGAGCTGATAGCAGACTTGTTTTGTAGTCACATCTTCTGTGACACTGAAAGGCACTTTTTCTAAAAGTGCTAGTGAAAGTTACCAAGTGTTAATTAGGGAGTGTGACAGAACAGTACGAAGGAAAATTACTTGAGAGTTTCAGTTTAAATCAAGTCACCATTTTGAAAAGTTGAAATGATTTTCCTTATATTTTTCAGTGCCTTCTTTGGACTGTTGTGATTCATCAGTTGGAGCTCAGATTATTTCAAAATCTAAAGAACTAGGTAAAGAATGTAAATGCTTAATCTTTGATCATTTAGCGTATTGTAAGGGTATACTTCTACATCAGGCAAAAATTCTTTTTTGTTTTTATAACACACAACATTAACTATCCTTCCATTATTGCAGCATGCTTCTCATTTTTTTTTTCTCTTCTTTCTTCTCTTTTGCCTGCCATATCTGTGCTATAATAATAATCTGAAATTATGCTTTGATTCTGCAGACTTAGTTGCTTGCCTTAATATTAACAGTCATAGATAACACAGTGTGGCTGAGTGAAAAATATATACTAATGTTTACAGGATGAAACTGTAGGTGGACACAACTTTTCTGTATTTGTCTAGCGTGTGCTAGGAATTTATAGTCTTGACCAAACCTACTTGAAGGTCATTTGTGAAAATGATAGTCCCTAACACTTCCATCATGTTAGGATAGCTTCCATCATGTCAGAATTTTGTTGTGCTTGATACTGCACAAATGTAGTTCTGAGAGAAGATTCTCCCCTCCAATCTTCAGTCTGAAAAAATATGTAGTTTTTTAAACACTCTTGTTCAATTCAGCATAGGAAAAAATCATCTGTGAAGAGTTGCATTCAAAACCAGCTGTGTTTTGGGGTGTGGGGTGTAACGTAAGAAAATGTTTGTGCTTAAAGGGAGCAAATGTTATGATGTTCATGTTTTCAAAAACTATGTTATCCAGTCATTATTTAATTGGCCTCACAGAGCAGAAGCATCATTGCAGCCTCTTCTTTTTGCTATTTCCATGAAAGTTTCCAAACTTCCACTTGCAGTTGCCAGAGCAGACAACTGAGACGGCAGTGCCTTTCTACATAGTGAGTTAAGGAATGATGTAAAGAGTTTGTCAGTAGACTCAGTTGTCATGTAACAGCCTGAGGAGGTAGAAATCTTACAGATCTTGGGAGACTTGAGTCCTACCCACAATTTACAAATTGATCTTGAGCAGTTCACTCGGTTTAATTTGGTTTTTTGTCTGTCTATAAAATAGGGCTAATAACATGCCTGATTTAACAAGAGTTCTGTAAAGCTAAAGCTGAGTAGTAACACAAAGCTGTAGTGCTGAGGGCTTTGGCCATTAAGAAGCAGGGACTCAAACTAAGACTTGCACAGTTTTTTCTGAGTGTCGAGGATACAGAAATGTCCTGTAAGGCACCAGTTTCCGTAATCAAATAGTTCTGTCTAATGAATTCTGGATGTAAGTTGTTTTGTAGCAATGTTATGGATTGTTGCTGGATTTGACATCAGACTCTAAATTATGAAGCTCTTACTGTAACATTAAGACAGTATCAGGTCCTTCTGTTTTATTTATACTGATTTCCTCACTCATGAATCAGTTCCATACGTGTGAATTATTAACTCTTAAAAGCGCTGTTCCTAAAGACCTAAGACTTGTAAATTAAAGAGTTTTATATTGCTGTTATGATTCATTTAACTTTTATAGACCCACCGAAGACATACACACAAGATGGAGTCTGCTTGACAGAATCCGGCATGTCTCAGTTACAGAGCCTAACTGTCACAGTACCTAGAAGAAAACGGACGAAACCAAAGCTTAAATTGAAGATTATAAATCAGAACAGTGTGGCTGTGCTTCAGACACCCCCAGATGCCCAGTCAGAACACTCAAGAGATGGCGAGATGGATGACAGTAGAGGTAGCAATCTTCTTTTGGCATGTCTTGTATCTTGAGTGTTGCACTACATGTGTACATTGCGTAATTCCCTAGGAGATTTTGTCATACTCTTATTTGTACATTCTGTACAGAACGATCTGTAGGATTTGCTTGGACCATAGTCACCATTCATTGTTGCACAGGGATTTTCTTACTGTTGTTCTGTTTGTGTCAACCATGCCACGTGACACACTTTTCTGAGGCTGGCAACACTTGAGATAGGAATTACCTTTTTGTCTAATCGTTGGATTACTTTGGGTAATACTGTGCACTCAGTACAAATGTATTTTGAGGCTCTCAACAGTGCCACTTTGCCATGGTCTGGCAGTACATCCTGATAAGTACATGGTAGGATTGGTGTTAATCCGTGGCCTGAGGAAAAGCTTACAGAAACAGCAGGTGTGAAAGTCATTACATTAGTTGTGCAGGTGTCTGTTACAAGTGGAACATGGGCACCCCATATCACCATAATCTAAAGTGCTCTGTTTATGCAACATTGCCTTGTTGTTAATCAGATTAAATATCATAAGAAGCTTTTTTTAGATACAGAGAGTGTACTTGAGATAACTGGCGAGTTCAACCATCAACATAGTTTCCATCTTAACTTGTTGATATAAGTATTGTTCCTGTTGTTTGATTAGCACATTCTTAACCTTCTGCTTCTGACTAGCGATTTTTTTTTTTATAATAGGTTCTATTTATTTGTTTATAACCTTTAAAACAGTTGAGTTGATTTTCTTTTGCGTTCTTTGGAATTCACAGGGTTTAGTATGCTATTCTAGTATTACTCTGACGCTTACTCATCTCATGCCTTCATATAGTCCACCAAGTGGGTTGCTGAAAGGAAGCATGCTTTCAATTTTGGTTTGAAGGCATCAAGACTGAGAAATAACCACTTCCCTTGTTCTTTTTCAGTGGTTGATCATCTTTACTTTTACAACTGTGTGCCTGTATTCTGTATAACGTAGTGACTTCCTTATCTGCTTGTTTACTTTTATGGGTATCCCTTTTCTACTAGATGCCAAGATATGTAAATGTAATAGAGTGTGAATGGAAAAACCAAAACTTCCAAAGACTTTAATTTCAGTTCTGATCATCTTTTATTGTGTTTTTTTTTGTCGTTGTTGTTTTGTTGGGTTTGTCTTTTTTTCTTTTCCCCTGGAAGATACCAAACAAAACTACATGTGCGTGTTCCACAGACGATCTTTTTATGCATTGAGAGTCAGAGCGCGTTCACAAGTGACTGTAACTGCATGTAAAGGGTGGACTGACTGGGTTTCCTGGAATCTCTAGACAGTACTACATGTGCTCTGTAGAGTGGATCGGTGCCTATTTTGTGTGGGCATCAGGCTGAATAAGGCTATGCTGCTGCTTTGATTGAAGCAACATAGTATAGTAATTCCAGATAAATTATGAATGGTGTGAATGACACCAAGCTGAGTGGTGCCCCTTGTTACAACAGAAGGAAGGGATGCCATCCAGAGGGACCAGGACAGGCCTGAGAGTTGGGCCCACATGAACCTAATGAGGTTCAGCAAGGCCCAGTGCAGGGCAGTCCCAAACATCAGTACAGACCTGGGGGATGAATGGACTGAGGCAAAGGACCTGAGAATATTGGTGGGTGAAAATTTAACATGAGCCATTGGTGTGTGCTTGCAGCTCAGAAAGCTAATTGTGTCCCGGACTGCATCCAAAGAAGTGTGGCCAGCAGGTTGAGGGAGATGATTGTCCCCCTCTACTCTGCTCTTGTAAGTCCCTACTGGCAGTGCTGCATTCAGCTCTGGGGTCCCCAGCACAAGAAGGACATGTAGCTGTTGGAGCAGGTCCAGAGGAGATCATGAGGATGCTCAGAGGGCTGGAACACCTCTCCTATGCAGATAGGCTGAACAACTCCAGCTCTTTCAGCCTGGAGAATGAAAGGGTCCAGGGAGACTTCAGTGTGGTCTTACGGTACCTAAAGGAGCCTACAGGAAAGCTGAGGAGGGATTCTTTGTCAGGGAGTATAGTGATGGGAGAAGGGATAATGGCTTTGAACTGTAAGAGAGTAGGTTTAGATTAGATATAAATAAGAAATTTTTCACTCTGAAAGTAGTGAGACACTGGAAGAGGCTGCCTGGAGATGCTGTGGATGCCCCATCCCTGGAGATGCTCAAGACCAGGCTGGATGGGGCCCTGGGCAGCCTGATCTGGCTGGAGGTGTTCCCTGCCCATGGCAGGGGATTGGCGGGGAGCTGGTTTGAGTTCCAACTCAAGCCGTTCTGTGATTCTGTGAAAAGTCAGGTCAGTGACCAAGCCTTTGAAAGAGCAAGGATCATAGTTGTAGCGCAGCTGAAATGGTGTTAGATTTCAGTTCGGTCTGCAATAGAATTGAACAGACTACAAGGCATGTTTCCTAAACAATATTTCTCCTCTTCACAAATGTACGCATAAATACAAAGCAGAAAATTTGAATTCCAATATCTTTCTAGGGAGTATAGTATGTCTACTCTGGATATTTCAAAATTTTACAATAAAATGAAAGTATAAGGTTGTTGCTGTATCTCACTTTGGGGATATCAGAAACAGAATTAATTGAGCCTCTCTTCAACACCAAAGGCTTTTTAGTACCATTGTACTTGACATCTGTTTTATACCCTGCGTTCTCACAGAATGTAAACTCAAAATTGTGGTCTTCATCTTCAAGGCTGACTAATTCCCTTGGGCTGAATTTTCTGCTGTATAAGTCAAACTCCTGCATAAATAAGTCTGTTTCCAGTCAGTCACACAGCTTCAAGTCAAGAACTCTCAAAACTAAGAGTCATTATATGTTATCTTCCATGCGTAGGCTGCATTTTTGAAGTCTGGCTTCTCAATAAAAACAAACTCACCCAAACAGAACTTAGGTGGAAGGTAAACAAAAGAGATCTTGCAAGTTAGATGGGATTCATATTCCTTAACGTATTGTTAGAAATTGCTTAAACGCTTAGAAAATGCTGCACAGGAAAGGGGTGAAAAGGGGTGCCAAAAATGATAAATCTCAAGATTCACATATAGTAGTGATAGCATTTGTTCTCTAGTTGTGTGCAGACATAACCTCACAGGAAATGAATGTATATACTGGGTCTTTGTGTACCAGTAGGGTGGATTTTCTCAAAAGTGTTGAAAGACTATGGCTATCTGTCATCCTTCCGAAAAATCTGTTATTCTCACTAATTGCTGAGAAAACATTCAGATGTAGACATTTTGGGAAAATGCCTTCCTTCCCTTTTGCAGTTGAACTTACCATTGCATCTTTTCTGCAGAGGGTGATCTTATGGATTGTGACGGAAAATCAGATTCCAGCCCAGAACGGGAAGCTGTGGATGATGATACCAAAGTGGCAGAAGGAGCTGATGGGATTAAAAAAAGAAAGCGAAAACCATACAGACCTGGTAGGATGCATAATATGTATTATATCTCCTGTATCTCCCTATACAGACCTGTAGGATGCACGTGTCTCTTGTTTAACGCTTTTTTCTTTATCATTAAATAAGAATAGAAAAAAAATACTGAATTATGAAGTGTTGTATTTCTAATTGTTGCTTTTAGCATTTTTTCCTGTTTGAGTTAAAGTTTTTTTTTTGTCCTCTTACCAAATACTTTTTGAAAGTTTGTTGCACTGCAGTACAGCTGCAGTAATATGTTGTCAATTACTGATCAGTAGTTCAAACCTATACCTTGTTACTGATTCTCAACTTGAAAGGAAAATGTACTCTTATTTGTATAATCAGTAGAGGCAAGTTTGTGTGTGTGTATATACATCTGGAAATATCTGAGCTTCGAAGAACTTTCTCCTGGTATCTAACTTTCTGAAGTCATCAATAAGAGTAATGTGCTAAACATTTGCAGATTACTTATGGCAATGATTTTTAATGAATGCAGTTATTGGATGGAATTCATTTATTTTAATTTATCAGTGCCATCAACTCTTAATTATCCTGACTGTGGAATAACTGTGTCCTGGGTGCAGAGCCACTTGAGCTGTCTCTGGGCAGAAGATACCTAAGTGAATGTAGAAAGAAGCTCTGATTCATTTAGGGCTGATGCTGAACCCAAGATAATGAGCTGTGCTTATATGCAGCCTGGCTGTTTGAAGAACCCCTGCATCACAGCCTCAGTGTCTGTGTTAGTGCTGCTTTTTTTTTCCATTATGCAGCTTCCCCCTACTGTGGATGATAAACTGATTGTAGTCTTTGCAGTCACAAATACTGTTTTTGTCAGACACACCCATCCTCCTTGCTATTATGGGCCATATCCTCTGATTATGGTGATAGCAGGGGAGGAGAACAGAGAAAGGAAGCAGGAGTTACAACATAGTCCACTTTCTCTTGCTTCTCTATCAGTAGCTAAACAGCTCTCTGCCACTATTTTCCCTCCCCAGTGCTGTGGAAGAGCCCTGTCTTAGCAGTTCATGCCCTTGTGTGCTTTGCCTTCCATGATGAGGGCAACTTATGGAAGTGGTGGTGCAAACCCACAGTTCTTAACAGAGATCTCCTGTTTCTCTACAAGTAATATACCTCAATGAACCATTTGTTTCCACTGTCGTGTCCCCAAGAGAAGAGAGCTCCGTTTGCTCGGAGTGATTTTGGATCATGAGTTGTTAATCAGCCATCTGTTAGTTTTCTGCAGCCAACAATTTCTCTGAAAAATGAAACAAACCTGAGTCTTATGTGTGTACATACCTATAGACCAGCTGTAAAGGACCAGGAGAACTGCATTCAGTTGTTAGTGAAGGATTCTGGAGTTTCAGGAAGTATCAGGTTGGCTAATTATCTTTTAATTTTGTGGCGCATCCTTCTCTAGTACTGTCACTTGGAGTGGTGAGCTCTCCAGAGCAGTTTGTATTTTCTTATGACCCTTTAATGTTCTTTAATATAGGTTTCATTTAGTAGATTGACTAATTTTAGCAATTCATCAGCTTGCCAAGGGAGGAGAAAACCGGTATCTGAAAGTCTCGGGGTTTGGTGATTTAATCTTCTTCTGATCCTTTTTGATAATTACATATATACTCATTTTGAGACATGAAAATTACGAAATGAAAACTCCTCAAATATGTTGTATTCATTTGAGGTCAAGGGAGGTGATCCTCCCCCTCTGCTCTGCCCTGGTCAAGCCTCATCTGGAGTATTGTGTCCACGTCTGAGCTCCCCAGTACAAAAAAGACAGGGATCTCCTGGAAAGAGTCCAGCAGAAGGCCACAAAGATGACTGGGGGCCTGGAGCATCTCCCTTTTGAGGAAAGGCTGAGTGACCTGGGTCTGTTCAGCCTGGAGAAGAGAAGATTGAGAGGGGATCTGATCCATGTTTATAAATATCTAAGGTGTGGGAGGCAAAGGGATGAGACCAGACTTTTTTCAGTTGTGTGTAGTGATAAGGCAAGGGGAAATGGCAAAAAACTGGAACATCCATGCACAAACATGCATAAGAACTTCTTCACAGTGCAGGTGGTGGGGCACTGGAACAGGCTGCCCAGGGAGGTGGTGGAGTCTCCTTCCCTGGAGATATTCAAGACCCATCTGGACACCTACCTGTGTGACCTGCTGTAGGGAACCTGCTTTGGCAGGGGGTTGGACTTATGACAATCTCTAGAGGTCCCTTCCAACCCGTGTGATTCTGTGATTCTTACACCTCTGCAGATGCAGTTGTCCGTTTTACCTACAGAATAATCTTAGCTCTCATTCCTGCTATGAAACACAGTTTTAATTACTGTACCAAAATTTTGCTTCCTTTTTAGGTATTGGTGGATTTATGGTACGTCAAAGAAGTCGTACAGGGCAGGGGAAGACTAAAAGATCTCTCTCCAGGAAAGATTCTTCTGGATCTGTTTCTGAGCAGTTGCCTGGCAGAGATGAGGGTAAGTGCAGAAACTTACTTTTGATTTTTTGTTCATGCTTAATATGGTAAAAATAATTCAACTTATGGTGTATAAAACTTAGGATGTGTCAGAGCTCTATCTTTGAGCTGTAGAAGACAGGAAGGTAGGGAAACCCGTAAAAAATGAGGCAAGATCAGAACAACCCTTCTGATATGCCTTCCTTTGGATGTAATCCTGATCTACAGGTGTTTTTTGGATCATCAGTTTTAATGTTCACCAGTGTTCTGTGTTACACAGAGATGTTAGATCTCTCTATGCATCTGTATTTGCTCTGTGAATCCTATACAACAGGATCCTGTTCAACAATATATTTGCTGTTGTATGAAGAAGTAATTCCCTTTGTTCATTTTAAACTGTGTGAGAGTTTCATAAGGTACCCTCATGTTTTATCATGACTAAAAAAAAAATCAGTATTAATTTATAGTACACTAAGATGCTCTAGTTGTGTCATATTCCCCCTTCAGTTGTTGTCTTTTCCAGGGCTGAAGAGTCCTACTCTGTTTGATCTCTTTTCTCATAGCAAAGCTATTCTGATGTTCTAATACGCAGTGGGTTGGGCATCAAGCAAGAGGTCAGGTTTTGGTAATGGGACTTATTCTCATGCTTGCTGTGTGTACTTAGACTAATTATTTCATCCATCTAGGTTTATTCACACTGTATAGTATACATGTTATTTAGGTATCATTGAGGTGAGATGTGGAATGTGTTTAGTTCAGAGTCGCAGTCTCCTATTGTCAGTAGAAAGAGGCAGCTGCTTCTAAAAGTTGACTGACAGCATCTTAGAGGACTCTGACCTTCAATTTCTCATGTTATTCTCTCCTGTCTCTTCAGTTTTTAACTTGGTGAAGACCTACCTTTACTGCAGAATGTAGGCAGTATTAAAAACTAATAATTTTTTTGCTTTTTTGCATTTGTAGAACTACTTTAGGAAGTCAGTAAATATTTCTGTTGTTACTGCAACTCAGTATTGTAGCTGGGTCCCCAGTTCAGTTTGCTTTCTCTTCAGTATTAGTGTTACAGCTATGTTTTCCTACTTTTTAAGTGCTATGTCTGTGTGGTATACTGAATTGTTTCAGGTGGTACTGAAAAAGTAAAGTTTTTCAACTAATATATAGGGATCTTCTTGAAGTTTAGGGGGAAAAAGGGGGTTGAGAAGTTAATTACCCAGTCTTGGTAAAAGTACAATGCATGTTGTTAAAAAGGTACAATACAATGCACGTTGTTCAATTCTTAAGTAGTCTTCAGTTAAACAGTTAAGCTGCTTCTCTTGCTCAGGCACAATTACTTGTTAAGAAAAATATCACTTGGAAAATCTTTGTGTATTTTAAATCATCATAGCTTGCTGAGAGCCTGCTCATCAGCCTTTTCAAGTTGTTGGTACTCTTGTCATGTCCCACTTCCATTTGCTTCAAAAGCTGCTGCTTGAACAATGCAGAGATCACAGTGCTGGTGAGCCTCAGTCTGCTCACTGTCCTCTGACTGTGGTACCAGAGATGACTGTAGTACAAAGCATGGCAGATTGTTCTACACAATGTAGTTTTTTTTAAATAACTTCCCAGGGTCATTAACTTCTTGTAATTAGCTTTAGCTAGGGAGAAGTGGAGGACTTAAAAACCTTACCTCTTAGTGTTTTCACTGATGTGTTGAAATAAAGTATTGAATGATTGATTAGCACACTTTGCTTTTGTGTTCTTTGGGAAAAAATGAGATGCAGCTCTGTATATGGTAGCTGAATAAATGCGTAGTTTTTCTTGAAGGACTTTATAGATTTCTTTTTTTGGTCTGTTCATTGTTTCTGCAAGTCATTTCTCAGAGTTTAAAAAATGGTTTGTACTAATTTGAGAAAAAATGGTTTATAAATTGAAAGGTGATCAGCGTGTAACTCGACAGTGTTGATTTTGGAGGTACTATTCAGTAGAATTGTCTTTGAGATATCTGGTTGAATGGCACCTATAGTTTCTCTCAAATGACCAAATCCTTAGGTTGGCGTAGAGATAGAAAACTTAAAGGTTTACCTACAGCTAATAAAGTACAACGAGATCATGATGTGGCTAGTATCACAGATGGCATTTCTGACTTCTTGAATCTAAATTAGGTGATCAGGTTCACAGCTGTCTAGATAAAAGCCGCCTTTAGAATATATCTAGAGTGACATTCAGAATAATAAACTCGTGTCCTCAAATAGGTCCAAAAAGGTCACCCCAAAAAGGGTGACCTTTTGAGCAAGACACAGAGTATTTTATTTATTTGTTCCTGAATGTTACTTTTTCAGGTTGGACAGAACAGTTGCCAGACACTCCAGTTGAGGAGTCTACTCCAGCTTCTGAAAGTACTGAGAAAATAAAAAAGCGTTACAGGAAAAAGAAGAATAAACTTGAAGAAACCTTTCCTGCCTACTTGCAGGTAAAACTATTGTTATACTTTGTATGTATAAACATTTTAAAACATTTGTGGTCATTCAAATGACACAGATTTTCTGTAAGGGATGTTCATAAGTGTAGATAAAGCTATATGTTACGTTATATCTGCTCTGGTGTTATTTCTCAATGTGTATAGGCTTCTGTTTGTTCTGGGAGAGGAAAAAACCCTTTCTTTCTAAACTGACACATGACTTTCAGCTTGTCTTCTTGTGTATTGCATTCAGCTGTGTGAGATGTCGTAGTTTGATCATGACATTTACTTTAGATACTACTTTTTCTTTACGGAAGATTACAGAGCATGATTTTATAGAGGTAACTTTTTCTACAGATTTGTGTTTTTATATGCTCTGTCTCCACACCACAATAATCCCTGCTCTTTTACCCACCTACCATTACTAAAGTGATGTCCCCAGAGGCAAGAAGTAGTTTTTGTTGACCCTCAGGAGTGTGGAGAATAACCAGGGTACTAATGCTGATTGACCAACTTAGTTACCCTCATCTGGTTTCTAAACCAACTGGTTTATATCTTTCTCTCACTGAGAACATTATGTGGCTTGCTCTTCTCAGCCACCTTTTTCATGAAAAACTTATTATCTTGTAGATTTTCACCAAACTTCATGACATAAGCTAAATCAGATTTGGAAGCAAAATTGACAGGCAGAACAATCTCTATAAAAATAATTTGTATCTCATAAGTGTGGAAGTGAGTTGGAAGGAAAATATTTAAGCAACGTTTATTTTGTATTAATAAGAGCAAATATGTTTTCTTAGTGCACATTTTGTTCATAAAACAGAATAATTATTAGCTTTTTTCATTCACGTAGGAAAAACAGGTACTAAAAATCAGTCTATAGCTTTAATTCTAGTCATTGTATCCTAAATCAAGATTTTAAAGACTACATGAAAAAAGGAGAAGTTGTTATGTAATGGATAAAAATTGATTTGAAAATTTGATATGCTATTGTCAAATTACCCGAGTACTCAGGTTTAGATGAGTGGTAGCTGTTTCACAATATCATAAATGTAAAATAGAGGTTTAACAGCTGTAGATGTTTTGTTACTATATCTCCATTTGGATGATTATGTACTAACTGAAACGCAGCACTTACCTGTTCTAGAATACAGACCATGATGAACTTGAATGTTTTTCATGAACTAGTGTGACCTTGGTCCAGTTGTTCAGTAGTATTTTTTAGCTGTCATTTTGTGCAAGGAGAAATGCTTCAAATACTGAAAAACTTGTTGGTATATATATTGTGTGTCTGTATATATATATATATTTGCAATAACACTGTATTGTGACAGTGTCTATGCCCTGTATACATAAAAAGACTTAAAAGTTTTCTGTATAATTTAAGGTATGAAACTAAGATAGTTATGTAGCTACTTCAGGTAAGTGGCATGCACTGTATGCACTCATAGCCTGCAAAAGATACTGCCATACTGGAGGGAGTGTGGAACTGAGACTGTAATCATTGGTGTTTTCATTTTAACTTTGCTGTTCGTGTAACTTTTTCGGTAGGTACAGTGTTTTATTTATATCGAATCATTTTGTCATCTTTGCAGGAAGCTTTCTTTGGGAAAGATCTGCTAGATACCAGTAGGCAAACCAAGATGAGCCTCGATAATTTACCTGAAGAATCACTTCCACTCTCATGTAAAGCAAATTTGGCCACCAGTTTCCTGGATCCTTCATCTGACCCTCTTCTTAGCTCAACCTCCACTCCAGCTCAGGCAAAACTGGGACCTCAAGGTATACGAAACTAAAGTTAGTGATAATTCACTCGTTTGTTTTTGTTACAACTGGAGCTCTTCCATGCTTTTCTTTCAAAGTGTAACTGGTGTGTTTTTCAGCGTTCTGTATGTTAACTGTCCTTGTGAAGTTAGGTTACTTTTGTAGTTGGTAATATCCAGCTCCAGGGCTTTGCCTGTTTCAGAACGAGCAGTGGATGGCACAACAATTGGAACTTGGTACAAATCGAAAGCCCTTGACTGTAACATTCACATCTGTAAAATTCGTGAAAGTGCAAGTTAAAGAATACACATACAGATGCATTACATGAGAATACAAGAATGCTTAAATTAAAAAGCGTTTTTAGAAGTGTGCTGATTTTTAGTTGGATGTCATCCAACTTGTATTTAATGTTTTACATTATTTTAGGTTGCGAGTCTCCTCTCCTCCTCCTGTCCTTTCTGAACATGAGTGCCTTGTTTGTAGCACAGATACAGATACAGTTTGTAGCCCCTAGGCAATCCTTCAGTTTTGCTTTCTATTGCAAAACTTTGCTAGAGATATTATGGAGAGATTTGCAAATAGCCAGAGGGTTATAAATGCTGCTGAAAGGGCAGTTTCACACTAAGGAGCAATTAAAAACTTTACTGTATTCTCCACTTAAATTTTTTTCGTTTATGTCTTGTAGTGTAGGCTATTACCTAGAGGTGTCTTACCATTCTGTATTTTGTTTTTTTTTTTTAACTGTTACGATTTCTTGTTTATATGGGTTGATTTGTGACTTTATTTCAGCTCATCCTCGCATCTTTTTCCATCTAAAAATTTTTACGCACGTTGATAGTTTCCAATGCCCAGCAGTCTTTTGCTGAGAGATTACTTCTTTGTGATTGTTACTTAGTGAAAATCTGCTAAATGAAAAGCAAAAGGCTACATTGTAATTAAACATTGATTGTTACACAGTTGAAATTGTGAGTAATAGAGAATACAAAGGTTAACTTCCCCCTATGGGGAAACCACTGCAAATGAGGTTTTTCAAGGTCTGTATTTCATTGGCTCCAACTCTACATGAAAATATATTTACATAGGCATTTTTTCACCCCAGCATTCTTTGAAGAAGCGCAGATTCAGAACGCTTTGCCAGCATATCAAACTGCGTGATTAAAGTCATTAATGTTCATGTATCGTGGTAGTATAAGGTGTTAGAACTGTACAAACTTGATTTTAATGTTCTATTTTTCCAAATAAAAGGAAATTTAAAGGGAAAAGCAATTTTTTAAAAAATGTTCTTTATGAATAAAGTTATAAAACTTCATAATTTTTATGCATAAATAAATTATAAGGATGTGGTTATTAGAAAATAAACCACTAGCAGTAGTTTTAGTGGTTAATCTACTGTCTTTTCCATTTTATATGAGAGGCTCAAAGGACAGTATTTTCTGGCCATAGAATTATTCTCAACAACGGTGTCTCTAGTGTTAGGATGTCAGGCCAAAATTGTGTCCAGACAAAGCTGTTTGTTGTAGTTGGAGAGCCAGCAGGTGAAGACATCTGCCAATATCGATCAGTTTCAGTGCAATTTTTCTTGACTCATTTGCTGTGACTACATGGGAGACAGTTATTTCCACAACAGCGTCCACATGTCTGAGAGAGCCAGATGCAATTTGAGTGATGGAGAACCCCGTAAATTTGCTGACTATTGAGCCAGCAGCAGTCACATTGTGTCTTCTGGCTAGTACTGCAGAGGAGCTGGTGGTGAGAGCAGTCTGAGAGCACCTGTGCTATTTTCATCAATTTGACACAGACCTGCTTTGTTCACTGCCCCAGGAGTGGTAGGAGCATGGTGGTGCTGTTCTGTTTTCCTCCTGTGCCGTTGGTCACAAGGGTTGCTAACTCTGTGAGAATCCATGCTCAACTGGGTAGATCTTTTCCACTAGGAAGTTGTTCTCTGGGAAACTCCAGTTGACTGAACCCAGCAAGAAGGGTTAGATGTAGTTGTTCATCTTCTGAAGAGCTCTCAAGTACCTCCAGGAGAACTTACTGGATCTGCTTTGCTTTTCAGCATGTACACAGGACTGCTAGGGAGTTAAACAGCAATGTGTTCAGCCTGCTAATGAATTGACAATGCATTTCAGTGACATTTTGTGACTATTTTTTCTTGGAGGTTGGTTAAGGGTAGCTGAAACTTTTGCCAGACCAGATTGCACTAGTGATGGTGGTTGGCAGAGGTTTTATGGAGTCCTTTCATCACTGTTTTACTAGTTTCTGGTAACTGCATCTGATTCTGATTTCTGTCTGGCAAAGAGGCTGCAGTTCATGTTTTCAGTTACAAGACTTGTCGCTCCCCTAGCACTAATGGCCCACTACTGTGGTGTATTCTAAATGGGACCAAACCTTAAAATCATTTAAAAGAGAGGGCTAGAGCAGAGTGCAGGGACTTGCTCGCTGGGAGCACCGGATCTCCAGAGTCTCCCTGGCTCATTGGTAAAGCTGAAGATGTTGATGAAGATCTGGTACATTCTGAGTGCTCTGGGGACTCTCTGACTCTGTGCCACTCCTGGGATTCTTTACCTGGGTGTGTCTCATTTAAAAAAAAAATAAAAAAAATTCTCCTGGCAAGGTGTATTCTGTGAAGATTCTGGAAATAAGAAGCTTCTTTCTGTTTAAAATAGCTTGTATTCAGTATATTTTTTTCCTAGAGGTGCTGAAAAGTAGGGTCTCCAGAAAATGCTAGGGAAATTCTTGCTAGACAAAAAGAGAGGAGTCATTGTGTCTTTGCACAGCTGATTCCAATGCTGCTGGGATGTTTTGTAACTAGTTTGTGTGTGATTAAACACATCAGGATGGCTGCAGCTTTGGGAGAGGCATTGTTATTCTTTTAGAACTTAATAAATAAATACATAAGAGGAATCAGGATCATGAGACTAGCAGTGGAACAGTTCTCTGTTAGAGATCCAGCATTACAAACAAGTTATTTTCCTTGTAGCTTTGTCTTAGTTTACATCTCAATTCTGAAGAGTCAAATTAATGAGCAGTATTGAGCTATTTGTTTGGCACCAGATGTCAACCAGCTATTGATTCTGATCTGAAGCAGCTGACTAAAGGGGTTTAGTTATTTCCAAGATAATTAGCACTCACTGAATTAAAACTGGCAAAAAAAAAAAAAAGAAAGAAAGAAAAAATGCTTTAGATGAGATGTGTCATATGGGAGTTATGGATCATAGAGTCTAGCCCCCCTATCACGGACACTCAGTCTTTTTATAGACTTAGCCAGCTCCATCTTGATGGCACTTAGCTTTTTTTCCAACCTACTAAAATGATTGGAAGGCCATGACAGAATCTGATTGCCTTAATATTTGGAAGCCTTTTAACTTGAAGCCTGAATTTATTCACATCCAGTTTGTAACAATGGATGGTAAACACTTCAGTTACATTTTTTCACCTTAGTCCTTTCTTGCTACTTACTCAATGCGTTTATATTAAAACTACAAGTTGAATTATTAGGGACTGTTCTCAAGCTGTGGAGAGAAACACCATAGCAGAAAATACGACAGAAGAATTGAAGGCTGCTGATACAGTCTTGGTGCTTCCTTTCTAAGAGCTTTCTTCTCTTTGATATTTATCTGCCTTCGAACAGGAACTCAGAAGAGTTTCAGGAGAGCTAAAGTCAATTCTTTGCCTGCCAGCAGCCAAGTGAAGACCTTAACACAACTGTGTGTACCTGCTGCCAGTTACCAGCCTGTATGTTTGTGTTCCACCAAACTGCCAGAAGGAAAATCTATCAAAAAAACCCCCAAACTGGCGTCTATTTAAGACCTTAAATTTTGTAGTCCTTTTTACCAGGTACATAATCAAAATAACTATACCCACAAAGTGATTTTGAGATGTTTCTAAGTACTGCTAGTACTAGGAGGAGCTGTATTACTGATGTGCATGTAAATGGAGTAGTGCACACTGATACAGTGATCCACCCAGCTGAGTGACAAACATAAAATATTATTTAATTAGGTTTGTATCATTTTGTCAGCATCACAGAGGATAAAAATGAAAAATAAATGTAGTGAAGAGAAATCATTTTCATTGTGACTTTTAGTGATGGTAGGAGGAAAAATGGTTGTCTGTGAAGAGCAATAAAAGGAACTTTTAAATCATCATAAAGTTTTGCAGATTGGAAAGTAACCTCGTGATATGTATACCTTCAGCACTAGGCCTTTGAATTAGATAGGCCTTTGAAAATACAAATTACTAAATACTTTTCTAGGGAAGGTGGATTGTAGCAGTGGGAAAGAGATCTGTATGTCTATGAAGTGTGTTTGCCCTTTGGCTTCCAGGTCCCTTTTCACCTTGCCTGTATTTGTCTTCCATCTTGTTTGATTTGTATTAATCCTTTTTCTCTGTTTAATTATATGCATATTTGTATGTTTTACTGTTTCCTCACATTTCATTGTTCTTGCAGTTATTCCTCATGTAATCATGATAGTTTATACTTTTTCTGAAAAATATTTTTCTCAACTTCTTTTTATTTGTCAGATAATTTTCTTCAAATGCTGCATGTCTGTAATAGTCCTAAGACCTAGTCAATGAGACCAGATGGGTTGCTTGTGTTTGCTTCTCTCTGATGAATGGGATGTCAATAATGTATCCAGAATTTATTATTTAATGTTCAATAATTTGTTTCTGCGATCAAGCTAGTTTTTGCTAGATTGCAAAAAAACCCATGGCATTCTTACCTCTGGTTTGTTCTCATTTCTTTAGGAGTTGTGATCTTAAAAATAGCATCTCCAATTTCTGTTTACCTTACTATTACTACTTCTAGATTTTCCTTGTGAATTAGGGTATAGTAACTGGTTGTTCCATATTGTTAGGAAAGGTAGTGGTAGTAAGATAAGAACCATGATCATTTTCTTTCTTTTTTCTTTTTTCTTTTTTTTTTAAATATTCCCTGTCCACTTGCTGTGAGCTGTCTCCTTTACAAAACACATTTATTGACTCTTACCACGGGCTTTTGTGTCTTAGATAGTGAGTTCTCCTTTGATCTTGGGTTTGTTTTCTTTTCCTAAAACCATCCGGTCTCTCTTCCATATGACTGATTTATGTTTTCACTTTTACTACACTCCAGAAATGCTAAACAATTTAAACATGTGAACATGGCTACCGCACTGACAAGTGAGACTTGCCTCTCACTTCAGAGGAGCTGCGGTGCATGGCACACTAGAAGGGCCCTTATAGCCTGGTAAATCTGTGTTTGAGTTTGGAGCTCAAGCCATCACATATCACCAGAGTCATGTTTTAAACATTAAATTGCCATGATTTGTTGATTTTGTTTTGCATTTTTTACAGGTAGCACCGATGACCCTTTAGCTGATCTTTCTGAGGTCTTAAATACGGATGATGATATTCTTGGAATACTCTCTGATGATTTGGTAAAGTCTGGAGATCATTCAGGTGTGTAGGTTTATGAGGTCTCTCTGGTGTTTGTTTTCTTTTTTTCTCTTTATTATAGATGTGGTTGTTGTTTTATACCTATAGGATATGCTCTAGGTTATTTCAGATACAATTTTCATATTTTAAGAGTACCTTGGTTTGAGATGATTTTGTTGTCTTCTACAAAAAAAATCAAAACACCCAGCCTCTTCAACATTTTGTTTTACCTGGCTCTTTGCTTTGCTGCTTAAGAGAGAATAAAAAATAGCTGCTGTTGTCTGTCATACCTGCATAGCTTTTTCAGCATGCAGCTTTTTCTTTACTTTTTTGTTTTGTTTTGTTTTCATGTTATAATCATCCATTTTATCTGGTTTGGGTCCTGTAGGTCTTGATTTATGCACTTTCCAGGTTGAGAACTCACCCTCCCCATTTGGTAAGAAACTGAACAATGGATGATCCATGGTTAGAAGTAGTCATCTTTTCTAGTGGTTTTAGCTGAAAGAAGTGCATGTATAGAAACTAGTATTCCTTTACTGTGTCACTAATTCATGCTCCCATTTTCCACTCTTTCTCTGTTGTTTGAGTCTACTGTGACCTCTGCACTCTGCATTTAGTAAAGTACTGCATAAAATTTTGCTTCCCGTTTTGGAAGCCTTCCTGGGTTTTGTTTTTCATGATGCAAAAACATGTGTTCTCTTGCTGTCACTGTTTACTTTAATATTACTTACAGTAGTAGTGTGTAGTTTTTATCATAGTGGTATCTTTAGTAAATTACACGCATTTTAACAATGTGAATATATTAAAGCATGACAAAAGTAGTCAGCATCAATCTTCTTGTTTCCACTGGATGATGGCTCATCACTTTACGTAAAACACAGTTTAGCAATAAGTAGAATGGCATGTTTCATTATTTTAAAATAATTTTTATTTGGTGTTTATTACAGAAGTATATTTTAAATACAGAAGTGTGTAGTTTTATTTTCAAAGATGTTTCTCATTTGAGAGATCTCTTGACATGTAACGGATGCAATAAAATGTATATAGTAAGTTATCTTTTGTCAGGATCAACAAATCACTTGATGTCACCTGGGCTGTTCAGTAGTTGTTTTTGAAATGGAAACTGCTGTGAGGAGTTGGGTATTGAGTACACTTCCAGAGCACTTCCGTAGATAATTTAACGTAATGTGTAAGAATGTCTGGGAGTAAAGCTTGAGGTACACAAGGATAAAACATATTGTCTACTAATGTGATTGTTTTCAAAATGTGAACAATTATTATAGTGGATCTGTTTACTGAGAACTATATGCTTCAAAACTTGCTGTATCTGAACTCAGTAGTCTTATTTCAACAAAATGTTCCAGTTTTCCCAGTTGCATTCTGTTCAGTTGGTGTTCCTCAAACAATGCACTAAACTGGAAGTGTATGGTAGGGGTGTTTATTTACTTTTCTCTAATGAATGTTGTCTTTTGCCTTACCTTTCAAATTTGAAGAGAGTCTTCATTTAGTTAATAGCTTAGCTCTAGGGAAAAAACGTTCTTTGTCTTTTTTTCTGTATCAATAGATTTTAGTATTTATGTCTAACTGTGTATTCTTTCCTCCTTAGCTGGATTGGATATTGGTCCCATCTCTGATGATCCTTCTTCTCTGCCTCAGCCAAATGTCAACACGAGTTCACGGCCATTGAGTGAAGAACAGTTGGATGGAATCCTCAGTCCAGAACTAGACAAAATGGTCACAGATGGTAATTTTTTGTTGTTCTTGATCTAGTCTAATGGAAAACTATTTTTGTTGTTAAACTCTTAATTGTTCTGCATTTAGTTAAACGTAACTATTTGCACTTGCTTACAGAATTAATTTTATTGCTTTTTTATGATTGCTTATCCTATGTTGTTTTTAATTTACTCAGGTGCTATCCTTGGCAAATTGTACAAAATCCCAGGTACGTGCTCTTACTCTATGTTGTCTCCTACAAGATACAGTTTGTAAACAATGCCAGCCAACTCATGCGCAATGTTTTTGCAGAGCTAGGAGGAAAGGATGTTGAAGATCTGTTCACAGCTGTATTAAGTCCAGCAACCACACAGACAGCTCCTTTGCCACAGCCTCCACCCCCACCACAACTTATGTCTTTGCACAGTCAAGGTATGTTCCGTTGTTACTTCTAAAACCAGCAGCTTAGTCAGGAGAGTTGTGCATCTGTTAAATACTGACATGAAAGTAGGACATGCCTTACTTTCTGCCATTCTTAATTCATGGAAGCTGCTGTTGATAATATATGAAATGTTTTTCTAAAACTGTTTGGAAGGCAGTCTGTGATTAATGTGCAGGTAAATATTGCTAGCTCAGAGGGACAGTTATTTTACATTTTTGTGACATTTTGGAGCTTTTATTTTAGCTGACACTTTCATATTCTTGAAATTGTCTGTGATGAAGCATGTGTTCTCTTCTTGATTTTGCTCTTTCATTACTTTTGAGTACCTCCTCAAGGGTAATGAAAAAGTCTGTGTGACAGTGATATAGTGAGTCTTAATTTCCTTTAAGAATTTAGTTTAACATGTTAACTATTCTTATCCAAATAATAAAGAGGAGGCGAAGAAGTTTTGGAATGTATCATTTATTTTCTTTCTTACTACTAAGATTATTGTGAATTGATATAGCATATTAGTGCTTTTGTATTGAAAGCAAGGGGCAGACTAATTTTACTTGTTGTTACCAGTACAGCTGGTTTTTAGCAGCGTATATGAGCATAATTAGATGCACTCATTTCTCATCAGACATCACCATTAGTGCATTTTCCTTGAGCTCATGTAAAGAGTGCCCATTCTGTTACACTGGTACTACAGAAAGTAGTATGCAAATTGATTTCACACGTGAATTAATCATAAGAAGAAAAATGATTGGTTTTGTGGTTGTTTGAATTTCCATAAGAAGGCAAGACTTCAAAAAGTCTTGGAAAGAAGAGAGTTTAAAGAAAATAATAAGGTGATTTGAAGCGAAAGATAATACAGATATCAGTGCCAGTTTCCCAGTTATTTGGGTACTTGGAGATAACTTCAGCATTTGAGCTCTGTATGATTGTTTAACTTCCTCCCTGTGGGAATTGCCACAATTACAAAGTTTTAGATTTGTAATTTGGTTCAGTTATTGTGTAATGATCCACATGTTTCTGTGAGATAAATGCTTCAGTAATGGGGAAGCTTGTATCAAGTCTCAGCAATTTCAAATAAAATTAGCACTCCCTTCTCACAAAGACATGTAAGCCTACAGCGTGGATCAGAGGCCTGACTCTGCTTGGTGTTTGTCTGCCAGGTCTTCACAGTTGCAGTATGCCAGCTGTTTGGTAGCTGTGATATAGCACATTCTTTTAAATTCTGTTTGAGTTACTTTCATCCAAACAAAACTTTTCTGCAGAGTTTATGTAACCTGTAAATTGAAGACAGCTGTCTCAAGCTTGGGAGAATGTTACAGTGTTATCCCCTGAATATCCCTGAGTTGTTATGTGCTTTTAGGAAAATATTGGGAACACAGTTAAGTTATAATTGCATTTAAGTGATGGGGGCTCAAAGGTCATCATTAATTCTGTGTAGGAACATCTGCAAAGGCTATCTGTTGGAATGAACCTGGTTGTGCCACATTTGCTTAATATTTTAATCAAATAAATAACATATTCTGCCCTAATACTGCTAGACTAGACATGTAAACACAATGATGATGCTCATTTGACTAGGTTTATCTCTTTCATTGGTTACAAATTATAGAGTTAGGAGATAATGAGGCTTACTTTGGTACACTGCTGTCTCAAAAGAGCAGATATTTAATTCAGATGGTTAATCATAGTTCTGCAAGGACTGAAAGCAGCTTTGTCCATGCTTCATGCTTGGCAGCAGCATGGATTTTTCCTTTTTCTGTAGACACTGGAACTGGATATAACAAAATAAAAAATACAGACCACTGGGCCTTAGAAATACACCTCAATATAAAGCGTGCTACCACAGACAGACTAATGCGAAAGCTTTGGAAATCCCATTAAAAAAAAAAAAAAAAATTAATTTTTCAGACAGAAGAAAGCTGTGCAGGGATGTGATACGGTAGAAAAGAACCTTAAGCTTGTAGTGAAGCAAAGTAAATTGATTACAAAACCTTTCCAAAGTTGTAAGGTCAGTACCATAAGACTTTAAAGCAATTAGTTTTTCATTAGAGGAGACTTCTGTTCTTCACTAAAAATTTCGTCCTCCTCCTTAAAAGTATTCACCCTTTAAAGCAATGATTTATAATTCTCTTTTTAGGAGAGAGTGCATTTCCAAGAGTGCCACTTATGAATGGTCTGATCGGCCCGAACCCTCATCTCCCTCATACAGCTTTGACTCCTGGAGGTGGCCTGGGCACTTTCTCTCCCATAACACAGCAACCATATAGTGATACCAGGTAAGTTAAAATGGAAAGTCAAAAGTTCCCATTGCTTAGCATTTATCACTTGGGTGATGGTGGTGTTATTAATACTGTGATACTGTTAGCATTTAACCACTTAGTTCTTGACAGCTACTATGAAAACTCTGTTCTTGCAACCTGCTGGCCAATAAAATAGCAAACAGGATAAGTGCTGTGCTAATTGTTTTTGTGTATCAAGATAAATCTATTTACAAAATAAAATCCCTTTCTGATTTTTCAGGGATAAGAATCCAGCCTTCAATCCAATGGTAAGTGATCCCAACAGCTCATGGGCACCATCTGCTCCACCTTTGGAAGGTGAAGGTGATACAATGTCCAATGCTCAAAGAAGCACTCTTAAGTGGGAAAAAGAAGAAGCATTGGGTGAAATGGCAACAGTAGCACCTGTACTCTATACAAATATCAACTTCCCTAACCTAAAGGAAGAATTCCCAGGTGAGTGATGTACTGAATGAAGTCAAATATTATGTGGAAATTTATGCAACTTTATTTGAAATACTATAAAATAAACTTACTAAAGCTTTGCATATTAACACATTTTTTGTGATTGCAGACTGGGCTACAAGAGTGAAGCAGATTGCTAAACTGTGGAGAAAAGCAAGCTCGCAGGAGAGAGCTCCATATGTGGTAAGAACAACTACCACCTGCATTTGCATGCTTTCAGCAAAAATGTATTTCATCTGTGGCATTTTCATTTGTTTTTTAGAATAAGTTTAGGGTTAGTGAAAGTTCACTTGCCTTTCAGCCTTCAAATAAACTCTATTAGTATAGTGCAATATAGAGGCATCAAATGAGATGAGAACATTTGTGGTTCTCACTGCCTCTTGGCTACATTTGATTCACACCTCAAGTCTAACTTGCTCTTGTCTCTTTCTGCACAGGATCTCAACAGTTTCTTCATAAGGATAATAACAAATCATTATGTGACCTTCCAGTCTTTCATCTTCCCCTCTCACTAGCCTTTTCTTTTTGGCCCCATTAGAGTTGCTGAAGTCTTTCACCTATTGAACTATTAATTCCAGAAGTGGCAGCACTTCATATCTCTGCTTCCCTTGTTTTCTTTTATTCCTCTGTTTTTGCCTTTCTGTTCCCATCCCTTTTCTCTCTCTGCAGTGGAAATCTTTTGATACCTTCCATGCTGTGGGGTGCACGACGGACTCCAGTCTCACCAAAAGCATTCAGTTTCTTCACATCTGAGTTAAGCAAACTCAGATTGTTATAGCAGCTGTCTGGAGTACGTGGTCACTGATTCCTGATTCTGTAGAACTGCCATTCAGTTGGTGACCCTTGTGCTCTGTTGAAACCTCTTGTTAAAGCCTCTCTGTATCCAAACCTCAGAACCCACATTAGTTTCATTGTTCTTAACCTGCACAGCCATTGTTGGTGAATGTGCTTTTCTTTAATGTACTGTTACATCTCCATCCTCTTCTGGTTCTTCTCTTTCTTTCATCACAATGGCCATTGGATGATTGTTCTCACTCTCACTGTGTAGATTTCTATGGATTTTACAGGATTATATTTTCAGTCTCTTTCCTTCCCTGCACCTGCAGTTTTTCTAATTCGATGCTGTTAGTAAACAGATCTGATACTCATGAGTGTTGATGGCACATATCTAAGCAGTACCAGTATCATATCCTCCTGCCCAAATTAAAACAAACAAACAAAAACAAATAAACAAAAAACACTCTAACAACTTTTAGGGGATAAATTATTACCCCAAATTCAGTGTGGGAAGTGAATACCCAAACCATAAAGGTCATGGTCTTTCTGAAACCCTATCCACTTGAAACAATCCTTTTCTATTGTTGTCTTTGAATTATCATCATTATTCTGCTTTTTATTCAGACCTTTAACTCTAGCAACTTTGGGCCTCTATGTCATTTCATCCATGTTGTATTTAATCTTGATGATTCTTTCCATATAGCATTTACAAGAACATATTCACATTAATTGATAGACTTTTATACAGGCATTTAACACTTTACTATTATTTCTATTACTGAATTCTCCTTTTCATTGCCCTTAGAAATGCAGTCCTATTCTCCTAATGGATATCCAAGAAGTAGATGCAAAAATTGTTTCCTTTATGTTTGGGGAAAGGGAGCATGCAGTTGCACAGACGTGTGTATGAGTATTCGTGTAGTATGAAGCACTTATTTCCTCACAGATGTTACAGTTCACATGCTCTTACACTGCAGCTGTTTCTGGTGTACCCAGCAGAAGCTGCTGCAGTGCCTGTCCTCATAATGTAGCGGCTGGGGAGGAATAGAGACTACCTTAGAAATGAAATTCAGGAGCGTTATTACATTTGCACTGTAGGCTTTTTTGCTTTTCTTACTAAGCACAATCCTGACACTTGGAGAAGAAATGACTCTAATATTCCTGCTGCGGTTGTGCTGGTGCTCTCATCTGTGTTACTGTTTCTTGCTTCTTTGCTGGAAGGGAAGGATTTAAGCCTTTTCCACTAGGCAGCCCTCACCTGAAAACTGCAAATAAAATGATAGAAAAGACGTGAGGGTTTGATTCAGAAAAGAAATCACATCCTAGACTGGTGGTAAAATAGACTCTTTGAAATTTCCTTTAGATGTTTTAAAGTGTCAGTATAGCTGTAAAATGCCTCATTGAAGAGGAATTGCTGTTCTTCCATCCATTTTTTCCTTATCCATAAGCCCATATCCTATGTTTATACTATTAACTTAACACAGACTGAGATCTATAGGGTCTGTTTAATGGAGTAGACTGTATTTTTCTTGTCATTGGAGTTCTTCACATTATTGGTCTTTATTGATCCAAACATCATTTGCTGTGCTCACGTCTTCAGGTTTCAGACCACAACAATATGCAATTTGAAAGGTATACTGGTGAGATTTGTGCTTTCTTGGCACAGCACAGTGCCTCAACAGGGACTCCTAACACATGGTAACTCCTTAGTTCTCTCTGTGCATGTTAGTTTAAAAATAAGATTTCTATAGATACAAAGTATTTCCGGTTTGGAGTTCCTTGTTAAGTTCATAATGTAGTTTTCACAAGCCTGTGTGTGATAAAAACAGGTTGTACAAATGATTTGGTTTTAGATTTTGTAGGAGTAACAGATGCAGTTTTCACACTTCGCAAAAGAAAAAGAAGCTAACTACATATGTCTTCTTCTGTAATCTTTTCCCAGCAAAAAGCCAGAGATAATAGAGCTGCTTTGCGCATCAATAAAGTACAGATGTCAAATGACTCCATGAAAAGGCAGCAGCAACAGGATAGCATTGATCCCAGCTCACGTATCGACTCCGACCTCTTTAAGGATCCATTAAAACAGAGGGAATCGGAACATGAACAGGAATGGAAATTCAGACAGGTGCGTTGCATTTAGGGCTGTTTGTAATTTTTGTTCCTGCTTTTTATTGCATTGTTAGAATCTTCTTTTAATGAAATCAATTTTAACTTCCCTTTGTAGAAAAGTACAAATTCAGATGTTGTGGAAGAAAATAGATGCTATCAGAAGAGAAGCTGCTTGTAAATGTTAGAAAATTTTGTTTTAGAGCTTGACTCTTAAATTTTAACTTATTGTGGAAATAGATTATTCTTTCTTTGTACGACTAGCTAGTGCAATAGTTTGTGTTTATATACCCTATGTAGCAGTAACCTTGTCCTGCAGCTTGCTGCTTCAAGTTAGGCTGGTTATCTCTCAGAACCCATTTGCCTCCATCAATGCTGCATTTGTTTGTACACATCTTCAAAGTATAAAGCTGGAAAGCTGTGCTGCTCTTTAGGCAACTTGGAAAATTTTCTTCCCAGGCAATCAAGGTGCATGTCAAGGTAACTGAAGTGTACAAATAGCTATGCTCTCTGCTCCCATTGCATTTACAATTTACAGTCATTCATAATTATCTTTAGTGTATTTGAAAGTTTTAATTCCTGATTCATTTTTACTCATCAAAGATTTTGTATAAATACAAAAGTGTAACCTTTTTCCTCATAATTTTAAAACAGCAAATGCGTCAAAAAAGTAAGCAGCAAGCCAAAATTGAAGCCACACAGAAGCTTGAGCAAGTGAAAAATGAGCAGCAGCAACAGCAGCAGCAACAGCAACAGCAACAACAGCAGTTTGGTCCACAACAGCTTCTGAACCAGTCTGGCTCAGACACACCCAGCAGTGGGATCCAGAGCCCCTTGACGCCTCAGACTGGCAATGGCAGCATGTCTCCTGCACAGCAAACATTCCATAAGGATCTATTTGCAAAGCAGCAGCTACCTGCTACGCCTACTTCTGCATCCTCAGATGATGTGTTCCTCAAGCCACAAGCCCCACCCCCTACTCCAACCCGCATCCCAGTACATGATTCACTGTCTCAGTCTCAGACTCCTCAAACATCATCACAACAGATGTTTTCTCCAGGTTCCACAAACACAAGGCCACCTTCTCCAATGGATCCATATGCTAAAATGGTGGGAACACCTAGACCAGCACCTATCAATCAAAACTTTGTCAGAAGAGGTAGCATTGCACCATTGGATGCGTGTGCACCACAGCCATCCATATCCAGGCCCATTCAGGTAACTGAGCCATCAGGGAGCAGGCCTTCACCAGTCAGGGATTCATGTTCTTCATCTCCAAGTAGCAGTGATCCCTATGCAAAGCCACCAGACACACCCAGGCCCGTTATGACATCGGATCAGTTCTCCAAACCGTTGGGGGTCCCAAGATCACCCATCGTTATGGAACAGTCAGGGAAGGTTCCTTTAACTGCTGGAAGCAGTGATCCCTTCACTAAACCAGCTCCTAGAACTGATACATTTCAGAGACAGAGAGTGACTTCTGCTGATGCATATGCACGGCCGCCATTGACTCCTACTCCTGCTCCTGCTGATGGTAGCCCTGGACCCTTTAAAACTCCCATGCGCCCACCTCAGTCCCCACAAGATCCCTATGCATCAATGCCAGCTACACCAAGGCGTGTTGCTGTTGATCCGTATGAAAGGCCTGCCTTGACACCAAGGCCAGTGGATAACTTTTCCCATAATCAGCCTAATGATCCATACAGCCAGCCTCCCCTTACTCCCCATCCTGCAATAAAGGAATCTTTTGCCCATCCACCCCGGATAGTGCGGCAACAGAGTGATTCTTTCCCTCAGTCTGGACCCATTTCAAGGCCAGCTTCTCAGGACCCTTACTCCCAGCCTCCAGGTACTCCTCGGCCAGTTGCTGATCCTTATGCCCAACCTCCAGGAACTCCTCGACCCACCACAGTTGATCCATATATGCAGCAACCACCCACACCGAGACCTGCACAGCCAGCAGATTTATTTGCTCAGTCCTCAGCAAATCAGAGACATTCTGATCCATACGCTCAACCTCCTGGAACACCAAGGCCAGTTCTGAATGATCCTTATTCTCAGCAGCCAGCAACTCCAAGACCAGGAATACCAGAGAGTTTTAACAGACCTGCAATGACAAGACCAGGACTAATACCAAATAGAGATCCTTTTCTGCAGACACCACAGAACAGGGTGCAAGGCACTTTTGTCAGGCCATCAGACCCGTGTTCTCAAACTCCCAGACCAGCAGGACCTGCAATAACAGATTCATTTAACCACGGTCCTGCTGCTCCAGCACGTGATCCTTATGATCAGCCACCGATGACTCCAAGACCTCAGCCAGAATCTTTTGGAACTGGTCAGCTAGCCCATGATGCTCCTGAGCAGTCACGGCCTGGATCTGAGGGCAGTTTCAATGCACCTGCAAATTCTCCAATGAGTTCTCAAGGACAGCAGTTCCCCAAAGTTTCACAGGGTCCTGGCCCAGCAGCCACTACAGGAGTAACAGACACACAGAACACCATGAATATGTCTCAAGCAGATACTGAGAAATTACGACAGGTGAGAATAATACTTAATACTAATGGTATCCAAAAAGAAGTGGGTTTTTCCCCGTTTTTGTTGAATATTGGAAGGAATTTTTGGCATTAAACATAGGTGTGTAATGTAGAATTCTCTTTTCACTTGGTGTGTTCATTTGGTTCTCCTGGATAGAGCCAGAATATATAGAATATAAAAACAGCAGTAATTTTTAAGGAGTTTGGACGAGATACAAAAAGAAGTGAAGGCCATTGCTGAAGCCATTGAAGAAGGAGATCATTGATCTACCATAGATCTTTTGTCTACAGTGTGAGAAAGAAACACCTTTAAAGGACAATTAATACTATCCTGTAATAGATGACATGTAGAGCTGATTGTCAGTGACTTGTTCACAGACTGAAAAAGTGAGTATAGGAGATGATTTTAGACCAGACATCTACCTTCTCAGATGGCTAGCATGTTGAGGTGAATTCTGCTGTTATTGTTACTTCTATGGTAGTTGATAAAATGGGTTCACGTACACACTTTGTTTTCTGATAGTGATTGAAGAATTTCTTTCCTCCAAAAGGCTTAACCCAGCAGAGTGTTACACTTCCAAATATGTCAGTTGCAATGTCAAGCACAATGATTTTCTTTTTTTTAAACAGCGCCAGAAATTACGTGAGATTATTCTACAGCAACAGCAGCAGAAGAAGAATGCAGTTCGTCAGGAAAAAGCCTTACAGGATCCAGCAGCTCCTCCCCATGCAGCTCCCCTTCAGCATTGGCAGCAAGACAACTTAAATCAAATATTTAACCGCCCTCCTCCTCCGTATCCTGGGAATATTAGATCCTCTGTTGTCCCTCCAGGTGGGCCAAGGTTCACAGTATACCCAAAAGATCAACGTGGACCATTTCCTGGTGATGGGCAGTTCAATAGACCCCAGTTTCCAGGAGATATGAGTGCCATGGGGATGAGGCCTCATGGTCTTAGGTAAGCTCTTTGGTTTCTGAAGGCCAGGCTAGTACAGTGGTAGTTCCGTATTTACAGAAATTGTTAAATATAGGACTTGGGGGGTTTGGCTGGTGAAAAATCATCTGTGTTGTCTACAATAGCTGGTAATTTTACTGAGGTCATTATGTACAGAGAGTTTTACTCTGTAAAATTAGAATGTGTATGTTACACTGATTAACAGTTTTGCACTGTGTTTTATTGGGAATTTATCAGAAATAAAAAACAGAGAAACTGCAGTGCTTGTGGAAATTACAATAAGCTGAAAGAAACTGTCACCCATTGTTTTGGGGCATTTTTTTTCAAAAGAATGTTCTGACTTATAATAGATAAATGTAATATTTCTGCTTTCATTTGTGATGAATATATAATCAAACATTGACTCCTGTCTATACCATTTTTACAATGAATACCAGGATTAACATGTAGTGTAGTCTTGGGGATAACTGTTCTCAATATTTTTAATTTATTTTAGTAAATCCACACAGCATTATTTTTTAAGCGTAGTGAGTTGAATTAATTTATTTGCTTAGATCTTACTATCACAGTTTTCTATCCATTACTACTGGAATTGAAGACAAGTTGTTTATTAAATATAATTAAAGCAATCATTTTATTGTAGTCATAATGCTCGTTTAAATATAAGCATAATCAGCAAAATATTTATTTAAATATCTTAATGAATGTAGCATGTAAAGCATTTTGGTGAATAGTTACTTAGTCAAGTATGACAGGCTAGGCAGTCCTGAGAAAAAAGATTATTTAGTCTTTCATACTTTGTTTTAGATTTGGGTTTCCAGGAGGTGGCCATGGTCCACCATCAGGCCAGGAACGTTTCCTCAGCCCTCAGCAGCCAATGCAACGCCCTGGAGTTCCGCCGCAGCTGAGAAGATCTCTGTCTATAGATATGCCTCGGCCAGTGAACAATCCACAAATAAGTAGTACATCTGGGATCTCTCAGCATTTTCCTCCACAGGGAATTCAAGTTCAGCAGCACAATATATTGGGTCAGGCATTTATTGAGTTACGTCACAGGGCTCCTGATGGGAGGCCCAGGCTGCCTTTTAATCCTTCTGCAACAAACATTATGGATCCAACAGCGCAACATCAGCGACATGCAGGGTTTATACCCAGGCAGGAATTTCCAGGCCCGAGACAGGCAGAACCACTGAGGCATAATTCTCAAGGTATGCCTAACCAGTTGCAGATATCTACAGGGCTGGAGCATATGTCACAATCCCAGCAGGATCAAATCAATCCTGACAACCCACCTGCACTTGTAATACGTTCTCTAAGCAATCCACCAGTTGCTGATGCTTTCCCAGGACCATCTTTGCCTACATCTGCACCAAGTGATGAATCAGCAAACTTACAGATTCCCAACCAACCAAGTGATGGTCTAGAAGAAAAGCTTGATCCTGATGATCCTGCTGTAAAAGATTTGGATGTGAAAGACCTTGACGGGGTTGAAGTCAAGGATTTGGATGATGAGGATCTGGAAAATTTGAATCTAGACACAGAGGATGGAAAAGGAGATGAACTGGACACTTTAGATAACTTGGAAACCAATGATCCTCACCTTGATGACCTTCTAAGATCTGGGGAATTTGATATAATTGCATACACAGACCCAGACCTTGATGTAGGAGATAAGAAAGGAATGTTTAATGAAGAACTAGATCTTAGTGTCCCCATTGATGTCAAGCTAGATATCCAGGGTAAGACAGAAGAACCAAAACAGAAGGGGCAAGGGGATAGAACTGTTGCCCATTCTGAGACCCTGTCTCCACAGAAGAAATCTACTACGGAAAATGAAATTAAAACAGAAGTTCTTTCTCCAAATGCTCATGAGGAAAAGAAGAATGAAAATGAAAAAAGTGACGGAAATGCTGAATCAACAAGTACTCAACAGGCTGCTGAAACGGAGTTAAAAGATGGAGAAAAGGCTCCTGCGCAGCCTGCTAACCTAGAATTCCCTGACAAAGCTACTGCTGTTCCCAGTCAAGAAACAATTGTGCCTAGTCCAGATGCTCAGGGATCTGCTCCACTGCCTGTTCAAGGAGCAGTAAGTTCCTGCAGTATTTCTGGGTCCACACCAGTCCTCTCAAGTTTGCTAGCTAATGAAAGCTCAGATAGCGCCGAGGCAAAGACCCTAGGATCTCCCTCTCAATCGTTGCCAGCAACACAACTGAACCATGCATCAGGTATTCCACAAACGCTAATGACACCTGGTGGACAGATCTTGGAAAATACTTTAAATTCCAATTTGGCCATGGTTCCACGAATAAACCATAGTTTTTCTCAAGGGTCACCAAACCCTGGATTTATTCAGGGTCAGTCAACTAATCATAACTTTGGGACAGGACAGGCATCTAATCAAACTGTGGCTGTAACGAACCGTCCTGGTCCTAGCGGCATATCTGGTCCCCAGCAGATAATGCTCCCTCAACCATTAGCTCAGCAACAAAACCGAGAGAGACCACTACTGCTAGAGGAACAGCCACTTCTTCTGCAGGATCTTTTGGATCAGGAGAGGCAGGAACAGCAGCAGCAGCGGCAGATGCAAGCCATGATTCGCCAGCGTTCAGAGCCATTTTTCCCCAATATTGGTACGTGGGTGATCTGTTTGTGTCTACATTCTGGTTAATTATTTAAAAAGCCAAAGTTAAAACAGTTGAATAGTCTTTAGCACTGAAAGAAGCAGGTAGATATTTGGAGTGTGAAGATGGCATAATGAAAAGGCAACCTGAGAAGGAGGTATAATGGAAGTCTGGAAATTGAGCGTGTAGGTGAAATGCTGAACATTGGTAAGGCTCATACTGCCTTTACCAGGATCAGGGTAATGCTGCGTTACTGCTAATTTATCCAACATCAGCGCTGTCACTTCATATGTGACATGGAATAAGTGTAAATAAAATTGTGAAGTAATGATAGTGCAACAGCTGACCTTTGGATGTTCAGTATACCGATTTTCTGTTTATGGTTGTTTTACTGTGATTTTTGGCACTGTTCAGGGTGTCTCAACGAAGGGGATAATTGAGTGTAGCCAAGCCACCCTAGATGGCTAAGATGACTTCCAGAGGCCCCTTCCAGCCTCAACAGTGCTCTGCTAATAAGGACTGTCAGTCAGTCCTGTTTGTCCTGCTCTGTTGGGGCGACTAACAGGAGAAGGCAGGACAGAGACATTGTTCACGTGCATATGGTCTTTCCAGATGCTGTATGTGGCATGTGCCTTTCTGCCAGCATTACCAGTAATTATAGTGATTACACAGGTTTTCATAGTGTGTTTGTGGTGGCATGTCAGTTTTGCCAGTTGAACTCAGAAACAACTCCTCTTCCTGATTCTTTGAACTATAAATAGAATTTATTAATCTGTTGACTCATAGGCCAGATTTATTCTAGAGCCCTTCGCAACCTGATCTGCTTTTCTTTGTGTGTTATGGCTGAAAACAAGAACAGTTGCAGCTGGATTAACTTTCCTTAGGGGATATATGAAACAACATATTAACCGTGAATTTCGAAGTGGAGAGGACAAGTAATTTGAAATAGTAATGCAGTTGAGTTGTTTTGCTGATGATTTATGTATGAACTAGATCTAAACAAGTCAGTTCCAATTAATAACTTGCAATGTTCAGTTACGTAATTAAGTTTTATTGTCTTTCTTTTGTAGACTTCGATGCAATTACTGATCCTATAATGAAAGCAAAAATGGTAGCTCTTAAGGGGATCAATAAAGTCATGGCACAGAGTAACATGGGGATGCCACCAATGGTTATGAACAGGTAAGCCATGCTTGATACTGTTCTGTAGGGCTGCTAAATATAAAAGGAAACAATAGAGGTGGGGAAAACTGCACTGGAAATGAAAAAATGTAGAAGTGAGAAAAGATCTTCTTGCCATGTAGTTCATAGTCCATACTCATACAAGATTATCTCCTAAGAATAGAACAAATGTAGCAGTAGAAACAGTGGAAGGTATTAAAACTCTTCAGAAAGGCTTATGTTCCAATTGTGCAAGTGTAATGTCACTGGTCAGCAAACATGACTTCACTCTTGGTGTTTTTCTTGTCTTCCCACTTAGTAGTTATGTAATTATGTAAGGACATCTATGCATTGTGTTTGAAAACTGTTAATGGCCACGTAGTGGTTAACCTTCATGTTGCAGCATATCACTTATTGTTAAATCTAATTTAGATTTAGCCCAAGTAGTGAAATTTTCATCATTTCTTTAAATCAGTTCTCAGAACAAAAAAGGAGCTATGAGCTGTGCAGACTCCACTGTGACCATCCCTACTACAGGAGTAGGCAGTACATGTGCCACATAAGATCAGCAACTTCTTACGCTGCCCTTAAAACAGGGTATTTTTTTCTGCCTAGCAGTGTTACATGATAATACATGACTTAGTAGAGGTGTTTGTAAGGCCTGTTTGAACATAGTAAGATGATTCTCTACCCCAACCTGTTTATTATAGCTTACAAAATTTTATATTGTTGCAACCTAGTCTGGGTAAGCTGCAATTGCAGAATTTTCCAGCTGCTCGGATGCTAGTGGATAACTTATGTTCACTCATTTGTCCTACTCTTTCTTGATGTAATAAAAATATTTTTTTGTTTTAAATCCGTGCTCTGTCACCATTGCATATAAAACTTGTTTTCTTCTCAACTGTCACCATAGGCTAAGATCTTCAGAACTGCATTTGGTTGTGCTTTGTAAAGAGAGATCGTCTTAGAATGCTATAGGCATGTGCTTAAAACTACTTCTGAAACCCAAATACATCTACCCTACTGTAGTGTTGTGCACCATGAAATCCAAGTACATTGTTCCTTTTTTCCTTTGTGTTATAATATTTCAAATAAAAAGACGTATTCTTTTCTGTGTGCCTTCACTATTTTAGCACAGTATGTCGTGTTTAGGTCAGCTCTCCAAGAAGTGTAAAATGCAGTAGTATAAACCAAGGGCAAAGTTTTTAAGGGTTCAAAAGGGAAATGAAATGCAACAGATTTTGAAAAAGTTTGCTATAGAAGTTAAAACAGCTGTTTATAAATGCTTAGATGCTTTGTTTAAGTTCTGTGTAACACAGAATGCTGTCTCTCTCCCTTAAAATACCCACCAGTTTTAAAAGTTACAGTTTCATTTGGTGTTTATGTATCAATAGGTTTCCTTTTATGGGTCAGCCAGTGCCTGGGGCTCAGACCGGTGAAGGCCAAAATCATATGCAGCAGGCAATTACACAGGTAATAGAACTTGATGTGGACTTTACAACATATGTCTTTAATAATGATAACTAATTTTTTTTTAATTGGATCATGATTTCATTTCCTTATCTGTATATTTTTCTGAAATTTCTAGGATGGAAGTTTGACACCTCAGATTTCTAGACCTAATCCTCCTAATTTTGGCCCTGGTTTTGTCAGTAAGTACAGATCAAACAATTTGTTGTTTTATCAAATTTTTCTAAGTATAGTGTCCATAAACTGATTGTTTCTCTCAAAACATTAATCTTTTGAAAATTGTGTCATTTCATCATTACAATACCAATTCACAAAAGAGTACATAGTAAATGATATTTTTTCTAGAAAACAATCCTCAAAGAAACAGCATTAGGAAAGGGGAAACCAGGAGAAACAGTTAATTAGCATAATTTGTATTTGTGTGAGAATAGTAATTGTATTTAACTGACAGGCTGCTGTCTCAAAAACCAGGCCTTCTGTTGTGCTTTAGTATTCAGAGCTCAGTGAGAACAATAATCTATCTTGATGAGTTATTTTTTTATTTAAGAAGCAAAAAGTTCTGTGCAGCATTGTTGTCATTTTTAAAAATACCAATAAAAGCTTTCCAGGCATGAATTAAGCAAGGTTGGCTGGGAAACCACAGTTGCTGAAAGTAGAAATATATAGTTCTAGTATGTTACTTTCCTTGCTTCCACTTGCCTTAGATAGGTGTATATCCTACTCTCTGTGACAAGAGATTCATTAGCAGAAATTAAAACTGAGCATATGTTGGGAGAGGAAGACTGCGTACAAAGAAGTGTTACAGCAAAAACCTTGGTATTTATGAACAAGAAACAGAAGCAAACACCTTCACCTTTTCCAGAAACAGAGCAGCAATGCTAAATGTGCAATGAGAAGAGTTAGTGATGTTTTCTGTGTTAATTCCTGGTGAGATTCTAAATGGCACTCAGCAGTAGCCTAGCTCAGGGTGGGGGTGGTGGTTCTGAGCAGTTGAGAAAATCTGTTCTGCGTTTCAGTAGTAGTTATTCTTACCTGGACCTTGTTAATATTTCAGTACTTTCCATCTGCAGTTACTCTCCATCATTTCCACTCAGTTGTCCCTTCAGGTTACATGATTACTTTCACAGAATACATCATTGAAAGAATTAGTGCCCCTTGAGGCTGTAGATAGCTCTGTGAATCGATTTAGTTGAGCTGTTAGGTTCAATGACTGTTTCTACCGCAATGACTGTTAAAGAGGAATGTGGTAGGGATTGGAACACAAGGAAAATGTGGTTGTACTGAAATCATACTGTTGTGTAGATATCTTTATTCTTTATACGAGATAAACAAACATTCTTCACAAGGAGAATTCTGTGCCTTATTCCTGATTATCCAGTTCATTGCCACAATGTGATCACGAGACAAATGATACTGTCACCAAACCTTGCATCTCACTTTCTGGGCTTAGTGCCAACGAAGTGTGTTATTGGACATGATTGTTTTGCCTCCAGAAAAATATATGAGCGCAATAGATTGCTCCTAGCAGATCAGCATTTCTCATTTCTAAAATGAGTAATGTCACAGCTACAGTCTAAATGAGAGTGCGGTTATTTGTGAGGAGGAAAATGCACTGCATGAGGACCAAGATGAAGTTATTTTTACAAAGGAGACAAGATGTAGAAAACTTGGGGGTTTTGGTTCATTTTCTTGCAGTAACTTGCATTGCAGAATAGTTTGTATTTTAATTTATTCTCTTCTAATCTATAATAAATGATTAGCCAGAAATGTCACATTGTCCATATTTTCTGACATTTCTAGAAACAAATCAGCCTACCCCAATACTTTTTCCATTCCTAACAGTCTTCCAAAATTTCTGTCAAATGAAGTGAAGCTTATGCCATCCATGATTAGAAGTGAGCGATCTGCTACCCTTCAGAACATAAACTTGTATGTTTCTTTTCTCTGGAACCCTACTCTAGTTTCTATGATCAGTAGTGGCTGGGAGTTGGTTTCGGTTGATGGAAAGTAGTGTGTTGTCCACTTTCTGTTCCATGTCTACAGTGGAGTGAGTGTCTTTCTCTACTACTAGAGAATGCCTTTCTCCACTTGCTCACACAGTTGTTACTGGAAGTGGGGAGCATGATATGATGAGGATGTTGTTCTGTTGGGTTTTGTTACATTTTTCAGTCTAGGTTAAGTAACTTCTAACTCTCCCTTACTGCTTAGCTATCCCAATTCAGTGTAGTGTTCAAATGACCTTGCCCTCTTCACTGTTCTGATTGATCCATCGATCCTGATCAATCAGTGATTGATTAGATTTTGATTTTGAAGTATGAAATAGGTCTTGACACGTTTCCAGTCCCATGTACTGTCCTTCTGACATTCTGACATTTCATAAATTTATGATGAACATTTTTGATTTTAACTTTTTTCTTAGCAGTAGTAGCAAAAATAGTTTTAAGTGTACAAAACACCTTTGCAAACATCAGAAATAATTAGGCCGTATTTCATATAAGTTTATGCCCTTATTCCCTCATCTCTTTCCATCTACCCCAATCCTTCCAGAGGCCTTCCACATCCCCTCATCTGTGACAGGCAGGCTACCACCGGGTTCTGCAGCTCCTTTTGCTCACTGGCTAGCACGTGCACATGTACTGACCAGATAGTGGGCTGGTATCTCTCAAAATGAAGGGACTGAGTTAAAGCTGCTTTCTCAATAAAGGCAGTAATTTGAATCTCATCTCCTTTACACAGATCGCTCCAAGAGCTTAATATCTCTTGAGATCTCAACTCTGTCAAATTTGGCTGAACTTGACCAGCAGTTTCACAAAAATAAGGAGGGGGAACTTGACTGTTAAACTTCATCTCTAAAAAGTACGATGAGATCATATCTCTTTATTTCCCTTGACTCCTAGATGATTCACAAAGAAAGCAATATGAGGAATGGCTGCAAGAAACACAACAGCTTCTTCAAATGCAACAGAAGTACCTCGAGGAGCAAATTGGAGCACACCGAAAATCAAAAAAAGCGCTCTCAGCAAAACAGCGCACAGCCAAGAAAGCTGGCCGTGAGTTCCCAGAAGAGGACGCAGAACAGCTTAAACATGTTACAGAGCAGCAGAGTATGGTCCAAAAACAGCTCGAACAGGTAATCATGTGGAATCTAAACTGATCACCTTAATGCTAGGCTGTTATGCTGGTATGGCTCTTTAAATCTGCTAAAACATGAACTGAAATGCTTTAGTACAGGGGAGGTTATTTAAAAGGAGCCACTCTATCATATGTCATGTGTGTAACAGCATTACTCGGGATCAGCAGTGACACTGGAGTTGTAGGAGAATATACTACAGCAAAAACTATGACAAAAAGCTGTTTTAGTACTTTGGGAAGAGGAGAATTTTTTTAGCAAGATTATTTACAACAGAGTTCCTGGAGCCTTGAAAAGCATAAATGAAAGATTTAGATTGCAAAGGAGGAAAGTCTTAAGTGTATAGGGCTTTGTTTCAAGACTGAATGGATTTCCTAACTCTGACTTTTTCAGATGTCTTTATGTAATCGGTACATCTTGGTTACATGCCAGTTAAATGTAACTCTTTGAAAATCTCTCTTCACTGTATTTTTAATGTTAGTGTAGTTTTATCATCTGTCTCATTCTTAGGCACTAATCATTAGTGCATTGTCAGCTACCATATCCTAGAATAACAAAGGTCAAAGGGGTATCTGGAGATCATCTAGTTAAGTCTCCTGATCAATGGAGAACTAGCTTCATGGTTACATGAGATTGCTCAGAGCCATGTCAGTCAAGTTTTGATAATTCTCCAAAGGCAGGGAATTTCCCAGCCTCTCTGGGGCCCTGTTCCAATGTGTTACACTTTTGCTGTGTTTTTTTTTTCTTTCTTCATATTCGCTTGGAATTTCACTTGCTGCATCTTGTAACTGTAATTGTAGTAAATGAGATTAAAGTTAGGCCTGTGATTGCTTTGATAAATCTGTGTTTTGGCCAACAGTATTAAATGCTACGTTCCTGAAGTCATCATTTAGAAGTTACCTGGCATGATGTCCTCACTGCACGGGTGGGGAATCTTTTCATTGTCAGTCAGGAACAGGTAGACCTGCCAAATATTAAAATGCTTTAGACTTACCTTTCATGAATATGAGGTAAAAAATTGGCAGCAGGCTGCTTGGAGTGAAGTCCTAAGTGATAGCTGACTCCCAAGTTCTTGCTCCTATGTTGCCTCGAGACAGAGTATGCAACGAATGGAGTATGTGTTGGCTTGTCTTTTCACTGTGCAGGAGGGGGATGCTGCAGATGATTATGTTTGTCATTTCTTCCTTTTTCTTTCTTTCCCTTCTACAATGAATATCAAGTAGAATAAATGTAAAATACTCACTTTAACCATTCTATCATATATACTTCAGTCTACTCTTACAGTGGAATGACGTCAAAGTAACAGCTAATAATGATATTGCTGGCAGATCCATTTAGTGCCTTGTAATTAAGGCTATTCTATTCTTCATTTTTAAACTTAAGTTTCATATACTGCTGGAAAATGTCTTCTCCTCCTACTTAATCACTTGATTTCAACCAGTCATCCAGATCCTAAGCAGCACTTTCTTATATACCTGGATGAGTTATATGTGCCTGGGTAAGTTTTTACTAAAGTGTATTTTCAAGGACCTTCTGTTTAAAGCAATTTGCCACTCTGTCAGCTCAGATCAAGTCCTTTTTCTGTAGTGGAGCTCCTCTTATTTTTTGAAAAGGGCAAACTGTGTATGCATGTGTAGAGAAAAAAAGCTCTTGAATCCCTTTGAATTGTTGGGGCTGGCCACAGGCGCAGAGAAACTGGAGCTGACTTGGTGCAAGGGGAGCTTATGCCTGACAGGGTTATTAGCTCGGGCACAGAGCCACACAGACACAACCACGTTGTTTCTATGGCCAGGGCAGCTTAACTGCTTTGGTGTGGCACAGTGCCTGTGCTAATAAGCTCTACATCATTCTCCACTGCTCAGGGAGAAGCACTAGGCTGGTCTGTGCAGATGCTGGTCCTGTGAGGTCTCATCTACCTCCAAGTACAGTCACAGGGCTCGTGGCCACTGCACATCCTGGAGGGCCTAGTGGTTTGGATGCATCCTTGTTTAATCAGGCAGAGCCAACACAGTTAGGGCTGTGTGCCAACTGAAAAGTCCTGGGGCAGTGGCTGTGCAGTGCAGATGGATGCAGTTGGTGGCTTTATGCAGTGGCACTCTCTGTCTGGCAGTATCAATGCCAAGCTAAAGCTCGTAAGTCATGTTGGACCTGAGACTGCTCCGTAAATAGCCTTCTGGGTTCAGCTGTCCTGCGTTCTGGAGTGTGTCAGGTAATGTCTCTGTTGTCCTCAGCTTTGTGGTTTGTCTCCTGCCCCAGATAAAGGAGAGTGCTTTCAAACATTTCTAATTATGTCAGGGACTTTTCACATCAGTACAAACAACAAACAGAATCTGCAGAAGTCACAATCTAACAAAGAGAAGTAAAAGAGAGAGAGATTCCATAGCCCAAATGTTACTAACCAGTGGATAACAAGTCCTTTTGATTTCATAGAGAGCAGTTAGGTATCTGTTGTGTCTCTGAAGTACTCTCTCATGCCCTGCTGACACTGTCACATCCTTTCATTGGCTTCTCCCATTTGCCCCAAAAATGAACTACTAGGCCTAACTTTTTGTGTCCAAGTCCAGTTTAGTTTTTTTAAAATTTTCAAGCAGCAGTTGTCTTTTTCCTCTGCTGTGTGATGGTTGGGGATCTGCCTCTAAGTAAATGGCAATTTGCCTCTGTTTTACTGCAGACTTTTTCTTTCCAGCTATATCTTTTAAAACATTTTATTAATGCATGAATATCATCCATCTCTGTTTCCTTGTCTGTTCCCAACTATGGTTATATAGGTGATAAGATCTGTACAGGCATCACTTTCATTTTAGGTTTGGATGTTTTCTAGCGCAGCGCAATCTCAGTTTGTAATTAGAACTATTAGGCACTGTTACTTTTTTCTAAAATTTTGGAATGAATATTATTCCTAATTAAACAATAGGTATTTATCCTTGAAGAGAAAATAAGCCATGCCAAAGTGCTGTTCTCACATGAGCTTTATTTTCTACCGGTGAGATGCATGTTTGATGATACTTCACAGCCAGTGCCTGTCAGAGATGAGTAATGACTTTTTTAATTTACAGATTCGAAAGCAGCAGAAGGAGCATGCAGAACTAATTGAGGAGTACCGAATCAAGCAGCAGCAGCAGCAGCAGCAGTGCGGAATGGCACCCCACGCTGTAATGCCAGGAGTGCAGGCTCAGCCACCAATGGTTCCAGCAGGAACATCACCAGCAATGAATCAGCAGAACTTCCCCATGGTGGCACATCAGCAGCATCCCGTGGTGATCCCGGGGCAGTCCAACCCGCCCAGAATGCCCAGTCTACCTGGCTGGCAATCTGCAAATCCCCCTGCGGGTCATATTTCCATTAATCCGGCAAGGATGCAGCCTCCAATGACGCCGCTGCCAATCACTCCTGGCACACCAGCTCCCGTGCCTGGCCCAAATGCAGCTGCACAGTCAGGGCCACCTCCCAGGGTGGAGTTTGATGACAATAACCCTTTTAGCGAAAGTTTCCAAGAGCGGGAAAGAAAGGAGCGCTTGCGGGAGCAGCAGGAGCGGCAGCGCATTCAGCTCATGCAGGAGGTGGATCGACAGAGGGCTTTGCAGCAGAGAATGGAACTGGAGCAGCATGGTATGATAGGGTCTGAATTAAATAACAGAGCATCCTTGTCTCAGATACCTTTCTTTAATTCTGATCTGCCATGCGATTTCATACAAGCTCCACGTCCTCTTCAGCAGTCTCCACAGCATCAGCAGCAACAAATGGGACAGATGCTGCAGCAGGGCCCTGTGAACTCCCCCCCTGCCCCAAATTTCATGCAAAGCAGTGAGCGGAGGCCGGTGGGACCTGCAACTTTTGGACCTGATGGATCTGCTGTTCCAGGTGGATCCTCTAATTTCCATAACATAAAACAAACTCATGGGAATCTTCCTGGGGCCGCCTTTACGCAGAACCAAGTCAGGCCTCCCTTTGCTCCTGCTGTACCTCCAGCTGCAGCACTCAGTGGTGGTGCCCCGTGTGGCTCGGACACTAGTGTGCCCCAGGCAGCAAATTTCCCTGGCTCGAGCCAGTCTCTCATACAGCTGTATTCTGACATAATCCCAGAAGAGAAAGGAAAAAAGAAAAGGACACGAAAAAAGAAAAAGGATGATGATGCTGAGTCAATAAAAGCCCCATCGACTCCGCATTCGGATATAACTGCACCGTCAACTCCAACCGTTTCTGATGCTACCTCCACCCCCACAGTTACCACCCCCAGCGAGCTGCCTCGTCATCAGGATGACCAAGAGTCAGCCGAGGTAACGGGTCCATCAGCGTCCAACGCAGCAGAGAGCCAGGCCTCCCCCGAGCTGGAGCACCAGGTGCCCAGCAGCAGCGTGCAGCAGGCACAGCCCAGTGTGAGTGCCGAGGCTGAAAAGGCCAAGCCAGACACACCGACTGGCATTCAAGAAGTAAAACTAGAAAAGGCAGAAACTGATCAGTGCTCGAGTCAAGCTGAGCCTAAAACAGAAAATCAAAGCAGTGTTAAGGTGGAAGAAGAGAAGGGCACATCACAGCCTGCCTCCTCGGCTCAGAGTCCAGCACAGCCCGCTGGCGTGCCGGCAGCCAAAGGGGAGTCGGGGAACGAGCTGCTCAAACACCTGCTTAAAAACAAAAAGTCCTCATCTCTTCTGAATCAGAAATCAGAGAGCAGCTGTCGAACAGAAGAAGAGGCTGCTGGGGATAAGAAGTTGACAGAGAAGCAGAACCCAGCGGAAGGAATGGTGAGCCTCTCGCTGCTGCTGTCGTGCAGCGGTTACCGACAGTGACAGGCGGGTTCGTGCCTTCACTGCGGGCAGTTCTCAAAGGGCAGGGAGAGGACATTCCTGCACAGGGGTGAAATAAACGAGTTTAAAGCTTCTTCCCTCCCTTCCTGTCTTTTTGCAGTGAATAAATCATCCGTGTTACAGAAAGAGCCAACTTTAATGACTTCATAGATGAGTGTATTCAGAAATTATTGAAATGCAAAAAGCATTTCTTTTTTCTGTGATAGCCATCCTAAAACATGCCACTTGCTCCTATTTACTAAGGCTAAGGCCAGATTTGGCAGTATAATTACCTCCTGCTATGTTCCTGTGCAGTAGACTTTGTGTCTGTGTGCAGCTCTGTGCTGTGGCTCCCTCTGGTCAGGGACAGGATGGGCTGTGCAGGGGTGGGGGGCTGCAGCCCTGCCCCCGGGAGGTGCTCTCAGGGCCATGCTCATCCTTTGCCTGCGAAAATCCTACGCTCTCTTTAATTTTAACAGATCCTGTTCTCTAGGATTTTTATCAGAAGTGTGAAATTGCTGACATCTCCTGAAATGGATGGATTTCTGTTTCACAGAGTTTCTCTAATTATTTTTATTTCAATTGAAGGAGGCATTAATGGCATTACATGATTTAATAATTAAGTAGGCATTTAAAGACAACTAGAAATACTGCTTTCTGTGGAGGTAGGATACACTTGAGACTTAGTATACTTTGTTGGTTCTTTTACTGTAGTCCTTAGTCTCTACACTTTTGTTTTATTATTCTCCAAACTCTAAACACATCCTTGAAATAAATGATGAATACATTCAAAATGAATACAAACCAATAAATGTGACTGTGAGCAGCAGGTAGCTTAGGGAAGTGTTAAGGATCCACGGTTAAAACGTGTGACAGGAGTGGTTGTGGGAGGCCTTGTGTTAGGGATTGTGCAGAGCTGTTCAGAATAATAACTGGGGAAAAGAAATCAGACTTTCTTTTGGCATGGCACCATCTGCTGCATTGCCAAGTCCTGTTCTGATTGTTTTCACACAACTGTCCTTTTATATGAAGACTGGCTTTGCAAATTTGTACTAAAAGTGTTTTAGTACAGACCAGGGTACAGACCAGAACTGTTTCACAATGCTCTTTCTGTTTCTAAACTCCAAATACATTTCTATTATATTAACTTATGCCTTTATTCTGTAACCAAGTTTTCCTTTCGTTCTGCCCTTATGAAAATCCCCAAGACTGCAGGCACGTGTAACTTTATTTTAGTGGGTGTTCAAAAGAAAATAGTTCTGCTCTGTGAGCTTTAATGATGTTTTCAGACGTCAGTGGTGTTAATGGGAAATCCTAATTCTGGGGCAGGGACAGTGCAGCAGTTGAAGAGAGAGACAGAGTAAGCAAACCATACCAACACGTTGTTATTGATGAGACATATTGTACTGTGAGTGTTCTTCTAGACAACTGTGCAATAAAATTGAATGAACTGTATAATATAATGTCAAAAATTCTGCTTTGCTTTCTTTTTTTTTCTCCCAGCAAACTGCAGGAAACCAGATGCAAGGTGCATTTGGGTGCAGTAACAGCCAGCTTCAGAGAACAGATGTGGGGCATGAAACCAAGAAACAGAGAAATAAGCGAACTCAGAGGACAGGAGAGAAGGCAGCTCCTCGGTCCAAGAAAAGGAAAAAAGAGGAAGAAGAAAAACAAGCTATTTACCCTAATGCTGATACATTCATCCAGCTCAAGCAAGTAGGTACACAGACACTGATAACTCGCCAGGGGGACGCTGTGAGGAGTGGATTCCTCATGATGGAAAGGAAATGGTTAATGAAGTTCAATTTTGAGTACAAGGTGGACAAAAGCAAAAGTTCTACAAAACTGGAAAACTTAAAGGCTTGGTTTTATTTTATTTGACAGATGTACTGACGTGGCAGGCATTCAGCAGTCTCCAAGCCGTGGAGTTCTCTCTGCTCTGGCAGCTGCCCTGGCTGAGCTGCTGGAGGGCTGGGAGCTGGGGCTGCAGCAGGCTGAGGCCCATCCTGAGCAGGCTGAGAGTATGGGTCTGAGGCAATTGTCTGATCGTGGGTTAATTCCCTTTAAAAAAAAAATAGAAGCTACTAATGACTGGAGATCTGTGATGCTTCTGTTTGATAGCTAGGCTAATATCTACCATTTCTCTTTACTTTTAATACAGCAGCTTTCTCTTCTGCCTTTGATGGAACCAATAATTGGAGTGAGCTTTGCGCACTTCCTTCCCTATGGCAGCGGCCAGCTGAATGCTGGAAATCGGCTCGTAGGAAGTTTTGGGAGCGCGACCCTTGATGGGGCTTCGGATTACTACTCCCAGCTCATTTACAAGGTACTGCTTTAATCTGGATTTCCAGTGTGGGTTCTCTGTGAGAAAAGCTCGTGACATCGTTGCTGCGGGGTGGTTGGATTCCGTCCCCTTGATGCAACCAGAAGAAAATCACTTTCTGTTGTTAGACTGGATAGGCTGATCAGTGTTGAAAGAGACATTGTTTTACCCTTCTGAAAGTTGAAATCAGTTCTAGAAACTGTTGTAAACCAATTAAAAAGTACAAGTATTCCACTTATAAATGGATGCTAAATAGTGAAAATTGTAATTACAGTTTCATGGAGCAGAAAAGGCTGAATTCCTGGTACTTTGCAAAGTCATTGAATGCACTAAAGCGTTTCTTAATGTGAATTAAATGGGAAATAGACTTTTTTCATTTGTCCACTAAGCTCTAAGTAAGAACTCTGAAAAAAATTGGGTGTTTGTTGTTGAGCTAGTAACCCACAGAATTTAAAACTCAGTCTCTGAGATCAGAATGGCAATATTGGGACAGCAGCAAGAGAGTGAATGGAGAGACGCAAATCTGATACTAAGTCACCCTTATATAAAACGTCAGTAAATTATTTAAAATGATTAAAATGATGTTGTGTAAATAATTTAGCTATAGAGGAATACCTCAGTAATGTATACTTCTCATGTAAACTATGTTTCTCTGTTAGTATCATTGATAGAAGGAGAATGTTGCATATTTTATAGCAGACACTTCCATGTATTTAGCCACATGATTGAGAATTAACTGCCACTGTTTATCAGTGCTGAGTATAATAATAAGTGAGTGGGGCTACGTTACCTAGTGCTGGAAGAAGGCAAGTTTTCACCCTGTGCTTCCAGGCTAATTTGCAGTTCTTTCATCTCATGCAGCAGAACAACCTGAGCAATCCTCCAACACCCCCGGCCTCCCTTCCACCCACACCGCCTCCAGTGGCATGCCAGAAGTTGGTGAATGGCTTTGCAACCACTGAAGAACTTGCTGGCAAGGCTGGTATGTTAGGAGGTCACGATGGTAAGGCTCATGAATATTTACATCATAGCTGAGTCAAGTTTGTAGCAAACTACAAGATAGATAACTGAGATGCTTTTCAGATGCTATAGTCTTCTCTTATAAAAGCAGTGTGCCAAGCTTCTCTTTAAGCTTGTAACCACTATTACCCAGTTTCATTTTACACCTGTATAAAGTCAAATGATAAGCTTTTTCCTTTCCCTTTTGAAAACATCTTGGAAGCTAGAAGCACTCTTCAGAGATGATAAAGAAAACATCAAAATCAACTTTTTTATGTCCACTACAAATACTAGCTAATAAGTTGAGGGAGCTCAAAAGCAGTCTCCTTAACGTGTGTTCCTGGCAGGCTGTGTATGTAATCTGTAGGTATTTGCTAACACTTATAATTTGATCAATTAAATTTGCTTTCTATTCAATAGAACTTTATACTGCCTTTTCCTGGGGACTGTTCAGCGATAAATTCCTTCTTCCCAGCCTCCTTTCTTTTGTTGTTAAAAAGAGTTGTTGAATTTTTTTTTAGTAAAACAGAAGTCCTCTTTTATTAGCACTCAAAAGTGCCAAGCCTTTTTTGCTCAAAATGTGCTTCTATGAACAATCAGAAATTTCTGAACTACAAGTGGATGAGAGCAGGGTTACCATCTGCTGTTAATGCCTTGGCTGTGTCTGGGAGCCACTAGTACCCCGCTACACAGAATGTAACTCAGTAGGAAGAGCTGTGCAGCTGTTTCATTGTGCTGTGTTTTTCTGATTCTAGTTACCAAAGCTCTGGGACCAAAGCAGTTCCAGTTGCCTTTCAGACCCCAGGATGATTTATTAGCAAGAGCAATGGCTCAGGGCCCTAAAACTGTGGATGTTCCTGCTTCGCTTCCAACTCCACCTCACAACAATCAGGAGGAGTTAAGGTAGGCTGTCCCTTAAAATAACATGTTTGGAACAGATTCTGTGATCTCTCAGTAGGAGATGAGGCTGTGAAAGTGTGAAGAAACAAAATCCATTGTGCATGGCCACACAGCAGGACCATTTGTTCCACTTAACTCTTAGCATTCCACGTGTGAGAGCAGAACATGAAAAAGATGACTGCTGTCATTGTTACACTCAGTGTCCTGTTAAGTTACTAAGAATCCTTTACCTTGCTCTATGAAAAGTGAAAGAAAGCTGTACAAACTGTTATTTTTCCTGGGGCAACACAGTGTTGACAGGAGTATGGTACAAGTATCAGCCTGTTAACTCCCCTGCTCTGTTCAGTTTCTCCTACCATGAGAAACGCTTGCTAGAACGTGAAAGTCTCCCTGCACAGATCTTGCCTTGTTCCTCCCTTTCACCTACGTAACCAAGTTAGGGTGTATGAGGGAGGCTGGACTAGTGAATTCAGTTAAACCAGGAAATTTAACTATTAAATACTGATTTTTACTGAGGTGGATGGAGTCATGGTGAAAACAGAGCTCTGTAAAGGAGCCGAGGCATTGCTTCTTCCTCTGTTTTCCTTTGTACGTCTTTCCCAGTAACCCATCTTGTGCAGTGGAGTGTGAGCCAGACGTAGGGGCCTACCACCTGCTTCCACTTTATAATGAATAGCAAGGAGCTACTCCCTGGCACGGTTTATATCACTGGTTCACAAAGGTTTTTTGACCATTTCCAAAACAGCTTTTTTGGGTTTTGTTCCAGGGTTCAAGATCACTGTGAGGACAGGGACACTCCTGACAGCTTTGTTCCTTCTTCCTCTCCTGAAAGTGTGGTGGGAATGGAAATAAGTAGGTATCCAGACTTGTCAGTTGTAAAGGAGGAGAACCCAGAACCTGTACCATCTCCCATCATTCCCATCCTACCTAGCAGTACTGGAAAAGGTGAGACTGCAGTAGAATGAACTATTAGACTTTTTTTTTTGGCATCCTGCATGCAGGTAGGATTAACCCGGTGTGTTTCATTTTATTTTCAGGTTCAGAAGCCAAAAGGAATTACATAAAGTCAGAACCTGGTTCAGGAGCATTACCTGGTTCTGGCTTCTTTGCCTCTCAGCTTGGACCACCTCAGAACGGTCCTAAATCTGGCCTTATATCTGTAGCAATTACATTACATCCCACAGCTGCTGAGGTAAAAGAAATAAGCCTGTGTTATGTATATAAAATACAACAGTAGTTAATTTGTTCTTTAAATAGTGGATGGGAAGGGGATTATAGCATAGTAAAATAAAACAGCTGTTGTAATCTTCTAAGAATTCGTGTTACTTCTGCCTTTCTGCCTGCCTGATGGAAACAAAGGTGTTTTTATTATTGTTTTTAGAATATCAGCGGGGTTGTAGCAGCATTCTCCAATTTGCTGCACGTCCGAATTCCCAACAGTTACGAGGTCAGCAATGCTCCAGATGTCCCATCCTCCATGGCAGCAGTCAACAGTCACAGGGTGAACCCATCTGTGGAGTACAGGCAGCACTTACTGCTTCAGGGTCCTCAGGCAGCATCCATGGGACCTGCCAGGATTGCAGGGCCCTACGGGCTGAAGCAACCTACTATGCCATTTGCTGCAAACAGCAATGGTAAGTAATTCTTCTAAATTAATTCTTATTTCTAATTGTGGAAATAAGAATTGATTAGAAATAAATTCTAATTTATGAAGAATTAATTCTTCATTAATTCTTCTAAATTTTAATTGAGTCAGTATCAATGCATGGCAACCTTATGAATTCATGGTCTAGAGTTAAATAGTTGATCCTTGTTCTGAACAATACTTGTCTTGTGTGGTCAGCACCTGCAGACCTGCTCCCACTGTTGACGGTAGCACGGTAGGTCTGGTCCATCTCTGATCCCCATCGTGTTACCCACGTCACTGTCTCTGAGATATTTCTTCCAGTATTACCCAACGTTATTAATTTTTTGTCCAGCCTGTTTTTCAATACGTTGTTCTGCAAGGGTGTTACTATGCTGGAGAATTTGACACAAGTTTTTAAGCATGTTGTTTGAGTCATTCATTTCATATACAAGAATTTATTTGTGCCTTGTTGTTCACATGAGTGGTTTGATCTGATTTAAACAATTTAGATTAGATGTAAGGAGGAAATTCTTCACTGTGAGGGTGGTGAGACACTGGAACAGGTTGCCCAGAGAAGTTGTGGATGCTCCCTCCCTGGAAGTATTCAAAGCCAGGCTGGATGGGGCTTTGGGCAACCTGGTCTGGTGGGAGGTGTCCTTGCCCACGGCAGGGGGGTTGGAACAAGAGGACCTGAACCATTCTATGATTCTATAATTTCCTGTCAGAACCCAATTCAAAGCTGCCTCCCATCCACTATCCAGGAGCACACTTCTCCTCTAAGCCACTCATGAGTGCTGTGACTTCTCCTAAGTTTGCTTTAATCTGCTGTGGTTTCTAACAGAGCTCCCTGTTTTGCAGGTATAGCTGGCTATAAGGATCATAGCCAAAATGTTGCAGAAAGCTCAGCACTGAGGCCTCGCTGGTGCTCCCATTGCAAAGTGGTGGTTCTTGGCAGCGGCGTGCGGAAGTCCTTCAAAGACCTGCCCTTCTTTAAACAGGTACTGCCGGGGGGGAGGGTTGCTTGTGTGCACTGGTCAGTAAGCAAACAAAGGCAACAAAGACTCCTGCCTAACCTGCCAAGGATACCACTTCCTACTTGCTTTGTATTCTCCCTTTTCTGGGAGTCCTAGCTGAGGATGGGATGTTCAAGCGAATTGGTAGTGCAAGTAAGAAACGTCCAAGTTGTTACTTAAATAAAATGACTTCCATTGAATTTCATAAGAGTTATCATAAATAGTGACCTCTAAATGATGCTACTTCTCCCCTTCTGTGACCACTTCAGGGACCTTAAGAACTCAAGAAGAGCCTATTTGTAAGGCAGCACCACACTGCTGCCTCAGAGATCACTCGGAGAGCAAGAATACTTGCACTCTTTCTGAGCAAGAAGCAGATTTCAGTCCTGATGCCTTCTATTTCACATGGCTTCTGGCGCAAACAGAATCCCAAACTGCTCCTTGGGGTCACAGGCAAAGACACAGGGAACTGTCATGCTTTATAAAAGTACCAATGCTCTTTGTTTGAACAAGATTGCGACGATGATGCAACAAAAGTATATGGTCAAAATTAATATTTGTAATGAATGGGTTCATGTAGTTAGAATACTGACTTCCCAGGAATGTTTTGCAGATGGATCAGTAGATTAAATTGTACAAACCGTCGCTGCCTAAAATGAGACATTCTTTTCTCATCTTAAAGATAAAAGAAAATGGATTTTTATTTCGCAAATGTGCCTGTGGAGCAGATGGGTGCATGGTATTAGAAAGCTTTATTTTGATTGTTAAACTTCTGTTAAAGGCAAAAAAGTAAATTTCTGTGAAGAGATGCTGAAGAACAAGGTTGTAGGTGGCGTTAATGTTAGATCTGTCAAATAACTGAGTATTTATATCACTGCAGCACTCGTTATTTCCCAAATGTTCTACAAATACAAAGTAGGCAGTTCTAGCCAGATTGGAAGACTTACTTCATTACAATTAGCATTTGGGAACGGTATTAAAATGCGCTTCTGAGAATCTTCCATGCTTGATCCCCAGGATTCCCACGAAGGGCCTGATAAAATGAAGGACATCGTATTCTGTAGCAACAACTGCTTTGTTCTCTATTCAGCAGCTGTGCAAGCAAAAACCTCAGAGAACAAAGTAAGTATCAAATGCTGGTAGTCCCCAGTGAGCAGAAATGGGGTGGGGGGATGATTGTGCTTTGTTTTAGGGGTTTATAAATGAATTGTTCTGTATTCAGACATTGCCATTCCGAACCAGCAGCGTGAAGCAGGATTCATATTTACAGAACCCTCTGTCTAACAGAGACATGTGACAGAACATCACCTTTTGCTGTCCTCACAGGCTTTGAAGATGCAATCTCTGAGGAGTAATGTGTGTGTTTCCATTCTCTGGGCATTGTTAGAACCCATGGATACCTCTTTATGAGTTACTTTCTGCATTTTGATTTGGCTTTTATGCAGTAAAATAAAAAGCTTACAACTGTGCAGACAGTAACTGAATGACAAGTTTGCAAAAACACATGTATTTTCTTAATGCAACTGAAAAAACAATCTTACTCGGTTACTTTATTTGGGCTAGGTTGCAAATTTAAAGCGTTAATTACCAGCACATAAATACAGTTGACAGTGACAAGGAAAACTAGCTTGTAATTATTGGAGAAAGAATTTTGAAGAAACTTGTTCAATTGAAATTGAGCTCAGCCCATGGCTTTTTCCCAGGTGGTGTGGAATAGTATATTTAGTTCTCTGCCTGCCACCACTGTTAGGGCTGTGCAGCTTGGAGGAACTCAGTGCTCTGCACAGGGCCTGGTTTCTTGCCATGTCCAGGTGCATTCAGCTTCAAATGAATAGAATGGATTAAATCTGGAAGGCTGAGGTGCCACTACAAGCTTAGTAGACCTTCATGTAGGTTCTGAGAAGAGACTTACTGACAGAGCTTATTTTAAGTAGCTTCATTTCTACTTCTTGTCATTCAAATCTACGTTTTTCCCTAAACCAGTGGACAGAATTGGCAACATCGAGCATTACCTAATGAATGACGGCTCACGTAGTCGTGTATGTACTGCAGGATAGGCAGCCCTCCTTCAAATGCATCTCTCACTTCTTCAGAAGAAATAAAAAAACCCTGGATGAGGAGATGAATGTGTTTGCATCCACATGCTTACACAAGTGCATCACCATGTACATAATTAAGTTAATTAAATGTCATGTTCAGCCTCTTAATCCTTTCATTTACTCTTTCAAGATTAATTACACAAACCACATTAAGCATTTCTAATCTGAACTTCTGTTGTTCTCCGTGTTCTCTTTCTTTCTTCCTTTTTTTAACAAATCTCTGCAGGTTTAATTCTTGTTTGCTGTAACTGAATAGCAAAGACCTCGAGGTATATGACTAATCCAGAGCCCTGCAGGAATTTCCTTGTCGCTTTTTTCCAGGAAAATATGTGGAGTTAATTCTCTGTCTTCCCCTTCTTGCAACCAACAACTTTCTTATTCTTTAAATCAATTCTATGACCCACATTTTTGGTTATTTTGTGTTATAACTTCCTGAAAATAGCAAAAACCTAAAGTCTCTCAATTCCATTGCCTGGGGCATTTGATTAGATTTTCATTAGAATCTGTACACAGGATTATTTGTGTTTCCTGGTAAGTATTGGAGGGTGCCATGTTCTGGGTTGACTGGGAGAACTTTATCCCAGCACAAGTTGTGATAAAACAGGTAAAGGTAATTTCTTTCTCTGTTGGTGCATCATGATTTTAGGCATTCTGAGTAGCCTCTTCAGTTCACTTCAGACCTGAAAGTTTTCAAGAGCCGTTTAATGCTTTGGGTTTTTTTCTTAAGAGTTTTCTGTTGTTTATTCAGGAGTCAGTTCCATCTTTGCCACAGTCACCGATGAAGGAGAGGCAGCCTAAAGCATTCCATCAGTATAGCAACAACATCTCCACTTTGGATGTCCACTGTCTGCCTCAGTTGCAGGAAAAAGTGTCTCCATCATCCTCACCCCCGATCATTTTCCCCCCTGCATTTGAAGCAGCCAAGGTAGAGGCGAAACCGGATGAGCTTAAGGTAACGGTGAAACTAAAACCCAGGTTAAAAGCAATACACAGTAGTCTTGAGGACTGTCGGCCTCCGAGTAAGAAATGGAAAGGAATGAAGTGGAAGAAGTGGAGCATTCAGATTGTGATTCCTAAAGGATCATTCAAACCTCCTTGTGAAGAAGAAATAGATGAATTTCTTAAAAAACTGGGCACGACCCTTAAACCAGACCCTGTGCCTAGAGACTACAGGAAATGTTGCTTCTGTCACGAGGAAGGTGATGGATTAACCGATGGACCAGCAAGGCTTCTGAACCTGGATTTAGACCTTTGGGTCCATTTGAACTGTGCTCTTTGGTCTACAGAAGTCTACGAGACACAAGCTGGTGCCTTAATAAACGTGGAACTAGCCCTGCGAAGAGGCTTGCAAATGAAATGCATGTTCTGTCACAAAATGGGTGCCACCAGCGGTTGTCACAGGTTGAGGTGCACCAATATTTATCACTTTACCTGTGCCATTAAAGCACAATGCATGTTTTTTAAAGACAAGACCATGCTTTGCCCCATGCACAAACCAAAGGGAACTCATGAGCAAGAACTCAGTTACTTTGCCGTCTTCAGGAGGGTCTACGTGCAGCGCGACGAGGTGCGGCAGATCGCGAGCATCGTTCAGCGGGGAGAACGCGACCACACTTTCCGGGTGGGGAGCCTGATCTTCCACGCCGTGGGGCAGCTGCTGCCCCAGCAGATGCAGGCGTTCCACTCCTCCAAAGCGCTCTTCCCCGTGGGCTACGAGGCCAGCCGGCTGTACTGGAGCATGAGGTACGCCAACAGGCGCTGTCGCTATCTCTGCTCCATTGAGGAGAAGGACGGGCACCCGTTGTTTGTCATCAAGGTTGTGGAGCAAGGCCATGAAGATCTGGTTCTTACTGACACAACACCAAAAGGTAAATTCTGTCTACTAAAGTGATGACTCTTTGGGTTTGCTATTTGTTACTACCGGTACTTACCACACATATGATAAATGTTTCACACAAATTTTGCAGATGTTGCTCTACTTCAGAAATTGCAATGTAATGGTTAGAGTGGGCTTCCAGGGTCCTTTGGTAATTTACCACTAACAAAAACATGTAACAAAGATGGAGGACACCTTCAAAGAAATCATTTAAGCTGCAAATAAAAGATTTGTTGCAGGTTCTCAGGACACCCAAGGTTACCATTAATTAGTAAGAATGTTAGAACAAGTTTTCTTTCATAAGAAGTGATTGTTTAGATATGATAATGCTATACATCTTCAAATCAGTTGTGCTGAAGTTTATATGCAATAAAAGGACAGAGAGTTGACCAGACTGTCCTTGGGGCTGGGAGCACTGGTCCTGCTGGAGTGAGGAACAACACTACAGCAGAGGACAAACATATGGAGCAGGTCGTAGGGACATGGCACAGGAACGTGGCCTCTGGTGCTTTGGGTTTTAACCATTTTGTGCTGTGGGTGCTGATATGCTCGGCCTTGCTTTGTCCATTTTAGAATTTTAGAAAATTCTACCTTGTGCAGGTTTTCTAAGGAGAATCTCTTCTGTAACTTCAGAAAGCCCTGATTCCCTGAAGAGAAAGGTATCATAGTATTGGCAGGGAACTGAAGGTTTCCCAGCTCCGTTCCGGAGAAGCAAGGCGCAGCAGGAACGTTGTGCTTGTTGGAGTTTGTTCAAGGCATTTGTCCAACCTCTCCAACCATCTCCATTTCTTTTAAAACACTGAGCTGCTTGTTGTACAGCCATGGCAAAGTGCCTTTGCAGTATCCATTCCTGGTTCTGGCTATCTTCGAGCATTAGTTTTAAAACCAGTACAACAGATTTTTATTTTTTTGATCCTTGTCATTCTTTCCCGTATGGTTGTGTAGGTGTGTGGGATAAGATCTTGGAGCCCGTTGCTTCTGTTAGGAAAGAGTCAGAAATGCTCCAGCTGTTCCCCAGCTATCTGAAGGGCGAGGACCTCTTTGGTTTGACGGTGTCTGCGGTGGCAAGGATCGCGGAATCGGTGAGTCCTCACCGCCACAGCCCGCGCTGGGCCACCCCGACTTGTTGGCTGTCGTACACACATGAGAAACGGAGCAGGAGGATAAGTACATGCTTGGTTACGTGCTATTAACACATAATTACTCGGATTTTCTCTTTCTGTTTGTGTTTTCTTGCAGCTCCCAGGGGTTGAGGCCTGTGAGAACTATACTTTCCGCTATGGCCGAAACCCCTTAATGGAACTTCCTCTTGCCATCAACCCCACGGGCTGTGCCCGTGCCGAGCCTAAAATGAGTACCCATGTCAAGAGGTTTGTGTTAAGGTATTTTGTTTTAATTTCACATAGTACAGCCCAGGGTTTATAGGCTGCTTAGGGTTATTTGTGCTTTCGTCTGCTGCTTACAAACCCTGTCGTCCTTGGCTGTGTATGTGCATGCCCAAACCAAAGGAGTTGCTGTGTTGTCTCCGCTAGCTGGCTTTAAGTGTGTGTATGTCTCAAAGAATTTTGAATCGCTGTTGTGGCTGTTTTCAGAGAAATCTTCAGTTTGTCTTGTATTTTTTCCTGTTATATGCCCAATTCCTACAGGCCTCACACCTTGAACAGCACCAGCACGTCGAAGTCATTTCAGAGCACAGTCACAGGGGAGCTGAACGCGCCTTACAGTAAGCAGTTCGTCCATTCCAAGTCCTCCCAGTACCGGAAAATGAAAACTGAGTGGAAGTCCAACGTCTATCTGGCTCGCTCCCGCATCCAGGTCAGTCCTCATTTTAGCAAGTTCATATGCCAGTTTTAATATCTACTTTTATTTATTATATTTGTTTTACATTAAAAAATGAAATGAAGCAATTGCAGAATTCCTTCAAGTCTTCTCATTGTACGCATTGTGCACATGTACACTTTGGGGATCTTATTAATGTGTACAAATATCTAAAGTGTGGGAAGCAAATGGACGTGGGGAATCTCTTTTCAGTGGTCAGTGGGGACAGGACAAGGGGATATGGCCACAAACTGGAGCAGAGGAAGTTCTACACCAAAATGCGGAAGAACTTCTTCACGGTGCGGGTGACGGAGCACTGGAACAGGCTGCCCAGGGGGGTTGTGGAGTCTCCTTCCCTGGAGATATTCAAGACCCGCCTGGACGCCTCCCTGTGCAACCTGCTGTAGGGAACCTGCTCTGGCAGGGGGGCTGGACTCGATGATCTCTTGAGGTCCCTTCCAACCCCTACAACTCTGTGATTCTCAAAATTTGGCAATTTGTGTGTGCCAAATCATGTCACAGGCTCTCGAGCAAGGTATCTTACTAAGTACTGGAAATATCTTAAAAATCAATTTGTTGCAGTCATCTAGAAAAAAATGAGTTACTTTCTTTCAAAGTGCTTTTACCATATTTCTCAGAAAGCGATTAAATCCTCGTAACTGTATGGATGTACAGTGTTAGTACAACATCCTCAGAGCAGGCTGAGTGCAGTGGTATGGAGCTCACGGGAGGAGTTCAGCACTCGATTGCATTCGTAACGCAGTGGGTGCTTAGGATTTTATGTAATTGTTGGTGAGTTTTTTGCAACACAGTCTGTGGAGCGACTCTGTAATGCATCTTTTTGTGTACAGACGTAGCTGTTACTTATCTTAGGTTGGAATTAACTGCGCTGTTGCGTTCCCATTATGTTTCTCCATTCCAGGAAGGCCTACTTTAATTTTCAGTGAGTTTGTAACCTTCACACAGGCAGGTACAAGGTGTCAGAGGTGTAGAAGCCTGCTTTCTTACCTAGGCAGAAGCCAAGTACGTTTTACTGCATCTTAAATATTTCCTGTAAACCTGGATCCCCCATCCAGCAGCACATGAGCTGCTTTCCTGTGCTGCTTTCTCTTTCCTCAGTAGTTTGCTTCTCACGTGATTTCCTGCAGGAATGCTTCTGGGGCACGGTGAGGAGTGCAGTGCAAGTGTCCATTGGTTAGGAAATTCTAAATCACACCATATTTTTTTTGTAGGGCCTGGGCCTGTATGCTGCTAGAGACATTGAGAAGCACACTATGGTCATTGAGTACATTGGAACTATCATCCGGAACGAGGTAGCAAACAGGAAGGAGAAGCTTTATGAATCTCAGGTATGGGGATGTTTGCTCACTGTTGTTTCTTTCCCCTTCCAAGTGCTCCTGTAAGGAGGCAGATGCTGTTGGGTTCAGGGGTCATGGAGAGATGCTGCTCTCTGATGGCTGCAGCACACAGCAGGGGTCAGGTGCCCAGAACTCTGTGTGCTGCTGTGCTGCCAGTGCAAGAGGCTGCAAACAGCCAGAGGAGCCTGCAGCGCTTCCTGTCAGAGTACTTGCATGTTCAGTAACACAGCACCCCAGCCAGGAAGGTAAGGTGCGTTCTGTTTCCTGGAGGACAAGGAGAGCTTCTATAGAGATGTCAGCGCCTCCATTTTTCACGAGAACTTCGTTAAATTTAAAGCAATTTCCTTTGTGTAAGTCAGCAGCCTTGTGACAGTTAATACGTATTTGTGGAGCACTTCAAGACCCCAGATGAGAGGCAGGACAGAAATCCAGGCTGTTGGTACAGTTGGAGGGAAACACTGGTTTGACAGATACCCATCCCTTCCTCACAGAACAGAGGGGTTAATGGCAGCATTCCACTGCCGGACGAGCCCGAGTCGCTCTTTCCGCAGCGAGCCAGTGGGCACGGCTGGTAACGAACAGAGAGGAACACCGGGGGATAACCCGCACTGCTGCTCTGCTTCAGTCACTGACAGCTGCACAAAACCCACACGGGCCTTCTTCCCAATTCTCTGTTTCAGAACCGCGGGGTGTACATGTTCCGCATTGACAACGACCACGTCATCGATGCTACCCTGACGGGAGGCCCCGCGAGGTGGGTGGCTCTGGGGACAGCCCTGGCCCTGTCCCCTTCCCTGGGGCTGTGTTGGTGCTTTCTCGGTGCCTTTCAGAGCAGAGCTCTGCAGGCTGGAACATTCAGCCCGCACTGAAACCATGCTGTCTTTTTCACTGAGCTTTCCTCATCCTTGATTATGTTTCATGGCAGCTGTGAAGAAAGTGGATTTTTTTTTTTTAATGTTTTATTTTGTTGGCATTTTCTAGGTAACGAAACAAGTGCAGAGTAATGTAATTATGTCTGGAAAGTCAGTGCACCCTGAAGCTAAGGTCATTCTGAGGTCTGGCTTAGATTTGCCTTCAGTGCTGCGTTTTCTTGACGGGTCACATTTGTCAAACCCTGTTTCCACAGATACATCAACCATTCGTGTGCACCCAACTGCGTGGCCGAGGTGGTGACGTTTGAGAGAGGACACAAGATCATCATTAGCTCCAGCAGGAGAATCCAGAAAGGGGAGGAGGTACGGCTGTCTCGTTTGTTTCTCCCCAACCACTGCCACCTGTGTTCATCTCTGTGTATTTCCACCATGCCTGCAGCACCAACGGCGTTGCAGTGGGGAAGTGACATTTCCCCTTTCTAGCTGTAAATCTTGCCAGTTCCTGCAGGAGCCGGGTCTGCTGTATTTTACTGTCTAAGCTGTAGCTACAAGGGAAGATGTGGTGAAATCCGGTTGTTTCCTAACCATTCTCCTGGCTCTTCTTCCAGCTTTGCTATGACTACAAGTTTGATTTTGAAGATGACCAGCACAAGATTCCATGTCACTGTGGAGCTGTAAACTGCCGAAAGTGGATGAACTAGAATGCATTCCTTGCTGTCTCTGAGGGTTGCTTGTCCCTAGGAAGAAGTGATTCACATTTTGGTTGACAGAAAATTGTTGCCTTTTTGAAGGGGGAAAAAAAAAATCACTTCTGGAAGTACAGATTTCTACTCAACTATTGAAAAAGAAAAAAAGGAAAAAAAAAAAAAAGAAAGAAGAAGGAGAAAAACCCACAAACAAAACAAGCACCAGGAGCAAGCCGGCAAAATCCGAAGCGAACTTTCCAGACACATGGAGGTGAAACTGAGTTAGCAGAATGGTCCAGCACTTTTGTTTTTGAGCTCACTAAGGAGAAACTGTTGAACTTGGGCAAAGAACCGAGGGCTGACCTGCGCAGTGCAGGTGGGCATTTATGAATGTAAGACTGAAATCACCAGCGAAAGGGAGAAGTCCAAAGTGCTGGCCACAGCCTTATTTGATAAAGGGGCAGGCCCTCTAATTAAAGAAAAATTTTAAATAAAAGTAGACACCACTGAACAAGGAATGTACTGAAACGACTTCCTTAGGGATAGAGCTAAGGGAAAAATAACTTGCACTAAAATACATTTAAATACTTGATTCCATGAGTCAGTTTATTGTAGTTTTTGATTTCTGTAAAATAAGAGAACCTTTTTGTATTTATTATTGAATAAGTGAATGAAGCTATTTTTAAAAAGAAAGTTAGAAGAAAGCCAAGCTGCTGCTGTTACCTGCAGAACTAACAAACTCTGTTACTTTGTACAAAAGTGTAAATATTTTGAGAAAAAAAAAAAATACCGTATAAAAATAGTTATTGACCAAATGCTACCAGAGTCTGCAGCGGTGCGGGTGCTTGCCCCGAGCTGCCATAGGGATGTCACAATATGATCTCACGTGCTAACAGACGTGATTGCAATTACGGAATAACCAAAATCTCACTTTAAAGAGAGAGGTTTTTTTTTTTTTTTTACGTTTCAAGCAGTCTCAACTGTGGTCTATGAGAATTTTTTTTTTTTTAAGTAAACCTTAAGCCCGGCACAGGGCGTGTATATTACGGCGATGACTTTTGTAGATGTTTGGGTAATTTAGATTAATTTTATTTGTATTATATTGTTGCATCCCTATTTCTTCAGTCAGGTTTTTTTGTGCTTAAAATTTGTGATAACTGTGAATAACCGCTCAAACCACCCCACACAGAGGCTGACACCGTTCTACCTTCAGCAAAAGGAGTCGAGATGATTAGGTGAGTGCTCAGCCTACGTTAAATCATAGAAGCAGCCTAGAATCATGTAGTTGGAGCTTGAGTCTGATATCATAGCCTTCTTAAAAGGAAAACGAGGAAAAAAAAACTAGATGTAACGTGCTTGCAGCTGCAGGACGCTGGCAATAGGGTTTTGGAAGATGTAATTTAAAGATGTGTTTGTATGGATTGTTTTTGTTTACATTTCTTTAAAAAAAAAATAAACACTGTTTTGTGTTTGCTTGTAGAAATTTAATCAGCATTTTGAACCAGGTTAGCTTTTTATTTTGTACTTAAAATTCTGGTACTGACACTTCACAGACTAAATATAAAAAAAAAAAATGAAGTTTTTTTTTTTTGTGTGCACAATTAAAGTGGACTGTAAACTGTTGGTATATTCAGTAATACAGTTCTGACCTTGTAATGTATATGGCATGATGTATTTTTATCTTACAGAATAAATCAATTGTATATATTTTTCTCTTGATAAATAGCTGTATGAAATTGTTTCTTGAATATTTTTCTTCTCTTGTACAATATTCCAACATCCTACCAGTATTTGTCCTACAGTTTTTTCTGTTCTGTATAATAGTATCTAATGTTGGCAAAAAAAGAAAAACACCACAAAAAAAAAAAAAAAAGAATTTTTTGAAGTATACAGAGTGTTATGGGTTTTGGAATTTGTGGAAACAGATTTAGAAGATCAGCATTTACAAATAAAAATATTTTACATCTATAAGTTGTACCCTCCTGTGCTCATTTGGGCGTTCCCGGATTGCAGTGCCCGCTTCCACCCCTGAGAATCAGCACCACGTCCCAGGTACCAACCAGAGAGCAGCACTTGCAGACATTTTCTCCCCCAGAAATCTTCAAACGATTGGAATGAGATGGAGGAGCTGCTCTGCAGAGGTGCCTGGCACAGCCCAAGGTGCTGCAGCGGTCCGGTCCCGTTGTGGCCCCCAGCCCCATCCCCCTCCCCGCAGCAGCTCGGTGGGAGGAGGGCTGGGCTGCCTTCAGAGGGAGAAGCTCTGCTATTTCATGTACTGAACGTGCATGGGGTTAAAAAAATAAGTATTATTATTTACAGCAGGAGCGTGAGGTAGAGTATTTCTATCACAAGCAATCCAGCTGCAGCTCAGGGCTCTGGATTTATGTGCTCGGCCATTAGTGCAGGGCTGAAGCCCACGCGTCCTGAGCTGCTGCTGAGAGCAGCAGTTCTGGGGCTGGGACCATAAATAAGGAAATCTGCTTTGCCTCACGCAAAACAAAACAAAACAAAAACCAAAAAAAAAACCCCAGCAAGGCCAGCGCAGAGCCAATTTGACAGCCAAGAACTGTCACAGCCTCACGGCAAAAGCCCCACAAGCACAGCAGCCACCCACCCAGGGGTCCCCTGGCTGAGGTGCAGCTGCGGGGCCTGTTTGCAGGGACTCTGCTGGGCAGGAAGGAACCTGGCTGGTGTCTGATCTTTATCTGGAAGAACACCCACTGGGGTTTATCGGAAACACCACTCACCTGCTCCTCCCTGCCCTGCACTGCTGCTCCCACTCCTGCAGCCGGGCGCTGCTCTCACTGCTCCTTCACTTGCACTTTTCCTCCTCCTGTGGCTGCTGAAGGACCAAAGCAGTTCGTCACGGGTGAATCTGTCCTCTGTGGGAAGACCGGGCTGTGGGATGACTCCAGCACAGGCGTTGTGTGCCTCACTGCCCAAATGTCAGCACGGGGACACTGGGGGGCTGTGTGCCTGGAAAGCTGGTGCTGCCCAAGGCAAAGGGCAGAGCTGCCGCGGTGCTGCTGACCCTGGGGAACACAGCTATGGCCACCTCCAGGGGGGGAGAGCAGCGTCTGGCGGCAGCACTGCCACACCCCGAAGCGGTATTGGGTACTGGAGCAGGCGGTCAGAGCGAGGCAGACGGGAAATGAAGGGACAGGGGGAGCAGAAGGGGAGGAAAGAGCCACCCAGCCCAGAAATTACCGTCAGACCCTGCAGGAGGTGAAAGGAAGAGCAGGGGCTGGGAGGAGAAGGGCCTTCCTTGGAACAAGGGCCGAGCTGAGCTGTGGGTGTGGGGCCGCATCAGTCTCCGCTCGGTGCTTTCTGGGCTGATGGCTACAAAGGGCACAGCCATAGGGGTTAATAAAAACCTGATGCTTTATTTTAAATGCAGCTATGTCATGAGTCATCAAAATAGACTTTGTAATAGTGACTTCGTTTTAAATAGGAGGTGACGAATGACAGCTGAGAATTTCATCTAGGTGAAATGTCCTAAACCTGTAAATTAAAAGAACTGAACTTAAATATTACAAATGACAATTTCCAGAGGACAAAAGGGAATAAAAATATTTTCCAGATGAAGTAAAATAATTTGGCCAGTAAAACCATACTACAAACGTAAATTAAGGAGACACTGCCCATGAAATGCTCAGAGATGACTCCTTCCTGTCATTTAAGAGATCCACAAAGCTAAAATCTCACAATTTAAATTACATTGCCCTAATAATTTCTCGTACTTAAAACCAGTCCAATAACCTGGGATAATCTGAGGAGGCGCTGACGAGTTGCACGGTTCTGGGCTGCTGCTGTCACTGCTGCATCCAGCACGGAAGCGTAGAGCTGCTCCCAGGGTGCCTGGGAAGGTCCTTGCAGGGCTCGTGTGCGGCGTAGCAGCAAAGGGCCCCTGGCAGAGCCCCTCCAGAATGGCTGAAAATGGCTGAAGGGGAACCCGGGCTCGGCTCCGCACCTCTCGGCCGCCTCAGCTCTCGAAGTGCCACTGCTGAGGGAGGGACCCGTCGCAGATGGCCATGGCCACGTACCCTTTGTGGCTGAGCGGATCCACCACCTTCATGCACTGCCCCACAGAGACCTGGTAGAGGCGGTTGTTCTTCTGGAGAAGGGAGAAAGACAGATGGGATTTATTTATTGAAACTTTTCTACTCTGCTGTCAAAGTGGAGCTGAGACTGATGCTTGGCGCCTATTCCTTCTCTAATTTGATTGCTCTCTTTTGCCGCTGATCACTACCAGGCACTGTTACAGATCCACCTCCCACAGCTCCAGAGATAACGGTTATAGGTATAGGTTATATAGGTACAGGTTATAGATATTGCCTACGTGCTGTGTGTGCTGCACCTGAGTGGCTGTTTTGCTGCACATCCCCTCAGCTGTGTCAAATCGCTGAAGAACCCCAAATAAACCCCATCTCAGCAGAAAAACAGCTCAGCTCACTGCCCCCCTGCCACTGCTGCCTGCAAGTGCAGCTGTAGAGTCCTACACCTGGGGAGGAGTAATGGCACACATTGCTATGTAGGGGCTGGCTGCTGGAGAGGAGCTCTGCAGAGAAGGACCTGGGGGTCCTGGTGGCCAGCAGGTTGGCCATGAGCCAGCAGTGTGCCCTGGGGGCCAAGAAGGCCAATGGGATCCTGGGGTGCATTACAAAGAGCGTGGTCAGCAGGGTGAGGGAGGTGATCCTCCCCCTCTGCTCTGCCCTGGTGAGGCCTCACCTGGAGCCCTGTGTCCAGTTCTGGGCTCCTCAGTTCAAGACAGACAGGGAACTGCTGGAGAGAGTCCAGTGGTGGGCAACAAAGACGACTGGGGGCCTGGAGCATCTCCCTTATGAGGAAAGGCTGAGAGCCCTGGGGCTGTTCAGCCTGGAAAAGACTAAGAGGGGATCTGATCAATGTTTATAAATATCTAAAGAGTGGGAGTCAAGTGGATGGGGCCAGGCTCTTTTTGGTGGTGCCCAATGACAGAACGGGGCAATGGGCTCAAACTGGAACACAGGAAATTCCATCTCAACATGAGAAAGAACTTCTTGACTGTGAGGGTGACAGAGCACTGGAACAGGCTGCCTGGAAAAGTGGTGGAGTCTCCTCTGGAGATATTCAAGACCCACCTGGATGCTTTCCTGTGCGACCTACTGTAGGGAACCTGCTGCAGCAGAGGGGTTGGACTAGATCATCTCCAGCGGTCCCTTCCAGCCCCTACAATTCTGTGACTGTGGCTGCTGCCTGGGCTGCAGCAGCCTCCCTTATTTGCCTCCACTTGGGAACACCCGATGCCAACGAGCAGCACAGCACGAACCCAAGAGGGATCACACCGAGTCCTAGAGGCACCCCAGGCAGTTCTGGCAGCGCCCTCCTCTTTGCTCAGTGTTCATGTTAAGGGCTCACTGCTCTGCTGGGGCATGTGAGGAGACAGCTCGAGCTGACACTGAGGAGCCAGATTTAGGAACCAGATTTCATGTGGATGCAGCACTGCCTCAGTTTTGAGACTCTAAGACACTAAACCAACACGGTGCTATTATAGGATAGAAGAAGAAAAACTGCTCCTCTCGCTCCTGAGCTCTGCCCTCTCCTTCTCCAAGCTCTCAGCAGAAACCACTGCAGGGACTGCTCCTACCCCCTGGTCCTGCAAAGACCACAGAGAGCTGTGGGGTGGTTTTCTCCCCTCTGGCACATCCCTACAGGACAGTTCTCTGCGAAGTTGTGACAAACAGAAAAAAAAAATCTAAGTAGAGCTGCAGAAGCTTTCCTGTGCTGCAAAGGAAAAGCCCTGCACGTCCTGGAGCTCAGGGACATCCTGCTCAGGCTGAAGTGCAGCCACCAACATTGCACAGCTTTTACACACGCTGCCCCAGCTGTGAACTTGCTAAGTTTGGCCATAATTAAACTCAGCCCTATACCCTGTGAGCATCACTGCTGCTTATCACAGCACTAACCACAAGCAGTGCGCCAGGCTGGGTGCCACCTACCCCAAACGTCCACTGCTGAGAGCCGCCGGAGCCGTGGCACTTCATGAGGCGGGGAGGGTCGGACGAGCGCGTTTCCGACACATCCAAGCACAGGAGGTTGTTTAAAATCAGCTCATGATCTTCATTATAAACCCACACCTGAAAGGTGAGATAGAAATGGTGTTCATCACAGTGTTCTTGGATGTCACAGATGTGCTTTACAACGCCTGCTGCTTCTTTGCTGCCTTTTTTTGCAGCAACTGAAATGCAGCTGCAGAGCTCTGCTGCTTCCCAACACTACATAGCCTCACCCTATGCCAAGGAACCAGCAGGACCCACTGGTGCCTGCCTGTACCTCCCAGGGCCCCCCTGCAGCTGGTGGCCTGGCACTTGGAGCCCTTCAGCAGGCAGGTGACCAGTGACACCCCGGTGACATTCCCAACCCCTCTCTGAGGCCTATCTGTATAAAGCAAGAGCGTGAGTTCACATCTGCAGCTCCAGCTGTGCTCGGGTTCCTGAAGTTACACGACTTGTTTCAGAGCCTTCTCTGTTGTTACACCTCCACCTCTAACAACGAGCTGGCATCCTGGCCTCTCCTGCTGTGGTACACGCAGACTTTTGGTGCATGCACCTGAGTGAGACATAGGTAGGGGAAGGAGGAGAAAGCGCACAAAAAGTGGAACTCTGCAGTGAAGGGAAGGTGTTGAGACTGCCCAGTAAATACTCAGCAAGCTGTGCTATTCCCAACTCACCCACACAGCAGCTGGAGAGCATCCTGCAGCCTGGCTGGGTGCTGAGATCTGGCTCTGCTGCTGCCCAAGCCCACAGCAGGTCAGTGTGCACATGGAGCACTGCCCTTAACCCACCACATCGCCCTCACCACTTTCCATTTCCCTGCCCTCTGCCACTGAAAATGAGATTGTTTTATTTTTTGTCTGGCAAAGCTATTAGCAACCTTCTACATGGAGCAGTGACTCAGGACAGTGTGACAAGAAGTGCACACTCATTCCTGGGGACCACTGTAATGCAACGAAGGGTTCCCTTGGAGAAGGGCAGGTCCTGTGCTTTCTAACAGCCTTTTTCCACTTCAAACCATGAGGAAGAAAGTATGTCTAGATTGAAGTGGAGGAGAAAATGGAGAAGTGGCAGGACTTGCCAGAACGTTATCATAACTGAAAGAAGAAAAATGACGGAGCCAAATCCCAACAAATGAAATGGGTGAGAAATGAGAGGAGACTGCAGCGATGCTGCTTCACTCAGAAGCTGAAGAACAGCAAAGAACACACAACAGCAGTGAAAGCCAAAGTGGTTCTTCTCCAGAACGGCTCATGTAAGGCAGCCAAAAGTAATTTCAAATTACTTGTTTGGGGTAGAAAACAAAGGAAGGAAAAACAAGCCCTGAATTTGGGACACGTTAGGGTTCCAAACTCAAGTTAGAGTATCACTGTGAACTTGCAGAGTATTAACAGATCCAAGCACAGGGAAAGCAAAGCCATCCCATGGGCTTTCCATTATATAACTGAAAATCTTTGCATACTCTAACATTTATTAAGCATTTTACTGCTGATGAGCAGAAGGATGATGCTTGCCCCTTGTTGGTACAGGCTGAGCACAAAGTGCACAGCACAGGAGGGGAACACGGCCTGGCAGGCAGCACTGCTGCTATCTGAGCTACAACGAAAGCAATCTGCTCGTACTTCCTTTTTGCCCACGACGTGCCTGAGTTCAGGTTCAAGCACAGCAGCAAAAGGTTGGCCTACAATCAGCAAGGTGCCTGCCTAGGATTTATATCTCAGTCCTAAGTGATGGCTTGTTTTGTCCTATGTGTTTCCTATATAATCATCTTTGATCACTTCTTACTTTGTTTATCTTTAAAAATCAAAGTAACAGACAAGGTAGGAGATATGTTCATCATACAGATTTCAGTTTCTAGAAGTAGAACTGTGCCCATGGGAGAAAGGAGCAATTGCGGCCCCCCAGAGCCACCCTGCCTCCAGATCTGCTCCCACAGAAGGAAAACCACCGGGCATTTTCACTGAAGTCAAAGAAAAACACTGGGATGCACTAGAATGTAATGAGTTGCTTCTACTTTCAAATTTAAGCTAAAAGGCAGATATTAGGGAGAAACCTCTCTCCTTAACAAAATTGATGAAGTTTAGGGTTACGTATGATTTAACTTGATGAAATAATTTGATTTAATTTGCTGGAGGATTGGCCGCCTTCTACCATCTGCTTTTTCCCTGCCTCTCAACATAGGCCAAGACAACATTTGCTAGAGCAGGTCCTGTGGGCAAAATAAAAGGGAGGAGGGTGCAAAGTGTGACCTTTGCCAGCACTGACGTTTTAATCAGGTACAGCTCAGAAGAACTGGATTTTGAACTCAACCCCACTGTAGTACAGACTGTTTATAGATTCAAGACCAACTTTTCCTATGGCTTCTCATACCTCCAGGATTTTACTTCACCCCATATAACACAAAAACAATGACTCAGTCCTCTCCTGGACTGACTGCAAAGTCAGCTTCATCCATTTTCTTTATGCACAGAGATACAGGTGGAAAGAGGGCTTCTGCATCGTAGTTTCATATCACTGAAAGTTTGTGTGGAGCTGCATAACAACACTTGTATGGCGGTCCTGGGAAAGAAGTTAGATGTCACTGAAGAAAGTTAGATGTCACTGAAGACAGCATGCTGGAGCTTCGTCTAATATTTGCACTTCTATCTAATATTTGGGTTTTTTTTTTTTTTTTTTTAACTAATATTTGCACTTTGTAACTGAGGTTTCAGGCTGTCACTGTTGATAAGGGACACCATCTTCCACCATCAACATCTATGTCCCAGTGATTCCTCTCTGGGTTGCTGGTTTGGCTTTTTTTGCCCTTAACTAAGAGGAGGCTGTGTTGCTGATTTATTTTATTTCATTAGAAGGTGAAATTATTCCCACAGTGTGATTAACGTAAACCAATAACAGCCAGCTGAACAGCATCAGAGGAAATTCATGTGAGGAGAGGGCTGGAATGGTGCCTGACTCCAGGAGGACGGCCCCACACTGCCACTTCCCCTGGAAAAACAGAGTTAACTATACAAGACTTTGGGTCCAGTGTCAATACAGACAACTATACTAAAACAAAACCCATCACCCAGACTGGGGAAAATAAACCAAGGATTCTACAGTAGGTTGGCAGAGGGAAGCCCACTGTTCCTGGAGAACAAATATTTCAAAGCTGTACAGAAGCACCAGCCCACCCCGTGGCTTTCAGAGTGCAGTGAGGCATAGCAGAAGGCGTGGGGGGCCCACTGGCAAAGCTTCGTGGATGTACACTCTTATTTTGTCTGTAAATTGCATTAGCACTTGAGGAACACATTGAAAAACTTCAGTAACCGCAAGCCAGTAACTACTACAGAAAGAGCCCTTGTGTGGAAGAGTCACTGCTGCGAGCTGTGCTGACAGGAGCAGCATTCCACTACTTGGAGCAGTTACAATCTGTTGCTTACATTGGCACTGTTGCATTATTCAGTCAGTTATTAGAAGACAAAAATTCAGCTGAAGAGCACCAAGAAGCCACCTCGGCATGAGGAAGAGCTGTGCCTACTGCTTTGCATCATTACAGCAATGTGCAGACACTGAGCTTGTGTTTCTTATGGCTAACAGCGACATCTCAGCACCAAACAACTAGTGAAAGTCACCAGAAACAGCAAAGCTTGGTGGTCTATAATCATTACTTCAAGCTACTGCTATCCAGGAGACCTAATGTCCTCCTGAAGGGTTTTCTAATGCTGATGCATGTTTCACACCTCACTGTGTTGCTGACATTTTGCAGAAGTGGCAGTTTGTTAGAGGGATGGTGGAATTGTGTTCTTCAATTGGTTGATGAAAGAGCAGCAGATAGATGTGTCTAGAGTGAGTGTGAAGTATCAGAAAAAATGAACTTACACCCCCGATGCAGAGAGCTAGGGAGAAGAATCTTACAGAAGAACTGTAGCAATTTAGAAAATGCATCCTTCTACAAACTGTTCAAGAGTCAGAAGTACACATGCTTACAAAGTGCTGCAAAAGTGTTAACAGATTTGCTTGGAAATTCCCTGCTCGAAGCAGTCATCTTGCAAAGCCCCACTCAGCGCAGCACAGATGTACATGCTCAGATAGCTGCCCACCAGCTGACCCCGGCCTGAATGGCAAAACTAAATTTTAAAGCTTAATATGTTGCTAAGTTAAAGAAAGCTTAAATTACTGAAATGAAACAAACCCACAGAAAAAAAGAAAAACATGTGGAACTGCGCAGACTATAAGGAGATTTTTTGGAAAAGGAACTTGGCTTTAAGCACTTATGTCACGAAGAAGGCAAGCAGGCATTAGACATATGACAAACTCAATCTAGATCACAAACACTCCCATTACTTAGTCTTGTGCTGGCCTTTATGCCTCATTCCAAAACCTTCATTATCATTCTTTGATGCTCCTCTTCCAAATTTGTCAGCAACTACTTCCAATTCTTTTCCTTTGGGGCAGCATCTAGCACGAAGAACTTCAGCATCCTTGATGTCTAATCAGCATCTGGTTAAGCTTGGACATGGTGTTTTTGGGTAGAATCCACAACACTAAGGGTCAGTTTTTGTTTTTCTACTTCTGCATTTCATTATGAAAGACTGGAGATATCTGACCTTTTGAAGTCCTTAAGTATTTTCTAGCCTCCTTCCACACCCAAGTTCTATGGCGTGCACTACCTTGTGCATTCCCAGTTTTGTTTAAAGAGAGAGGTCAGACACTACTGACCTCAAGCACAAGAGTTCACTTCAGCTATCTTGGCATCTCCTTCACACAGCCAGTCTTCCAACTACAAAAACTTTCATTCTATGTTCACCTTCTGCTTGCAAAAATTCACACAGTATTTCTGCTTCTCAACTTCTGCTACTTCAGGCTTCTTTGCCCTCATCTTTGCTCTGCCAAACCCTTTCACCTCTCCTACTTGTCCTATTTCTAACCAGAAAATTACACAGAAGGCCATTTTCCAGTCAAAAGGACTCTGAACACTGAGTCTCAAGAAGGACCAGTTTGTTTTCCCAGCCCTTTACACATTTTCCCAGGTAGAGTTCCCTCTGCTCCTTCCACTTACTAAGCAGTGGCATGTATTTTTCAGCAAGAGGGCTATGCACTCACATAGCAAAAGTAGCCTGGAAAGAGAAACAGTGGTAACTTACTCCTCAGGGAGAAATTAACTGGCATCAAATGAAACCATCACCAAGTGACGCCACATTATTTCCACAGAACGCAAAAGCATTCAGAAGATATGAAAGAAAGTAGGCTGACATGCACTCTTGGGATTTATTAGGAGAGCAAAACAAGTATAATGGCAGAAAATCAGAGTGTTGATTAACAGACCTGGTTGGAAAACAAAACTATTGTGAAAGACGACAGCACAGCCAGCTGTTTTTGGTGAGAACTGTCTGCTTAGTTTACAACTGTAGTTTACTAGATTCATAAAAGTGACAAGCTAATGCTCAGATTGTTGATCTTTCTCAAAAATCAAAAGGCTAATAGAAGTTTTCTATCTCTAGAAGAAAAAGAGGAAAGCTTTGATAAAGAAGAAAAAGCAACAGGCTTCCTTCTCCTACCATTTGGCAGTTCACTATTGGAAATACCACAGGAAAGAAAAGGGAAACGGAGAAGGGAAGCCCATCTGTTCTTAGTGGGGACATCATCCACAAAGGAAAGTCATTTCTGCTTTCTCATTCACAGGTTGAGTGGCTCAGAAAGCAGCTTAGCACATTTGGCACTGTGAAGCAGAGAACACACCTTAATCAAAATCTTAATTTCCATTCCAATTTCAATGCACCCACCTTTCAAGCAGAGGTCTACAATTTAGTCATAGCAATGGTCACTCAGTACTCCAGAGGTAGAGTGCAGGAATGTTTTGTTTGGCTCTGTGTAAGTGGCAGAGACCATGTGCCTACAGCCAACTATACTTATCCCAACGCTGGCTAACACCCTGCACACCATATTCCTCTGTCACATTCAGCTGGTGAGATCACAGGTAGGTGCAGGAAGTCCCACTAGTTGACAAGCGCACATCTTTTTGCTTGGAACTATTATACTTCATCCTGCTTGTTGTAGTTTCAGTATCCTAGAAACTAATGCCCATTTAATAAAATACCAGGTTAGCCTAGCACAATCCACTTTTGGTAAAGCTATGCTGCATTACATCCCATGTTCCATTTATTTTGTGTCTTTGACTACTTTTCTCTTCTGATGAGATCTAGTTTTTAGACCCAAGTGCCATATGCTTCTAAATTGTCAAGCTCTCAATGTAGTTCTTAGCTGGATAAAAGTCCTAAAGGCATTAAGCAAGGATCTGTCTACTCTGGAGATCTTCCCCCCACCTTGAGTCCTGAATTTCTGTTGTCAGAAACAAGTGGAATAGCAGAGGCTTCATGCAGGGATATAAAAACTCTCATTAGATTTTCACATTCATGCCCAGTTAAGCCCCAGATCAGCAATTCACCTGCAGCCAAAGAATTTTCTAAATTCCCTATAATTCCTTCTGTTTAGTAACAGCAATAAATTATTAATTCACCCCAAACTACAGCAGCATAGCACTAGTAGTACAGTGCACAAAGAACAGCGGGCCAGGAAAAGGCTGCCTTGAATCCCAGCATGAGGAACTGACTGAAACAGCTTCTACAAATTCTGAAGTGTCAGTCGCAGCTTATGAACCCCTCAGGAGCCACTTGAGGACAGTCTTCAGCCACATACAGAGATTCAGCCCATAAAGACAGGAGATTATAACTTCCAGGACTCAGTAGGCAGAGCGTTAAGCTCCACACGCTCCTCTGCCAGCCTTGCAGTTTGAACAATACCCTGGAATCAGTCTGCTTGCTGATGAGATGTTATGCTGAGGCTCTTTGCCAGCGGGAAGACAGATTAGCCATGTGGTTCACTATTCAAAATCTCATACCTGGTTTTGATCATTGTAGTCACACTCCCGAACCACTACCAGGCCTCCTTTCTGACTGGGGTGGCCCTGGGCAACCAGGCATTTGTTGGTTTGAAGGTGATACAGCTACAAAAGGAATAAACAACAGAGTAAACAAACATCACATACCAAGGGGGAACATATGGTAACGCTTTGGAAGCACTCTATGTACTCACAAAGAAAAGCAATAAAAAGCCCTCCTTCCCTTTTAAAATACCATTTTGTTTTTCAGATTCATTTGGAACTAGAGAATGCTGGCTTTTTCTCCATTTTGCTTTTTAATTACATCAATTCTTCCCCTTGGATGGTACAAGCGCAATACACACCACATGGCTCAGCACATGCAGGCCACACACTGTCAAGTTTCTTTCCCCTCTTCACCCTCCACGAAAGCCTATAGTCCCAGGTATTTGCCAGCCCAGGAACACCAAGTGAACAAGTCTATACTGCATCCTACTGCAGTTTAGCTTCAAAAAAGTCTCCTCCCACAGCATCTCTTCAGGAAACAGGACAAAGTCTTCAAGAAAAGGAGAAGGAAGTTCTTAAATACAAGCAATTTCAGAGACTTATGTTTGCAAACTGACCCTCAAGAACATATAGGTGACTGAAAAGCTAGTTATTTGCTGTGTTATTTTAATGACGGATCAGGGAAGAAGGAAAAAATTTTAAACACCCCTCAAATACCCATCCAAGTTCAAGCACACTGCTTAGCCTAATTTTGTTCTTGATGTTGTGTTCTTGACGTTGTATAAGAGTCTGTCCTGCAAAACTCAAAGCTTCTACCAAATCAACCAGGAGGCTCCCAACACACCAGCCAGCTCTCTCCTGGTCCTGATGCCCACTCCAAAAGCCACCTAAGGTCTTCTGCTGATGACTAGTTTGTCCTATTCCAACAGCCCAGAACCATGAAGACACGGATGGATGTAACCCTGCAGTTACGCAGTGAGACCACAAAGCTCTACTCTGGCTTTAAGTTATATGCATGCCCTGAACTAACCAGTGGCCAGCAGAACGCTTCCTTTTGCCTGATCATTTTTTTTCCCCCAGCATGGTGGGGATCAGGCAGCAATCATTGGCTGCACTTTAGGAACAGCCAAGGGTGCAAAAAAAGGCAAAGCAAGTGTTCTAGCTACGGCCACAGCTTTGCAGTCTCCTTCACTGGAGCAAAAAGCCCCATGCTCTGTACCAAGCACAGAGGAGTGCATTTGACAGCCACTGTGTGCGTGGGAGATGGCAGGGCAGCAGATCTGGCATGCGTGTTAAAAATAATTATATCCAATCTGGAGCTGGATGCAGAATAAAAGAGATTTGCTGTCCTGAACTTGAGGCCAGGCTGGCTAATTAGCTAGTTACATTTTATTATGAAGGCATAGCTGCCTTGGCATTTGTGTTGATTCTACACATTTTTATAAACCAAAAGACACTTCCAGTAATAAAAAGAACAAACTGCTCCATCACAGAATATCAAAAATTGGAGAGCACAAAGACCAAATAATGTTTTCTAAATGTAGTTTCTAGAAACAGCTGTCCCAAGACACATCAGCTGCCTCCCCAGACACACCACGTTTCTCCTGTTCCCTATACGCATCTGAAACAAATCACACAAAAGCTTGTAAGTAACATTTCCTCACACTCCAGAGACTTCCAGGAAAGGTTTCATTTTCATAGTTCCTCATACAACAGGAGGCTTTCAAACCATACAGCTATAAGAGCTTTATATGATTTTCTTCCCCTCATTTTTATTGGCCATGATGATCAGCATCTGATAACGCTGTTAAGAACTGTCATGATTTGTGATCATTACAGCTCTTCCCAGCTGTCAAACCAGCATTCATCTCCAGCCCTATTAGTTTTCGAGAATAAACTGGGATTTGGAGCGATTTATCCCGAATCCTGAAGAGTCTGGCACGCAGTGGTGACGTTGGCTGATTGCTCTGCTCCTCGTAGGCACCTGGCACTAGTTTATACAGTCAGAGCCAAAGCTCACTGTCTCACACAATGTTGGGTATAATCCTTGAACCCTGGAAAATCAAGCTGAGGACTGCATGTTTGTGTCTTCTCTCCCCTTTCTTAAAGGGTGCACAGTGTTTTTTCTTCAGTTTAAACTACTACATTGTTAGGAAGACTTCTTTCTCCAGGTGCCTCAGTAGCCTTTGCCGGGTCAATATTTCCTTAAATTTCTGTTTGAATGAAAGTAGAAAGTCATTAATTTCATAAAGGTGAAAAAAGTCTGGCTAGGGAAATAAAAACAACATGAGCAGCTTATTGTATCAGTTGCATTTGGGGAAAACGTGCATGTTAGCCCCAGTAAAGAACTTTAGAACTCGACAGTTATAAAAATGCTGCACAAGTTGTGGCTTCCTCAGCAGCTGCTTCCAAGCAAAAATGTAACACTGCCAATACGCTGTCCACGAGCCCTAGTCCTCCAGCCTGAATGCACTTACAGGACCAGCAGGCATCGATAGCTGCTCACTGCAGACCGCATTAGCTGGTGGGGTGAACTACACCCCTACCTGATGCTGCCAGTTACTGGGATAGGCAGGAACCTGCTAACCAAAATCTATGTGCACACAAAACAGTTCAGTCAAAGGTTACTTTCAGGACCATCTGTTGCAGAACTCATCTGTTTCCACAGAACATAGTTTTATCTTATATTTGAGCAAATCTTACAGAAAAAAAACTCTATAAAGACAGACTTTTATATTTTTAAGAAAGTTTATCTTACCCTTCCACGCTGGATTACTTTTGGTCGTTTCTGTGCTCTATTGATAAAAACTGGCTGTGGAGCTTTGGCATTGGGCCCAGATACTTGCATCTCAGGATAGATATTATCTAAATACCACTTGAATGACTTGCAGTTCAATCTTTTTCTTAGTTCTACACGATCAGTAATATTTCCATAGTTCCTTGTCCTTAGCTCAGGTCTCAAAGCGAAATACTGCTCCTGTATTTAAGAGAAACAGGTTGGGGAAAAGGAGGGAGAATAATTTCAGATCATTTATTTCCAACTTCTTCCTGCTTGCAAAACTCTCAAAGTTTCATTTCAGACAATTTCATTCATCAATGCTATTACGGAAAACAGAAGAAAAATCTCCTTGCAGCATCTTTTAATTCCAGCTACAGTTACAGAGCTCATATCAAAGGCATGTTATTTGCATATCACATGATTTACCAGATATTATTTAAAAATCAGATTTCAGGGCATCTAGACATCTGGAATTTGCTAACAAGTGTTGTCCTGACACTTTAGAACTACATAGTGACACTCTGATATACAGATGGCAGACTGTCATCCCAAAGACAGATGGCACAGCTGTCCTTACCAAGACCATCGAGCATGTGGATGCAACTGATGCATCACCATTCTTAAAAGAGGAGGAAGAGGAAACACTAAAAACAATTGGATGTTGGGCAACTAAGAAAGTTTGGAGATAGACTGGACCTTGCCATCAGAAACTGGTATGCTTAAAAAAAAAAGTACCTCTGCTATGCTACTCGCCTCTTCTGTGGTTAAAATTCAAATTTCAACATCATACCTTTTCTGGATTTTTTTTTTTTTTTTTATTTCCATTGTATACATAAACATAGATCTTTTTAATAACTGCCAAAAACAAAACTTACATTTTGCTGTTTCCCTTCCATTGTGAAGTTTTATTTATTAAATGCTGGTATTTGCTCGTGGCTGCAAAACAGGTCCTCTCAATCTTACCTTTTCTCTATTCATGCTACAATCCCTTAAAAATATCTCCAAGCCTGCAGTCCGCCCATTAATCTGTCATAATGACAGTCTCTGGCAACCATTATGAAATTAGATTACAAACAGCTGGAAAAGGTTAGAACATAGCTCTGTGATAAGAGACTGCTACAATCAGCAGTTTAAGTTCTCTTTGGACAAAGCAGTATTAACTGGAAATAAAGAATCAATTCCAAGCTGCAGAGAAAGCCATCATTAATCACAAACAACCGTGCCCAGACACCAATAAAAGGGAAAGTGATAGATCAAGTCTACCAATGCATTATGAAGATAGAGAGTGGAGATAAAAAATAATGGCTCCTAATAGGTTCCTCAAAGTGACAGAGCATCAAGATAAAGGATGGGCTTTGAAATACAAACCTTTAAGGAATATAAAGTTAAGAAAAGATGTCTTCTACAGAAATTATAGGGACTGCAGGAGCTGGCCACAAAGTAAATCCTATGCTCTCACAAGACAAAATGCCCTCAAGCATCACAGATACGAGGGCTCCACATGATAGACCTGATCTACTTTTAGAAGCACCAGTATCAGGCTTGAAGACAAGGAAGGAACACTCTTGCCCTTGAATCCAGAAGTCAATCCCGACTGGCCTTACAGGGCTAGACAGACTAAGAGTGAGACTGCTAACTGAAACAAAAAGCAAACAGCCAACCAATGAAACCACTGTCTCATCAACATGGAAACTACCTGAAGGCAAATGACTGCCACATAACATTGATTTGGACACAAAACAATGTTGAGCTTACGAGAAACACATTCATCATCTTTTACTTCATTAAAAAGGCATAACAACACTGAATCTCCCACAGGCAGGAGAAGCAACAAGGATTAAATTTCAACACTCAAAAGCAAAACCACAAGCCTACAGAATTTAGGAATTCATACCTAAACTAACATTAGGAAATCAGAATACAGAAGCAGGAACTCATCAGAAATGCCAACAGACCTCATTGCGACACAGCCTTTACAAAAACAAGACAGCTAATAACTATTTCATGTCCTAGAAATGTCTCTTACCTTATATTCATCCATCCACACGTGTGCCAACCTCAGTGAGTTATGAGCCATAGTGTCCTGTCCCCCTGGTGAGCCATAGGGACGTCTTTTACGGAAGATGTGTCCCACTCTGGAGCAGGGGATGATCAGAAGTCTACCCCCACACATCCAAATCTGTCCATACAAGAGGAGAGCACAGCTCACTGTATGCATACTGACAAGGCTCACTACTTCATCACCATCAAGAGATACTCAGGTAGGTTTACGTGACAGAATTAAGTGTCAGCGGTGTTGTTCTGTACTCCATGCTTTCTGACAAACTATTACATCTTCATGTTAGAAAAACTAAGCACTTTGGTCATATCATCAGTCCTTCCACTTAAAACATGGCTTTCACAAAACAAATATGCTATTCCAAAATGCTGTGCTCTAACGACCTATCACAAAACACTGAAATATATGGGCTGGGATTTAACTTGTAGTTCAAGATAAGTGAATTTGAGAATTACATCTCTGCTCTTCTACCACAGATAACATAAATCTCTCAATATCATCACGAGAATGGTTTCTAATCGAGCCATTTTTAACCTCTGCCTGGATAGGATAAAACTTCTTTTTATTCCCTTCACAACTCTTCCCGAGGGAGAAAGGGCTTCCAGACCTTTTAAAGCTCTCTGAGCATATGATTTTTCAAAGCTCTTTTTAATTGAAACTGCATATATTACACATGAACAGCAATTTTTTCTTACTCCACAGTCTACTATATTCTGTACTGAAAACTGAGGATACTTAGCATGCATCCCTCAAATTTATGAAGCACTTGCTCTCTTTTTTTGTTTAATTCCCATCTTGACCTTTTTTGATTGGTTGATTGTTTTTTTAAATTTCCCTTTTCAATCCTCTTTTATATTTCTTACGGTAGCATCTCCTTTTTGGTCAGATCCCCACCAGATCTGCTGATGAATCCACTTCACAGAATGGAAGAGGTAAACATGGCACTGAGCACAAAAAGCTGTTTTCTTCCAAGGGAGTGACAGCAAAGAGGAGAAAATATAGCAAGACCAATGAAGCATCACTTTCAAGTCTCTTGATACTGATTTTTTTATTATTATTATTATTACTTTTCCAGCCAAGCTGACACCTCTACTTTATTCTTAACTCACAAAAGAAATTTTACATTCCCATGCCCTCAAAAAGAAGTTTGAAAAGCACCACAAGCATCTAAGGAAATATAAGTTTACTTACTGCCTATGCTGCTGTGAGCCACATATATCCTTTATAACCTGCTTGTACAATTCATTAAGCATTTCTTATAAACTATTTTCAGAAATATACACAATTACTCTTTTCTATGCATTTCTAGTATTATGAAAAGTTCAGCCAAACAAAGAAAAAAATACCAAGACAATAAGTATGGAGCTCAAAATTCTCTTTAATTTTCCAATTAACACTTAACCTGAAAATTACTGTAAAAGTTAAGTGTGCTAAAGGCATTGCTCCTGGGAATAAAAGTGCTGGTTTCTGTGTGCAAATAGTTATTCCAGCGCTAAAGAAACTGTATGGAGTGAAGAGAAGAAGCCAGGCACTAAAGGTTCACACTTCAATACACATAAAAGTGAGATTACCCGAAAAGATATTTCCAGATTTTCTCCTCCCCAGATGTCCATGCCACTGTCATACTGTCCAAGTTCGTTAAAGTACTCACGATCCATGGCAAACAGGCCTCCAGCCATAGTAGGTGACCTAAAATGGAACAGTGAAAGTAGTTTAATATTTTAAACAAAAACTGTGATTTTAGCCAAGTCAGTCAAAAAGCTTGCATTTAGACCTACAGGAAACAATTTTAATCTGATGATTTCTAATTCCCACAGGATTTCAGTCTTACAAATGCAGACCTGTAAGTAGCATTTGTCATCTTTCACTATGGATGTACCTGTAAACCACATTTCTGTATACAATAAACAAACTTGAGGAAGGATGTGACAGGGAAAGAAAAGCAAGGTCCAAATTTAAGGTAGGCAAGTCAAGAAGGCTGCTAAAAGAAACGGTACTCTTATCTCAGAATTCAAGTTCCAGGAGCAGCACTGTTTCATCATTGATGCCATGATCAGTTGACAAGTCACTGATAAGTTCAGTTGTTATACCTCCACAGATGTTCTCTTTGGAGTTTCCCAGTTTCTCACCTTGCCTGTGCATTACCAGAATAGTGGTCTGTTTTGTAAAAACCTGTACAGGATCCCCACTCTGCAATCTCTAGATTAAATTGTTCTTCTATCACAAAGTTATAATATGGGGATATCCTGGATGAGTATAAAATAAAGACACCAGTAAATTAGATACACGATAGTGGGGACATATAATGGGCTGAGCACAGGCTTTTTCTCATCCTTGATAAAAAAAAAAATCCTGTGATTAAACTAATAGTAAGTCTGGGTTTCCTTGTTTTCTACTACAGTTTCTACCACAGTTTCTGTCACTTTAAAGCCTGGGTTGAAAGGATGCTCTCACTTTTTCCAGCCCTGACACCGAAGTATTTCACTACAGAGCTCTCTAGATCATAAAATGTAAGACTTTCCATTTGATGGAAAGCCATTCTTAAAGGTTAAATAGCAGTCTAGCTTCTCTTTCAAAGCAGGCAGAGAACTTTAAGTATGAGAAATCCTTTTCATACTCAGAAAAGGATCTCCATAGATGACAAGACTCCTTTTAAGTATAAAGTTCTCTGCCTTTTCCATAGGAATTTTTCCTAAAAGTGAGTTGAAAGAAGGCAACAACACAGTGTTGAACACAGTGAGAATTCATCTCCAGGCATGCCTCAGGTAAACTCTGAGAAAGGTTCTTAATAGAATAAACATTAAGACTTTCTGTGTTGGTTCCCCATTCAGATTTCCCCAGTCTATCCATTTCCTTCTAACTTCAGTAACATCCACAGCAACACTTTCCATACAAGCCAGGCAAGCAACAAAGTTTCCTGACTTCTCAGACTAAGTCTTGTGATGTGTAGACACAAAGACTAACACAGCGGAGAACCTCGTGTTCAGTCTGAAATGTTCTTCATTTACAGTCCAAGAGAACGAAGACAACATGACAGCACCCAAATTCTGAATGGCTTTGCCAATCTAATAAAAGTACCACATTGTTTGCAAGGAGTCAGTTGGCCTTGAAAAAGCAAAACTTCCCATTTATGAACCTGAATTCTGTATCTGCAACTAAAGAAAGCACGGTCAGATTCCTCTCATTGCTCTACCAGCACTAGCTGCTTTCATGAATGGATTCATGCTGGGAAAGTTTCTGTTCTCATATCTGAGCCACGTGTGTCTGCTGTCAAAGAAAGGTGTGTACTAAAATCATTTTATAAGAGTTACAGGTCCAGTAGAAACCAGATATCGGCAGTTCTGTACAGGTCAGACAGCCTTCAATGGTTAAAAGGCTAAGGAAGACATTTTCAAGTCCTTCTGTTAAGTCTTGTGAAGACTTTTGTTTCAGAACGACTCTCAAGCAATTCAAACCACAAAAACAAGGACAGTCTTCCCACAGACAATTTCAGGCATTTGCCACATTGTGCTAAGAGACAAACAGTATTTTAAAGATGGTCTTCATGTCCATGTGTGCTCATTTACAAAGCTTTATGACAAAATAAATGCTTGTTTGAGAAAAAACAAATAGAAACAGAAAATAGAAAAAATGTTGACACACAAGATTACCAAATGCTGTGTTTTCTCCCATCAGTTATGAAATCATCTTCACATAACTACAAAATATTTTTTCCCCTCAATCTAGCAATTCTTTAGCATTTCATCACAGAAAGTCTAGAGCTTATCCTAGCGGGATACGCAGGCAACAAATTACTAGGGACAAGATGGCTATCAAAATCATGATTATTAAATCAAGAACATCAACAGACTGGAAACAAACACTGACACAGTTTAAAGTTGAAATTACTGGGCAGGTTTAATATAGAGCATAAGCTCTTTAAGACTTCTGTTTTTAGCAAAAGCTGCTGTTTAATATGCTACTGTTTTTATTTCTAGAAGTGTGTTTTCTTGGCCAGCTAATACACGATTAAATACTAGAAATTAAACTGAAACAGGTAATGGAAAATAAACTATTTCTGGGCAAAACAAACAAGTGAAGTACTTAACAGTCAGGCATCTGCTTCTTAAGCTGCAGGCCCAGATACATTCCATGATACCTAAGAAGTGCTCCTGCTCACCCACATTACCCAGAGCTGACAGACTGCTGCACACCATGCAGAAGGAGCCTTACTTGATTGGAGCAGTGGCTCCCTCGGGGCCTTCCAGTTCTGACAAAGGAACGAGATCCCACTTAAAGTGCAGGCCCCAGTTAAACCCTCCACGCACAACAGGGGAAGAGCTGTAGGTAAGGGTGTCAGCACTGATTATGTCAATCACAGGGCACACCACGGTCCTGCGGTCTTCTTTGATTGGAGTCAGCAGAGGTTGCAACCACATCTCGTTCACCTCACAGTGACTATCCAGGAACACCAGCACTTTTCCTACAGAGGCCAAAACACACAAAATATAAAGATGTGAGGTGATGTGAAATACAGAAAAATACAGGAGCAGTTGTCTCAGCAGAGTATCAACAGTATCCTTACAACTCTGTAACAGAAGGAAACCACCATCTGCACTCAGAAGGGCTGACAAGCCAGACTCCACTGGGATTGGTTCAGTCACAAAGGCAGAAGGTAGATCCTGGCTATTCACATTTATCTATTGCTCAGGTGGGCAGCTATTTACATTTCTTTGACAAGGTTTTATAGTCATCAAATATTTCACCTACAGGCCCCGCAGAGCTGTTGTACTTTAAAAGAAACATCAGACCAAAGTCAGGGGGTGCATTCCTCCTAATTTGGAGCACCTCCCACACCTGAGTGAGACTACAGAGACGGATGAAGATGACAGCTACTGGGCTACATGAACTACTCTCATAACAAAGCTGGTTTTGTCCAGTGACTGTAATTGCTTTAGGCTTCCTTCATATCAGACTTCAGCACGTACTGTTGCAGCTAAGACCTGTGGATTTTAAGCCGAGACATTCTGACAAATTAATCCGGCTTCATCCACGACACAGGTCACAGCATTTCAATGCCTGAATATAAAGTAATGTAGAAAATCTAATTTCATAAGCTTTATCGTGGATTCATATCATTTTAGAAGGAGAGTGAATGCCTGAACCAGCACAGCCAAATCCACCAGTACCAGACCAACCAACATCTTGGTCCTATTGGCATACACAGGATCATCTGCCATGGTCAGAGGGCACAATGTGCTCTGTGAGAAACCTTCAAGCTCAGCTGCTCTAAGAAACCACCGTAAGTTTACATCAGCACAAGTTTAACTGATTTTAGAATAATGTTGAAGAGATAGAAGAGAGCTTTATAGAAAACACACAAACATAACAAGTCATCTATTAACAACAGACAGTTTTTGACTGAGGGGAAAAACAGACTCCAGAAATTCAGATGAGCAATAAAATGACTTGGAATTACGCTAACACAAGTGGGTTCAAGCACAGTTTAGAAAGCGTAAGCACAATTTTCTCTCTAGATTACATCATCACACTGCTAATGAGTAAATACCAATTAAGAGACTTTACCCACCACTCAAAACGATTTGAGTAAGGAGCACATACTTTCTCAGACACCAAAGATTTTAATCAGGAATCACTGTGATAAATGGCACAGCATACATGAAGGATCAGATACAGTTTATCCCCTTCAACACTCATCGCAACAACAGAAAAGCTTGTGTGAGAAACATTACAACTAGAAGGTGAGTGAGAAGCCATCTTAGAGTTTACCTTAATAAGGAAGCAGATTGTTCTTTGGGGGCAACAGTTCTCACATGAAACACACTGAAAATACTCTGCAAACACAACATCCAGTGCAGAGGGAGGCATTTCTCAGACACATCAATCTTTCAGGTCAAGAATAAGGGAAATTCTACACTGCTTCTCCAAATTTAGTCAAGTGTTGTTTCTGATTTAGAATTTCACTGACCCATTCTAAATACTTAATTCATTTTTATTAAAAGTTTTCTTTCTTCCTGTATGAATTTGTGAATCAATAGTTCAGACAAAAGTAAAGAGAGATGAAGATCTGGCTCCAAATTTGTCAAGTCATTGTTTGGGTGACTTGGCAAAAATATATTCCTCTCTGACACAGCAGAAATTTCCTGAAGTTACAAAATATAAAAACAGTGAATTTATTACATCTACTCACAAATTTTTATAGAAGCAAGAAACAAGTCCTCCTGCTTCCTTCTCACTAAGAGAAAAAAACCTCAGGTGAGGAGTAATTCAGTAAAATTACGAGGAAATACAGCAGAAGACTTTATATAGACCACGGTCAGTAGTATGATGTAAACATTTAAATATACAGATAATATTAGTGAAGGTCTCCAATTATCATCATATACCTATCAACAAATACACTTTAGGCAGCTGTTGCAACACAGTTGCATAACAGCCCAAGTGTGATGTAATTAAGTTATTTCAAAGTCACTGAAATACTGAAAATTGTTATAACACCTTTCACCTAAAATAGCATTACCCAAATCACCTTCTAGTTTAAGCTGTGCAGCTTAGGAATTGGCATAATACACATAGTCCCCTGCAGAGTGCTAAAGCAATCACAAGTCAAACATTCAACATATGAAAAAGCTGCACCACAGAAAGAAGTCTCCTAATTAACAGTTGGTCAAAGCACACAAAGAAAAGGAAAACAAGAAAGTATACCTGTGGCATGAGAGGCTCCAATCATCCTCCCTCGAATCAAGCCTTCCCGCTTCTCATTTCTTACTAGCTTTGTTGTTTTTGGAAGCTGAGTTTTAACATATTCAACCAAGTCTTTCTTCAAGTCAGCTAGAAAAAGGAAAACACCAGATCAACAACAGCAAGGATGCTTTAGGAGAGGTTGTTTTTTTTTGTTTTTTTTTTTTGTTTTTTTTTGTTTTTTTTAAAAAAAAAAAGTCCCAAGAGGTTCAAATCAGGGCTAAAAAACTCAATAAAAGGCTACTCCCAGCTTCAAATCAGAAGTATTAGACAGTTGTTCCACGTCCTACACCTGCTTTCCAATTCCTATGGCATTATTGTTTTATGCTCACATTATCCTATTAACTGCTTCCCTTTCTCCTGCCACATTGTAGAAACTCACACAGACAAAGCAAGGACATACCTTGCATTGAAGGGGGCTTTCCACAGAGCCCACGCTGCTGAGAAGCATTTCTATATTTTCCCAAACCTTTTATGCTTTGCCTCTGCCACAAGTTTCATACCTAGCCTTAGTTTCTTGAATAATGACTGGATTGCTTTTTGCTCTGTGTGCAAAGCCTTTAGTACAATATCACTCAAGTTAATGGGAACTAACAGATTCAACGCTAAAATGAATTACAGCTGCTAAAAAAATAAATTTAAGAATATTATACAAAGACATAGCATTTTTCTTTCTAAAATCTCCTCATAGTGACTGTCATTTGCAGCAAGAGTAATGAAAGCCCTCTCAGTCAGGCAAGTGATTTAAATTGCTATGTTCCATACACTAAAACAAACACTGACACTTAAAAAGCACAGTGACACCTTTCATTACCTGTACCTTCTCAGCTGATATAACAGCAAATAGAGTGAATTACAACTCCCCCTCACAGATAGTTGCTTTTCTGAAATTCAAAATGATCAAGGACACTGCTGACAATCGTGCTTTTGGAGGACAGCAAGGTTCACTGAAGCATAAGCACCAGCACCCTGCCTTGCCCATCCCTTCTGAAGGGCTTCGAATTCTCCATTGTGAGGCACCAGTCACTGGACTCTGCCCACCAGGTTTTTCTTATGCCAATGACGTTGTAGTGCTGGGGTTTGCTTGCTCCTCATGTTGCGTGCATTGGTGTTACATCGGTTGTTTCATCAATGAGACCAGTAATTCCCTGTAAAAACGGCATCACTTCCCTTCTTCAGCTTCAAAACATACTCATTTACAGCCAGAAAGGCAAGAATAGCTACTTGAATGCTTTGAATCTAATTTGGTCTTTGATGCAGTGACAGGCCAGAAGAATGATGGCATTACTGCCTAAACACAGGCATTAACCAAATGCATTACCATATTTAAAAGAGTTGGTTTTGAAGAGAGCTTAGTTCTGAATATGAAGATTATAAAACTTGAAAACATCACAAGAGACGTAGCAAAGAGTGCTTATTGCTTCCAAAGAACAAAAGGACAAAACAAGGTTTTAAATATTATTCATACTTATCAGCAAGGAACAGTGTTTGATCTCTCTTATCTCCTGTATCTTAATGTTTGATCTGACCTCATAGTCATAAAATAGCTGCAGAACGAGAGAGTTTAATTCTACAGATGTATCTCAGTCTCACAGAGCAAGTGATACCTTAACCCAGAAAGGAAAACGTGAGATAGAGAACAAATTCTATGTACTAAAAAAGAATCTAAAAATGATATAAAAAAATGAAAAAAGTTGTGGAGTTGTACAGAGGCAAGCAGAGAACTTACACAGTCCTGCTTGCAAGTGCTGCTAGACTAATGCAGTCCTCAACAGGCATGCAGCTTTGGAAGTACCAAAACAAATTACGTCTGTCTTTGCCTTGTGCTTTGTTTAAGAGAAAAATGCTGGAGCACCAATCTTTCAAGAGTAATGCAACTCTGCAAGGTCTTCCCCTCCAGGCCCCCTCGTGGGCTGATGAAGCTGGGGCTGCTCCACCAAGAGCCAAGGACAGCTACCCCCGGGGTGGCCACAAGAGGATGTGCAAGAGCCGCTCAGAACCCCTCCAGCAAAGCCTGAGCTCTGATCCCAGCATGCCACCAGCCTGAAATGCTGAGCAAGCACGAGAAAAAACATGCAGTGTTTCCACAGGGCCACATCAACTTATTTGTGAGACTTCAGCTGAGATTATGTGCATTCAAGGCCTTTCAGAAGCATTCATAGGAAGGATTGACCCAAGAAATTTTTGGAGAGCATAATCTGTTCTGAGCACTGAAGTAGCCCAGCAAAGAACTGTTAAAAGCAGCTGTGCTATAAATTGCTGCTTAATCACTTCTCGACAGATACCCCTCATTATTAGCTTCAAAACCAGTTTTTGAATATTTAAATCCACAAAATACAAAGCTCATCATGGAAATGGCATCATGTCAAAGTGGATGTCATCTTTGGCCTACTGGAACATCTTACATTGACATTGCTGGCACTTACCAGACATGGACAGGAGTAAAAACTAGTTTTGCATACAGATTCTACGTTTTTCAGTCTGATCAGTCAGGAAAGAACAGGAGACAGGGAAGTTGAAAAGCATAAGCACTCAAAATATTTCCAAAAGGTTCTCACCCATTTCACTGTTGTCATCCACCAAAATAATTTCATGAAGAAGGTGTGCAGGAGTGCGATCCAGAACACTATGTACCGTGCGAAGCAGAGCAGAAAGTGCTTCGTTGTAAAAACAGATGATAACACTGGCAAATGGCAGATCAGAAGGGTAGGACTTCTCTCTACATCTGCAAACAGAAATATAGTACTTACTACTTTGCTTTCAGTGGGACTTCCACAGGGCTGTCACTAGTGAAACTTCACAACTAACAGACATGAAATTTCTAAGAACCACCCTTAACTTGAATACAAATAGTCCAGAAGTATAACACTTCCAGTAGCGTCCAGCATAGTAAGTTACTTTCCATGTAATAGTCTTACAATTAGCACTTACATTTGTTAGAAAACATAGGATATGATGGATTGGGTGAGAGGGAGACTGACAGATCCTTAAGACATAACAAGAATAAATACTAAATGTTTGTTTCAAAACAAAACCAAAGCACTGTCTAGTACTCTAAGTGGCTCAGCTACATACAGGAAAGGCAAATACATCATGAGGTCTCCAAAAAAACACAATCAAATACACACACAACAAACACATCTATTGTCCAGCACTGGAGAGCAGGCTGGATATCCCAGAGTATCTCCAATAGTGCTGAATACGTGTTTAGACAACCAAATACCGGGATTCAGCCTGCAGATTAAGACATTTAAATCTAGCCAATACTGTCAGTGGAGTCTAGACAGTGTTCAACTCACCCTAAGGCAGGGAAGCACATTTTGTCAGCTGAAGAGCTGTGTATGCTCCATTAATGACATTAACTGGATCTCTGATAAATACAACAATAGTAGAGATAACCAACTAACATGCAGATAACTAAATTCAGGCATCTTAAGCTGCTTGCTGAACTCACTCAAAGCAGAAAAAGGTTATTCTTTTCACCCAATTTCAGATCTTGTCTATCCCTTTAACAGGCTACAATATGACGGGTTAATGCCATTTGAAGATGCCAAGCAAGAGAATCCAATAAAAATAAGAAAAACCATAAATGGAAACCCAGCAGTATACAAAAGAAGTCTTCACTGACTTGGAACAAATTCAACTCTTGAGAGAGATTCCAGCAAGTACAATTCACTACCTTGACCCACACCAGAGCAACCACTAGAAAAATAGATGCAACATTATTTATTTTCTCAATTCACTGTTTTTTTTTCTTTTTATGTTGTTACAATGGTGTTTTCCATACGCATCATATGGATTAAAGAAAAATTTTGCTTTTTAATAAAAAAAAGTATTCAGCAGTGCAATCCAGATGTCAAAACCCTAAAGACTTCAACTGAGAAACAGAAAGCTTTTCTCTTCAGTTATTCTTTCACCTTATCCTCTATGAGCTTGTAACAAATGCGAAGCACTACCTACAATGAAAGCATCTTTTCCATTAAACACTCATCAACTTGGGCACTGGAACATTTAATGTCCAGTTTTCAAAGGTTTCAGACACAGGATTAGAACATCTCTTCTGATGATCACAGTACTTGCAATCTCAAAAATAAACCTTGAGGAAAAAAACATAGCATACTTTATGTTGTAAGTAACAGAGAACAGAGCTAGGAAAGCAGCTCACAGAAGTTAAATAAATACGATAAGTGTTTGAATAAGTGTATGTCTAAGTCAGTTCTTCCTTAAGCATCTCTTGAAGTGAATTAAGAAACATGAAAAAAACTTTGCCTTTAAGGAGTGGCTGTCTTTTTTCCCCCTCATTTAATTAGTCTGTTTTCTGGGGTGCCTTACTCACCATCACCACATACCTTCCCCAGCTGGTACAAAATTAGGTTTTCTGTTTTTTAGCTGAATATTGCATCTGAAGAGACCAAACAATAAAGTCCTAACCTAAAACACTCCAGCTTGAACGGCTGAAAAACTGCCTGCAGCAACATAGGAGTCTGAGAGAGTACCTAACAGAAATGTAATACCAAAAATGTTACACACAAAATCAGGTATAATGTCACACACTCCATATCACATTTTCTGCAATTATTCGTACATACTTAGCATCTCTTGTATCAGGCACCTCCCTGTGGTATCCCAGCCGGTTACTGATGAGCATATTGAAGGCATGCTTCTGATAGCCCAAGTCTCGCACTTCCTGATCTTCTTCATTAAAAATCATTCCTGCAGAAGGAACGTGCCAAGATCAGTTAACAGGCTTAATAGTATCCCTTGGAAATTATCTAGGACTGAAACATTTGTTCTAACTTCCTCTGAAACCAATCATGTGCTTCAGAAATCCCTTTACCCTCTGGTTTTGCAGTGTATTTTTATGTCACTGATTTTGTTACCCCTCAGGGCTTTTGAGTAGTCCACGTAGCTGTAACAAAATGAAATCTTTCTCCAAACAGATGACTCCATTGTATTTATTGCCTTAAATGGCCTCTTATTCTTAGCACCACCAAAAGAAAAAACCAAAGACAGGAAAGACTTTGGCCATACAATCCATCAGCTCCTACTGAGGTCCAGGAGAGATTTTTGAGAAAGAAAAACATATTTACAGTGGTAGAAAAACCCCACAGTAACAGCTCCAATTCCATGCAGTTTTCTTGTGTCTGCAGTAACAAAAACAGCTATGATAGAACCATAAACTTCTTCTCTCACTTGAGATTTTGACAGCAAATAAAATAGCAATAAAGCTAGCTGTTTCTCCGTTGATTACTTTAGCAGAAGCATCAACTGTTGTTGAGCACAGAGGCAACAATTGCTGGTATAATTAAGTACGCTGTCAGAGGCCAAGGTGAAATCTGAACGCCATCATGCCTGTCTTCACCCAGCGCCAGGGACACTTACGGAGCCAGATGCTCACCAGGGTGAAGAAAAGCAAAATATTATGGTGTTTCAAATGAATATTTCCACAAAAAAAGTGGAGGGAAGTGGTAAGAGTACACAGGAAAAAGTTGTTTTCCTTGCAGTCCCCCATCAGCTAGCCACTTCTGCAATAATTCAGGTAGCAGAGCAGTGACGTTTTATTGCTTCTGTTCAGCTGGCTGTATAGAATCAGACACATTTCTCCAGCTATCATCAATTCACAGAGACAATTTGACTGAAAATTTGACTGAAATTTTGGTACAGAAAGTAGGCAAATACTGTGTAATTTACCTCCTTCCACCCTGCACGTCATCCTGGTAAGGCTCAAGATCTCCAGAAAACAATTAACAAGGTGGTCCTCATTTACATGCTGCCATATATCCAGGGTAAGGTTTCATAGAATCATGGACTAATTTAGGTTGGAAGGGACATCTGGGCTAACGCCTGCTCAAAGCCGGTACAACCAGATCAGGTTGCTCAGAACTTGTCCACCTAAGCTTTGAAAGCCTCCAGTATCTCCAAGGATGGAGATTCTACAACTCTTCATGCTCCCATTCAAGCATTTTACCACCACGCTGATTTTTTTTTTTTTTTTTGAAAAACAAGGTTTGCAATGAAAGCATTGGTTCAGGCGTTACTTCAGCAGCATTACGCAGATCTCACAAGTTTATAAAGAGATAGATTACCAGATCAGTGTTTTTGGCTATTATATGCCAATCCTTTTGTTGTTTTTTTCTGTTTGTTTTGGCTTTGCATGTTTATCATTGCCCTACCCTAGAGAGGCATGAAGGCCTTTCCTGCAGCACCTGATCTAATTCAAACAGAGAGCCAGCTGTCTCCTCATGATTCATGTAGAACTTACCCTGGCACCATAAATCCCCTTGGCTTTCACCAACCAAACTAGTCACTCTGTTTGAAGATCAAGGGACTTCTCAGTTGAAAAGCTCCAATTTCTTTCCTGGCCAGCACTGAATAGTTGGAAAGAAACGGCCACCTCTGGACTGGCTTTCACCTCACTTGGCTCTCGTGGTATTTGCAGTGAACTGATAAACATTTGTAATGCCACAAGGCAATGTGAATTGGCATTTCTGTTTTGGTGGGCATTTTTCCACACATGAGCACAAGCCTAACATGCAACTCAGAAACTGAAGTTTAGAAAAGGTCTACGAACTTTTGGTGTTAGCGATGCAGCATTCAAAGTAAATGAGAGATTTCACTTGAATATAAGTACTGAACTCCCGACTGCGGGGAGTATTACGACATAACTCACCACAAAAGCAGTAGATACTGATATCATAACACTCAACACATACCTCCAGACTTAAAACAAGTTTACAGGCTAACATGCAATGCATATTCAAACACAGCACAGAACACTAAGCTGTAAGTAGTTAAGTGTACAAAGCATTTTAGTCTGGAGGACAAACCCAAATCATCTCATTGATGAAATATGTTCCAGTGAAACACGCAAATCTTTGTTGGTACGAAATAAGCAGGATTTGACCCTAACCACTGTCCTCTCAATCAATCGTACATTGTAATTTTGTCCCACACACATTTTTTTCTAGGCTATTTCATACTCCAAGGATATTCTCCACATCAATGGTCCTCTTCATTGTGTATTGTAATCAAGCTATTTTTAATAGCTGCATAGGACTAGAGCTTCTCTGTGGCTAGTAGAAGTTCATGTATTTGAACCTACTCAATATAGGAACAAGATATGAAAGAAGAATACATTGAACCTTCCAAAATCAAGAACTACATCAAAGGTAGACACTGCTGTAATCCAATCTTTGTTCACACTTACACAGCAGAGCTGTAACTGTTAGGAAGAGTGTATTTTGGATTATATATAGAAGAATGAATTTCAAGTAATTCCTAATTAAGACAGTCATTAATACCACCTCCATTTAACACCAAAACTATTTCACTACACAATTTTACCCTGAAATTCTTTTTAAAAAAATTTTCCACTTCCATTGTTTTAATGATTTTGTCGCCAACAGTAAAAAGCAATTACCCATTTCAGGAGAGAAGTCTCCTTCCCCCTTTACTGGGTCCTGGACATGATTTCCAAGAGCATTTCCGATCTTACTCTCTTTCTGTTGCAATTCAGGTATAGGAACTGGCCCCCGAGTAAAACGGGGGTAGAATTTTTTTGGAAACGGCCTCTGAGGTTCTAGCCCCTTGATGGGCACATTCTTGAAGGATTGGTTTTCTTCACTGAAGTTGAAATAAACAAAGAGCAGAAGTGTCCAGGTCACCGATGTGAAAAGGCACCCATAGCAGAAATAGCGAAGCGTGACACTTCCCATTGTACACTTAGCATCGTTGAGGACCCATTCTCAATTACCTGAAAGAGAATAAAAACACATTTTGAGTACTGCCTATTAACTCCATAGGCTTATACTTCAGGAAGTTCATTCTATCCATTACTCTTCCATTCAATATTTTTTGTAACATTAAACATAGACTAAGAAAGAAACGCCTCCTCACTTTCCCACTTGAAAAGTTGGGCCACAGCTGGTCAACCTATGAAACCAGTATTGCTTCAAAACATGGAGTAAACAATCACTAAGAGCCCAGTGACACATCACACTTAAAGGTAAACAATTAATTCTCTCATAGCAGTTATATAACCATCCTTTCACCACAGTATGTTCTTCACATGCCTGCATTCATTTTAACAAATCAGTATTTAAGTAAGCATACCAGACACAAGGAATTGGTTCTTGCTGTTCAGTTCCTATCCCGAAACATGGAATGAGAGAACACAGACTCAAAAATCTGTACAGCTAACTCCTCCCTCGCTCCAAATTTAAGGACACCAATGATCACGAGCATCTCAGAAATCCCAGGGAGCAAACAAAGACATAGTATCAAGACAGCCACATTTGCAGACTCTCCTCAGAAAGAAGCAGATATAGAATAGCAAAAGAGTAAAAAGCTCTGAGGAAATTCATTGGCTTCTTGCAGGTATCTGCAGACACTGGAATACATTCCATACTCCCTGGAGGAGATGCCCACCTAGAGCTGAAAGGAAGCAAACCAGCCCGGGGTTTTCCTGTAGGCATCCTGCCACTAACACCACTTCCCAAAGTATATTGGCAATTACTCAAGTAAGCAAATTCCCTGAATGAAGCATGTGAAACTGGTGATAAAGTTGTATTTACAGCCCGGGAGGATCAGGTAAACTTTTTGGAGTTTCTCCTGTCTAAACAAGGCTTGGTTCCCCAAATTCAGAAAAAAAAAAATAACTCCATAATTAAATCTCTCTCATCGTTATCTAAACACAATGAATTATTCGCACAGTAACAATAAGTCAAGAACACAATTAGCCACCTATTTAATTAAAAAACATTTGTATTAAGAAAGCAAAGTATCGGGGATGGGAATCAAGGGTTTATGCTCACGTATTTCTCAGGCTTCTCAAACAGGCAGAAACTACCAGAAGTCCCCAGGTCAGCCTGGCAAAGAACAAACCACAACAACAGTTATGAGCACAAACAGACTATTCCAGACTATTCCCTTCTCAATGTGGAAAACTACTAAACAGAGGTAGAAGGCATTCACGGTCCCAAAGAAATCTATAAAGATCCCACTTATTTTGGCAGCATAATTCTGAGTCTTAAAGTGACTTGCATCCAACAATTCAAACTCCACTTTCACAGACTGCACCAAGTCATTCTCTCTCTTCTAAAGATTTCCACTAAGTAAAATAAAGCAAAAAACCTCCTCAAAAATAATTAACCTGTTATTCTTACCACATCAAACTCCCTCATTTCTGTAAAGCGACGATCTATGCAGCAGTTAAACCCAAGGAACTTAAAAAGGCCTTAAATGAAGTTTAAATCTCATAGTGACCCTGTGCATGCAGATGAGCTGCACGCACTATGAAACGGGCTCTAACACTGCCACACACAAATCTTGCTGCTTAAACACAGGGACACAAAATTAGTCAGGCAGCAAATGTTCTGGGGCAGAAATGACTCAAAAACCCTCATTCTAGCTAGCAGAATGGGTTTAGCACTTGGAGAGATGCAGATCACCAATCCCCAGTATCTTACTGCCTGGGCTAACAGTGGTCAATTATCCTATCAAGGCAAATCTAGACTCAGAAAAAGCACAGGAGGTTGCAAAGAAGCAAGATGAGATAAACAGCTATATCCTCTCATCATAGTAACTCTTCTTGCCAGACAGTCTGCAGACAATTAATACTTATCCTAGAAGATCTGGATACTTGCCAGTTTTTTCTTGCACAGCCACAAGAAGGTCATCTGCTGCAAGACTCGTCCAAGCCTAATACACTGCTCCTCAAAACCTGCTGGAGTTGTTTTCTGTTTGCTATGGTAACATAGATGTACAACGCTACACCGTGGCACAGGCACTTACACTGTTGAACAGAGCTGCTCTAATATGGTAGCAACTCCTGTAGCATGGAAGCAACCTTTTCATTCTGGAGCTATGTAAGGAGGTATACCTACACTGAAGCTTGTACAGGAGAACCAGAACTCACCCTTGCAATCCCAGACAACAGCAGGAACATAGCACGCAGAGCGGAACTCACCATGGAACAAGCATCTCCCCAGCTTCTCAGATCTGTTTTACAGCTGAGAGCCCACGCTGCTGCTGAGGCAAATCCAGCCACGCCAAAGGAAGTTTACCATGCCCAAGATCAGGTATTCAGATTAAAAATGATGGGATAAATGAGTAATCACCAGAGCAAAAAGACTGCTGTACTTCCATCTCCAGAAAGCCCTCTGGCCAGGCTGCAGGGCACACTTGGAGACCTACCAGGTTACTGTTACAGATGCAACAAATGCAAACCCATGTGTGATATTATTTTCCACACATTCCTTCCTACAGCACAACTGCTTCACCTTCTCTTTTCCTCTGTTTTGCAGCTTTGTAAAAGGACACAAAGGTTGAAATACTGCATTTAAAATAAGTGTCAGAACCTTCCCAATGCAGGAACTGGGCCCTTTCAGTAGCTTGCTATTCAACCAAGACATTTGGTAATACACTTGGCAGGAAAATACAGACTCATTATTTATTTTCTTTAAGTTCCAAATGTTCTGTTAGAGACTTAGTTTTGAAGAAAGAGTGGAAAAAATGTAAACACTGTCTATGAACAGAACATCAGGGCTGATTAGTTTACCTTATTTACCAACACACGAGCACTCACACAGCTGGTTTCCTATGCATTTCAACCATTTCTACCACTTTAACAGCCACAGAAGTCACAATCCGGATCAGCGCTGCACACTCCAGTTTCAGACAGTTTCAGACTGTGCCTTCTCTCAGATCTGTGTCAGTAAAGCAGCAGCAGTGTGTTTTGAGTGCTAAGCACACGGCCCTGCTTGGTGCGTGCCCTAAGGAGCCAGGAGACCTCCTCCAGCCCTACAATCTCCAGCAAGAACCCATCCCTGCCTCCCCCAATACACCAAGCTCCACTTGTTTAAAAACACCATGGCAGAAATAAGCACTTTTTGTTCCTTCCCCTCAGGAGCACCTCAAAGTGGTCACAAGGACTCAGGGGGAAACTGCCTCAGAGGCCTCAATTTCCACCTGGGCCTACTCCCTGCCAGTGGCTTCACTTCAGGGCACAGCAAATAAACCCTCCCTGTTCAGGCTCCTTTCCTCCCCAGCACTGTGAAGTTTTCCAGGAAAAACACTTCACTAGTTTACCCAGCAACTGTCTCCCCAACTGCCTACACATGGTCACGGTGCTCTACTGGTTGTCAAAAAACATCCAAACATCCATCCTCTCCCAGCTGGTTTCTCCATGCTGGATTTTGAGACTTCAACACAGCCAATTTTTTTTTTTTTTTTTTAATCCTTTTCCACAAAGTGTTAGCATCTTTCTCAACCCTAATATAATCTCCTTTTCTCACGCAGCTTGTGCATTTTTGAATTCAACAGCTCTAAATCTTTGGTAGTGCAAGCAGAGCTAGCAGGTTTACACAGAAAGACAAACTGGAGAAGGAGATTTGCACCACACAGACAATAATGTGCTGATAAAAATATTTTTCTTATTTTCTAACCTATGCAATAAATGCAGTAACAATCTAATCACCATTAAGTTGTGATTTGGATAGTACAGATAAAAAACATTTATATTAAAATCAAATGCAAGCAGAAATATTAATTGCTACCAAAAAACCCCAGAACTATGGTTTGAACATATCATCAGGAAACATTCTACAACACAGTTCCTCACAGATAACTCAGACTATGCCAGGAGGGTCTAAAGCATTTCACCCCTCCACTTCTGAAAAGAAACACAGCTGCCAAAAGAAAGTTTCCAAAATACCTCAAACAACCCTTTTTCCCAAAAACACATGTAGTGAATGAACCTCCAAAAGGAACAGAAGCCATTTCCTCTCTCTCAGTAACACAGTGGCTTTCACAGCAAATAATAAATAAATCTATGATCACACCCTGAAGTATTTTACAAGCCTTCATTAACATGCACAACGTCCTGGCAATACTTGGGATTTACAGCTGTTTGCGTGGCAATACTTCAGGATCCAGTCAGAACAGATGAATATAACCCACAATCCAGACACACACAAATCATTTGAGGTGGCAGCATCTCCTGGATCAGGAAATGACAGCCCGTTTTGGAGGCAACTGGGTGACTGAGAAGGGGGAAAAAAATATATGTTCTTAGAAGCTGCCCTAAGTATCAACTCAGGAGACATCAAGACTGCAATGCACAGCATTCTGTGCATTTCTACCCAAGCATTCTGACTTTCAGACTCTCCCTTATTGCTCTGTTCTGACTGCCATATTTACTGCCTGACAGTTTTCTCACTTTGACAAAGGCTCAGAACTGAGTTTGCACGACAGAATGCCAGAAAAGCCAAGAGCAACTCCTCTCTAATCCCCTTCAATCCCACTGCAGAATTCTCAGTTCCTTGCACATGGAAAAAGAAGAAATTAATAATTTACTACAAGTCTAAAAGTTAAATATAAGTAACTTAGTAAAGATCTCTGAAAGTCAATCAACAGCAGAGATGAAAAAAATCCAGGAGCCTACCTGCCAGACTCAGACCTCAGTGATTACTGTGCAATACCGTTTTCCAAGTTGCTCTGACTTCTGGTAGGTTCCTTCCAGCACCACCACCAAATTCACTTCACACATCAAACCCAGAACATTCATAGTCGTTTAATAATTGACCCAACAACGATGCACTCTGTTCCCCTAGACAGCCTGGAAGAGTTTGCCGTTAGGAACCTGCGCAGCCCTAACACTGACCCAATGTGTGAGCTTTCAATATTTTTAATGACAAAAAAATGCCAACCACATTTCACAATATTTTGGCTTAAAAAGAGGAAAAGTAGCTACAGGCTCTCTGACCAGCCACTGCTTAAACACCGACATCTGCTTGGATTAACCTCAGCAGTTTAGTAAACACACCGTGTGACTAGATATTTCATAACCATGCCAAAACTCATGTTTGTCAGAGGTCAAACAGAGGATCAGATTAACCTCAAGATTTTTGAAACAGCAGTTGGAATTATTTGAGAAAACCTTAAACTCTGCTTGTAGTTTCTCCAAGAACAGCTTTACTTCAAAAAAAATTCAGAAAAGTGACAGAGATACAACTCATACTATCCAGACTTCTTGTAAGTCTGCCTGTGTACTTTAGACCTACATTAAGGCAGGGAACAGATGTGTATAAGCTTCATTTTTAAGGAGCATTCCAGTAAAATATCATTAAAATTTTTTATCTTTCTACAAAGTATTTGGATAAACGCCTGCATTAACTTCAACAGCTCCTCTGAATTTTTACTTTATTTTGGAAGAGAAAACTCAAGAAGATAAAGTAACACTACTTACAAATGCAGATTTTGCTCTTTTAATAGCATTAACTCTTCATATATTCCTTGACCCTCAGTGCAATGGTTACCATTACTGCTCTTCCAAAAAAGCATCGGCATAAACAGTCCTTCCTATCTTCTTGCTGAATTGCCAGCAAACAGCAGCACTAACAGCTAGGAACAAATGTCAGACTGAGAAGAAGCAGTACTGCAGTGATACATCCAAACAGATGCCATTCACTGCAGCTGCTAAAGTTTTGTGAGCATTTATTGGGGTTTGATTTTTTTTTTTCCCTTCAGGCATCCCTGACAGAGCCCCAATTAAAAGGCTAGCAAGACTGAAAAAGGACACCTGAGGCAGCTTTTGCTGAAAGATTGGACAAAACCACACATCACCAGAAGCAACATACACTGAACAAAAATACAGAGCAAAAGCTAGAGGTATTCCCAAATAAAAGGTTAGAATCTCATGTGCTCCAGAATCTAAGAACCAGTCTAATTTAACTGCTTGTAAAAAAAGAAAACTAAATCCCTTACTGCATTGCTTTAGCACAAAACTGGATCTACCTAACAGCTTGCCTTTAATTAATAACAGCCATTGATTTTTGACCTTACAGAAGGGATGGGTCACTGTCCTTTCGGAATTAAGTGGCTATTTTTGACACAGCGGAGGCATGCAACTGTTCATACAAAGCCCTCGTGGAGAAGCAGTCCTGCAGCAGCCAACAGCACAGCACTCAGCATGGCCAACAACTAAATCCTGCACTGAGGACAGAAGCTCCCTCACTGCTGGCACGGGCTGGGGACAGCTGAGAAGGATGCAGGAAGGTCCTGACAACAGTTGCCTCCTACCCCTGGGGACAGGACCTTGAGAACACAGCTGGGCTGTCTGTTACGGTGCAAGGTGGGAGAATGGAAGAGTGAAAACCAGGCTCACCTAGCTCCTGCAACTCCCAAAGAAATACACTGCGGACCGTAGGCCGTCCTCTTGTATAAGATCATTGCTCCCATTCATTTTAATGAGATGACATATGAAGTTCTATTTTTAATGAGCCACTGTAAATCACTTCTAAATGCAACTTGAAAAGCTTTGGGAGCCAACAGTTTAGTCATTTCAGCACAACTATAGAGATCCACATCACGCCATCTAAAATAAATCCTGCTGGAACTAATACAAATTTTGATCAACACTTTACAGAAAAAGAAATAATCTTCAAATACTAATAATGTTTCATTATGCTTCATAGATATTAACCATAGATGACTAAATATTGCAAGCTACTATCTTTAAATCTGTGGGCTATATACTGAATGCCTCCTCCAGGAGCCTAACTTTGCTTATCAAGCTCTTTGAAATTCAGCAGGAAAGCTTTACTTAAAAGGCTGCCACCCCAAAGTGGAAACATATGCAAGTAAAAATGCAAAGTTCTGTCTTCAGCCACCTCCATCTCAGATGTTTCCTTACTGAGGAAGAGATTTTAAAATTTAATATCTTTCACTTTGTCAGCAACAAAGCTTGCTAATTTTTTTTTCCTTATCGGTAACAAATACCTTCACATAATTCTCCTCTACAAGGAGTGCTTCAAGAAGACTCATTTCAGGACACAATTTTCATGCAAAAAGAATCACAAGATTCAGGATCTCTCGTTAACAATCCACCTAACAAAACACCAGTTTTTGTTAGAAACCAGTGGCACAACATTGCATCAAGGAAAATTAACATACCAGTGCAGACTGTGATTACAGTCAGCAAGTACATTTGGATTAGAAACATGAGCTTATGGAAATCCTGGTGCCCAATATTGAGTAACTAAGTGCCACACAGCAGAGTTTCATGCTGCTGCAGTGTCCTTCCTCCCTTCCCAAAACAAAGCTCCTCAGTTCCCAGAGGACAATTACATGCATGGAATTAGAGGGATCTCTAGCAAGCGTGTTGCACTGTAGGGCTGCTCTGCTGGATGTTACTCTCGGTCATCTGGCATATAAATACATGTCATGCCATTCACAGAGTCCTAAAAATACCTTCTTCCTTTTATTTGCTAATAGATGCTTTCATCCAGTTGAAATAATGAGATTTTCTTTGCGTTGGCAAAAACAGCTTTTAAGGAATCCAAGACGTGTGTGCACTGTTTCCAAAGACAGGTGCATGTATTTTGCAGTGCAGCTCTTCCTCCTTATACATAGCTTAAAAAAAGAACGGATTTAAAAACCCCACACTGACATTTTTTAATGCACCCCTCTCCCATTAAAGATCCATGTATCTTAGTTTTACAACACTCCAGTGCTATATACAAGTGCAAAAGGTAAGAGAGCTTACAAGGTCAACTATGCATAAGCTGCTTAGGACCTAAATGCCTAAAATCTACCGAGCTGTTCCTTGCATATTATGCTTGCACAGCTCACCTAAACAGAAGTAAAAATACAGATGCCTGCAAAACAGCCAAGAAATTGTTAAACAGCTGAATAGAGAAACACTCACCTTTTCCAGAAGAGTCAGCACTGAAGAAACAGTGCAAGGTTACACAGTGAGAACACACGTACTGCAGTAGCAGTCAAACCCTGTTGGTGCCTTCATTCCCAGTGAACAATAAAACGCTGAGCCTGAGACTTAACACTTTAACTGCTTCCAAGTCCTTACTGGGAATGGGGCAACAAACACAGGCTTTGCTATGACAACAGGCCAACCTGGATGGGGTTTAGGACATGAACTCTATCAGGCTGTATCTCATTTAACTGCACATACTGTCCCCAAAGAATTGTTAGACTTATTTTTTAAAAAAGGTGATGCATGATCCATATGCTTGGCAGTGATAGTTTTACTGTCACTTACCAGAAAAGCATCATCAATCAGTGTCTATGCAATCTTTCATCATAACATCAATGGATTAAGCCTCATTAATGCTAAAGAAAACCATAATTAAGTTTGTATACAAATCCCAATTCTACAAATTCCCTTACTCTTCATTTTCCACATTGCCAGTAGTTTTATAAGATTTCCAGATTTTGACTGACGATTTCTAGGTATGATTTCTGTTCAAATGAGTCACAAAAAATGTTTAATCACAAGCGCTTCTATCCTTTTTTCAGCCTTTTACAAGCAAAGTGAAAATGTTTTCCAATTCTAAAAAAAAAGTTAGAAACTTTATTTGTACAGAAAAGCTGGCAGGAAATCTGGCAATAAAACAGATCTCACTTTAGTTCTTTGGAGTGGGACAGTGAAAATGGAGTTTGACTCAGTTTTAAGCCCCTAGCTGTTGACCCTAGGCACTTCATTCTGCACAAGACTTTCTGTGAATCCCAGTTCTGCAATCAACTCCAAGCAGAGAGCCCCTTGCGTAGAATTCAGCGCTGAAATCAACAGCTGCACCCAAAAAATATTAAACACATTTGCACTCAGACTAGAAACTTCACAAAAGACTGTACCTGAACTTGTGTGAAACGCAAACCTGATGCAATTAAGTTATTTCCTAGTACTACAGAACTGGGAACTCCGTGAAGCTGACTTAATGAAAATGGTTAAGGTGCATCTTGCCCTACAGCATTAGATTACAAGAACTCATTCATAAACCTCCAAGCTTATTTCCCACAAATCATACAAGGCTGATTCATTCTTTTTTCCCCTAGGCTTCCCCTTTCAATACGCAGAAACTGGCATAAAAATGACAGAAGTGCTATGTCTGCACCCCAGACACGTTACATTCACTTACAGTCATATGCCAGAAATTGCCACAGGACACAAGGCTGTAGCACTACGGTCTGCCCTTGCAGGGCACTTCGGCCAGCCCTGCACCAAACACCTTTATGCAGCTGGAGTACTGATAACAGCACACATACACATTATTTGGCTGTAACAAAAAGACTAGATCTAGCACTGCAAAGGTGAGTGAGGTTGAAACAAGACATGGTTTAAATTCACAAAAGCTGGCAGATCATTGCCTGTGATAGGAAAATATTTAACTCATTCTCAACTGCTAGGAATTCCTAACTCCTGGTATGGTTCTCTATGCTGTTAACAGCTGGCACAATCTTGGAGAGATCCTCAGTGTATTACATCCTGAGTTCTGCATGGTTGGCCATTGTTAAAACACACAGAACTGAAAGAAATACTAAAAACATGGGTTTAACAGAACTCAATGTCCATTTGCAATTATCGTGTCCAGGAACAGAGGTCACTTGGAGTTTTTAACTTCAAGCTTTAGCACAGAGTCCACAGTACCTGCGATGTCTGAAAATCAGTTATTTGCCATTTTTGCTGCTTAGGATTTCCAGATGTAGTTCTTCACAAGATAATTAGAACAGCATCCTTGAAGGTCTGCCATTTTGTCTAATTAAGGTGCTTGCTATAACTTCCAGATGCATTGTTTACCTATGATGAATATCCTTCCTAACCACAAGACTTCTATAGTAAGAGCAACATTCTCTAAATGAAGGCTCAAGTCCAAAACAGTAACCAATCAGTAGAAACTAGGTGGAAAATGGTGTCCTTAGAAAACCTGTGCCCAAACACAGGCAAACTGAGGAGGGGGACACCGCCCCAAATGACCAAAGACCACCAAAGACCTCCACGCAAGCACAGAAGATTCAAATACGTTTCTGTAACCTTATAACATCATAATTGCATTAATCTCATGAATATGTAATAGGTGAGTGTACCTTATGTATTAGATAGGTGTGCAGTGGAAACTTCGGATTATAAATAGTGGATAGTGTGATGATTCAGGCACACTTGATTCGTGGAGATTTACCCACATTGCACTCAGTGCTGCAATAAAGCAATGTCTCCTCTCTAAACACTTGAGTTGTTTTGTTTTTTCTCCAATGTGTTTCAGGAGATTTTAAAATCAACAACATCCATGCCATTTGGAACAGCATAGCAAGGGACTTTCATTTTTTCCAGTAAGGAATTCTTTCTCAGAAAGACCAAAAAACCCCATCCTCATCTTGGGTTTGGATTTATTTTCACAACGGAAGTTCACAGTTATTTCCACACACTAGTTCCTCCCTGCTTCTCCCATTTTCTCACTAATGTCTTCAGCCATCAATAAGAGAGGAAGCCTGAGGATACCAAACAAACTCAGTGTTCAGCTCATGGACTGAGCCAGCACACCCATATAGTTAAGGTATGAGATGGAGTCACAGGACGTTCTGGTTGAACTGTTTGCTCCACTACGGATTTTGATGAGATCCCTCAGAAACTCATTGTCTCAATTTCTACCTATTAAACCTGAATGCTGCATTAAGGCAAATGTATCAAAGGTTCCAAGGCCACAATAAGCAAAACTAATACAAATATCAGGTGAAACTCTGGGTTAGAAGAGGAAGAGCTCATTCTTTCTGCTCCCCTAGCAAGCCAATTTGTAACTTACACCCAAGCCTTGCACAGGAAATTCTCTTTTTGCCTTTCTTAACAAAATACAGTGAAGACTAACAAAAGAATTATCTACTGTTGCTGCTACAACCATATCTACAGATTGAGTTGATGAAAACACTTTCACTCTTGCATCTGAACTAAACTGACAAGCTTAATAAAAACTTATATTGCTAAATATTGAATTTGACAATACGGAGTTTTCAAATACATCAGCAAACAGACCTTCTATTGACATGTTTCAAAACAAAAAAAGTGGACTTTAACTGTCGGATTAGAGTGATAAATCACTAGCAAAGAGATTTTACACTATCTGTATGGAAAGCAAAGTTACAGCAAAAACTAAATTTCCCTATCATTTCCTTCTACATGATCTTACAGACACAATTTGTACTCTTCCAAAGAATTCGCTTTGAGGAAAGGGTTGTGGAGCACTCCGTCTCCATCTCCTATTAGCCACTTCCATTCTACTTTTCTGTTGCCAATGTTTTTAATGTAAAAACATTCTCACGATTTTCATGTTGAAATCAGGGATGTTGCAACAGAATGAACTGCAGATCAAGAGCACATTTTCCCACTTCACTCGGAGCCACAGCTTCCAGTGCAGTGATAGCACAAACTTCAACATGCGATCCAAAACCTAGACTCCTCTTGTTTCACAAGTGATGAGTCTCAGTGTCTGCTGATGCAAGAGATAAGAGCTTCACATCAACTGACAAAATTGAGATGTTCCAAGAAATACAAAACTAAAGAAAGCAAACTTGCTAATAAATACACAAGAGGTGCCAGCAGGGCCCATAAAGTCATTTGATCTTGATGTTACACTAAAGGAATTAGCAAAATAGTCAAAATACCTACAAAGAATGATTCATAAAGAGTTGTGTATCAAAACAGGCTAGAGTTCTGTTCTTCCTGGAAAAGGCTCTGTCTCAATTCAGGCCACCTCTGGGGTTTAAAGCATCTAATTTAATCCTTGTCTGCACACGAAAATTTCTGCCATTTAGCCAAGTAATGCTTTGACAGCTTTATGCAAACTAAAAACAAGACCTCTCTGAACACTCTTAACATTCATTATGTCTAAATCAGCGTGGCATATAGTCATCATTTACTAAGATACCTTCTTTCCTGCATGCCTCTGCAAGTCTATTTGCACAGCCTCTCCTTTTAAAATTCAGCTTCTTAAATGGTGCTGCGTCTCACCGTTCAAGTCATAGGAAGGACACGAAGTTACTGCAGGTAAGCAGTCACCTCACATTAGCAGCTCTGCAACATGTTTTTACGCAAAGAATCCTTTCCTCTTGGCACAGCAAGAGGAGTCATTGCTGTTGAGGTGGCTTGCTCTATGGCAAGAGGGATTAGAGCATGCACGCCACTGCAGCAGAGCCCATGAAGTATAGCTTGTCTGTTTGTGGCAAATGCTCATTCTCAGAAATGCAAAATCTTGCACGTGTGCTATCACCAGAAGAAAGAAAACCACGACAGCTCACCTGCCCTAAACTGAGTTTAGAGCCAGCAGAGACACTCAAGTATCTACCTGCACACCTACTCCTTGCTCATGCATACAGCAGACAGTATGGAATTTGAAGTTCCCTGTATTAGAGGTTTCTAGCTAGTGTATACAGTGGAAAAGTTGATTCACACCCATGAGCACTGTATTCCAGTTTCAAACATGCACAGTATCTGGCTGCAAGAAACCCCCAGACTGCACAAGAAAGGGCTGAGATACTGCACATCACTATTCCAGGCATTGCAATCCATACTCTACCTTTGGTAACACCAACCCACAGGCCTACATTTTCGTATTTTGGTAAAGGAATCCAGGGGGTCATACTATCATATCTGAAACTCAGAAGGCTTGAAGCCAGCCCTTGACAGGAGCAGTATCGGCAGCCTCCCAATTCCCCCTTCTTTGTTGCAGCGTATTGCCAGTTTTCACAGTGTTCAAAACAAAGTATTTACACTAATTATTACACAATACTGACTCAGATGAGCTGGAACACAGCTGAAAGATGTGGAAGACACCATTAACTTTTACACAAAAAGAGCCAAACAAATGCATTTTCTCATGCTGCTAAACACTGGTTTAACAGCCAAAGACTTTGTACTGATAGCATACATTAACACAGTAGCTGCAACAGCAGATGCACTCATCTCCATAAGCCACCATATGTTTTGAGATGAAGCCTTATATAAGGATCAGGAGAGTATCTGCATCCCACATTCTAACAGGGATTGAAAGAGACTTTACCTCTGCAATACTTTTTTGAGAAAAAACACATGAATTTATGCATTTCAAATATATGGGCATATTTTTGCACTTTAACAGCATGAAACAGAACAGCATCTCTCCAAAATAAAGAGTACTAACAAAGTTCACTTGAGTTTCAGGATAGCAGTATTGCCTGGCCAGAGAGGTGGAACAGTTTAGGAAGCTGAACTGTCACAGAAAAGAACGTTAACCATTTTTTTTAAACTAAAATTTCACAATCACAGCATAGTTGAAGTTGGAAAGACTTCTGGAGGTCACCTGGTCCAATCCCCAATTTGACCTTGTCCCTTCAGCTGGAAGTCCCTTACTTTCCTGCTGCAGTAATCAGCACACAGCTGTCAAACAGCCTGACAGCTGCTCAGACTGCAGCACTTCACAGGGCCTTCCAAGGCAAGGTAACTTAACAACAATCCTTCTGTTCTTTTTGCCCCTGCAGTATGCCATTCTCTCTTGCTTGAAGATCCAAATTCCCTGTTTTTACCATCTGCTCATATACTTCTAACCTTATCCATTTGACCCACCGCTTGCTCCACTCTACACACACACACTCTACCTGCCATTAAAACTTTTATTCCTCTAGCATTTGCTATCAGGAAGCATGCTTTGTATGGAACAATTTTCTACACATCCATCATCCACCTTTATTTCCCCTGACACGCTGTTTGGGGGCTTTCTTCCTTCCAAAAAGCTTGAATTACATATCACACCTTCTGTTATTTCACATTGCTATGAGAAGGATGATCAAACACACCCATTCTGTCCACTGACACACAGCAGCCTACCAGGAACTCCCAGCCTTGCATAACAGAGTATTGACTTGACTCCTCGGACACAAAGTGATTAGAAAGCAGAAGACAGGAACCAGGCCCTGGAATCTTCAGTGAGAATCTCTTAACCTAGAATATGTTACATAGCCTGCTGGCTGCCTCCTGCGAGCCTGAGAGATGAAGGCTCATTAGAGCTGCAGCGTTGTTACTTTCCTTCCCTGCTGCAGAAGAGCTCCTAAAACTCCACAGGAGCTTATCTTACCCAGAGATGAGTCAGAGCTTATGCAGAAGGCAGGCAGCGCTTCAGAGGCAGTTTTACTGGAGGAGGCCAATCGCTCGCTAATCAAAAGCCTCTTATCTGGAACCACCTGCTCCTTTATGGAGTTCTAAAATGAGGTCTAGGGATCCCAGCCAGACCGCTTCACACAGCCAGGTGATGCAGTCAGCAACACACTGCCAGGAGGGCTAGGAACCGTCCTTCCCCGAGCACTTGGATCTGCTTATGCTAACCAGAGATGCCTGGGAGCAGTTTCCTATTAAGATGAGATCCATAAAAGATGGGAAAAAAAAGAAAAAAGAAAAAATGCAGATGTCAGATCAGAAAGTATTCAAAATATTTCATGTTACTTACAGACTGCTCTTTCTAAGCAAGGACAGAAGGGATTTGACCTTAGCTGAGACGCATGTTCCAGAGAAAACAAATGCATTAGCAAAGTGCTGACGATCCCACGTATTTGCTGTACCAGTATTAGGAGATTTCACCAATCCCTCCAGCAAAAAGCAACTCTCCAAATACGCTACACCGAACGGATAAAGCACAGATTATTCACAGAGCAGCAGCAAAGCTGGGTCATGAGATCTTTTTTCTTCAGGAGAGCAGGGGCTGTGCTTTACCCCTAGTGACAGCGTGAGGCTCTCTGAGGCTTCCACAGCCAGTCCTGAGAAGCTGCGATGCTCAGCATCAGCATTCGGAGCAGCTCCAGGGCTGACACCTGCACAGGGACGGGGTGCAAAGCTGCAGCCCTGAGGCAGCTCCCGAGCGCGGGCTGCTTCCAGGGCCGGGCTGCAGCAGAGCTGCTGTGCCCTCCTCGTGCTCTGAGAGGCACTGAGAGGCAGAGGCTGCTTCTGCCTTCCGAGGAACTCGGGAGCTGCTCAGTATCTCCAGCCGCAGCCTTCTTTATAAGCTTAACACGCAAATAAAAATAAATAAAGGAAAATACCACGGGAACTCACTAGAAAGGCTGAAGCTCAAGTACCACGGGATCTCACTAGCAGGGCTGAAGCCCAGCCACGTAAAACAGCACACGTTTGCGCAGAGGGAAGGGGAGCCTCAACGGCACCACGTACGTACTGAGAAGCACAGGAACAACGACACGAATCCCACTGCCCTCCATCCGGCGCCGCACAACCCCCGGCCCCGAGCCGTGTCCCCGCCGGCCGGGTTAAGCTCCCTGCCCTCACCGCTGCCGACCGCGTCCCCTCACACCGCTCCCCCCGTCCCCCACGGCCGCCACCCCCGCACTCACCGCGGCGGCGGCATGGCCCCTCCGCCCGCCCCGTGCCCTCAGCGGCGGCAGCGGCGCCGGCTCCACGTAACCCCTCCTCCTGCTCCTCCTTTTTTCAGTTTCTTTTTTTTTCTCCTCCTCCTTTTTCTTTTTCTCCGCCTCCCCCTGCTCTCTCTCCGGCCGCCTCCGCCACGTGACGGTGGCGGGGCGCGGTCGCCATGACGAGTGGGGGTGGGGCGGGCCGAGAAGATGGCGAGCGGTCGTGGGAGGGCGGTGGGTCTGCCCCGGGGCTCCGGTCTGGGATTCAGAACCTTATGATACTTAACAAGAAGATGTGTTAGATTCTGTGCCTGGGGCAGGGTGATCCTGGCTCCATGTACACACTGGGGGCCGAGAGGCTGCAGAGCAGCCCCGCAGAAAGGGATCTGGGGGTTCTGGCTGACAGCAAGCTGGATCTGAGCCAGCAGCGTGCCCTGGAGCCAAAAGGGCCGAATGTACCCTGGGGTGCACCAGGCCCAGCACTGCGGGTGAGGGGAGGGATTGTCCCCTCTGCTCTGCCTGGTGCAGCCTCACCTCGAGCACTGGGTGCAGTTTGGGTGCCACAGTGTAAGAAGGGCATAAAACTATTAGAGAGCATCCAAAGGAGGGCTACAAGAATGGGGAGAGGTCTAGAGAAGAAGGTATATGATGAGTGGCCAAGGTCCCTTGGTTTGCTCAGCCCAGAGCAGAGGAGGCTGAGGGGAGGCCTCATGGCAGCCTACAGCCCCCTCACAGGGAGCAGAGGGGCAGCGCTGAGCTCTGCTCTCTGGGGACAGCGACAGGGCCCGAGGGAACGGCCTGGAGCTGTGTCAGGGGAGGGTCAGGTGGGGGTGAGGGAAAGGTTCTGTACCAGAGGGTGTTGGGCATGGCACTGCTGCCCAGGGCGATGGGCACAGCCCCATGCTGCCGGAGCTCAGGGAGTGTTTGGACACCGCTCTCAGGCACAGGGTTTGGATTTTGGGTGGTGGTATGTGGAGCCAGGGGTTAGAGTCAGTGATCCTTGTGGATCCTTTCCAACTGGGGATATTCTGCGTTTCTTTTGCTGAGCAGTGCACATCTGTGAAGCACAGAGGGGTTGAGGGCTGGAAGTTGTGGGTTGGAACTACATGATCTTGAGGTCCCTTCCAACACAAGATGTTCTATTATTCTATAAATGCAGGAAGGTTTCTCCTTTGAGTTTCATGGTCTAAAATGGCATCTAAAGATATTTACCGTAGAGCTGTGAATGAGACAAAAGAGATAAGTGGAGGTCAGGCTGACAGGAGATGTCTGGGCTGAGTAGCACGGTTTTCCTTGCAGTGTAGCTGTCTGGCATGTGTAGCACTAGTTTCTTCCCCTGCCTCGGGGAATACAAATGCCAGCCTGACACTAGCAGGTGTCCCAGCAGAGTATGTTCAGTAGCTCCTCTGAAAGCTGTTCTGCTTTGTATGTGTAATTAAATATTAATTAAGCTGTGAGAAATAATGAGTTTGTAGGGGTTGTGGGTTAGTTGCGTAGAAGGGAAAAACCTGATATCAGGCCCTAACTGTTCATTTGCAAGGTTATTATTACACTTGTTCTTTTGACCCAGTGATTATCACCTGCAGAATGGAGAGAGAGAACTGAGAGAAAGTAACCACAACTGTGCTAAAATAACCTCAGCTTTGCAGTTAGTGTACACTGATTGGGACAAGAGTTTAGATCATGGATGTCCAACCTTTTGGCTTGCCTGGGCGGCATATAAAATATATGATATAGTTAATGAGTATAGCTAACAAAACTTATTTTTTTTTTTATTGAAACAATAGAAAAGAGCAGCAAAAACAAAACTAGTGGGATATCTGACCTTGGTTTTGTGAAACTAATGCATCAGTCTGATTCTATGGAAGTGGTCACAATCCTTAGTGAGTTCTCAAGGTGTTCTCATGCTTAATCTCAATGTTTTCATTGCCAAAACATCTTAAATGAATGAATTACACCTCTCTGGAGTGGTTCATTTTAAAAAGTGTCTGCAGCAGTTGTGAGAGTACTGAGAGAGAAGAAGATACACATTCATTCTTTGTTTTGTAGGTGATAACATTTGATGACAGGAATAAACAGGTGGATTTTATAATCATAATTCAGTAAACTCAAAAGACCTTATATTTAACATGTAATAGGCTTCCTTAGTTTTTATTAAGGAAAGTATTTGTGCACTTTAGATTCTGGTAGAGGTAACCCACACCAAGAGTTGTACAAATTGGGCTGTAGTAAGAGCTGGGTGGAGGCTGAGGGTCAGAGCCTTGCTGAGTCCTGGCAGGTGGCCTGGGTGGATCAGGCAATGTTTACAGGCCCTCCTTAGAGGTAAATTTAATGAGATTGTTTTTGTGTCTTGGAAGATGTTTTGGAGGAGAGGGAAGTATAGGAAAAGGTTTGTGGATCATGTTTTGGTCAGGAACCAGTTTGGCTTTGTCATTTACTTTGTGTTTGAGTACATTTGGAAATCAACTGCACCCAACAACATATCCCAGAGCAGAGATGGGCTTTGCTCCTTTCTAGGCAATGGCAGCCAAGTGTGACCCAGCCTACATCCCAGGGAGATCCCAGATGGAAAAACTCACAAGGAAGTTGTGTAGAATTTTGGAAGTTTTGAAAAGGATGGCTAACAGTGGAAGAGGAGATTGTGCTTTCTGATTGTTTGCTTTCAGTGAACTTTCTACATTCTGTATCTTACAGCTGAGGTGCAATTCCTGGAGGAGTTGAGAAAGATAACGCTCTTCAAAGCCTGCAGTAACAGTTCTCAGAAAATATTGCTGTGTATTTGGGTTGTTATAGTTTCTCTTTGCTTTTGAAGGCCTTTGGGGCCAAGCTAAAAAGGAGAATTAAGACACAGATAGTGCTTCTTTTGTCCTTTGGAAAGCCAGACCTGACCCCTAACTCAAACATGTATCACCTCTTTGGTAAGCTGGCAATTTTCACAAAAATCTGTGGATGTGCTACTTACACCTACAGCACCCTAGAAGGCTGCAGTGGGGGGAAGAAATTGGTCAGTAGCGATCTTTCCCCGAGGTGGGCAGCTCCGGTGCTGAAGCGTTCTGGCACGGAGTGAGCAATCGCCTCCCTGGGCGCGGGGCGTTGGTGGCGGCGAGGCGCTGTCCAGCGCCGTCAGCGCTCCACGTGGCAGCGGCTCCACGTGGCGGGGGCGGGGCCAGCAGCTAACCACGTGACCGGCCCGGTTATACAAATATCCCGAGCCTGCCCCCGGCACGGGCTGCCCTGAGGAGTTGTGGACGCCCTGTCCCTGGAGGTGCTCAAGGCCGGGTTGGATGGCGGCCGTGGGCAGCCTGAGCTGGTGGGAGGTGACTCTGCCCACAGCACCGGGGTTGGAGGGAGGTTAGAGCTAGGTGGCCTTTATTGTCCCTTCCAACCTAAGCCATTCTATGATTCTTTTGCAGGTTTTTCACTCAATCAATGCTCTGTAGATGGAAGAATTCCTGTATCTATCTGAAAGATGTATGTAGTGCAGTCATAGAAACACAAAATACCTGACTGTTTAGAGGGATCTTATTTGCTAATTCTTATTTGCTCAGGTTTTGTTTGCCAGTAATGTGTGGGGTTCTATAGTAGCCTTGTATGGTTACATGAAGTAAAACTTTTGTACTATCAGAAAACTAGTTTTGTTGCTGGCTGTTATAGTCTTAATAAATGTCCCTGTTTCTTCCACAATTTTTCTGCTCTTGTCTTTTATTTTCCCTTGATTGTTTTCAACGGATACTTCAGACAATAGAATACGTAGCAGCAATCTTGCTATTGTTTTCAAATGAAATGTAATTACTTTCAGTAAAGTTTATACAATCAAGGCTTATCCATGTGTGGTACATTTTTGAATGAGAATTCTCTCTGATGATTCCTTTGAACTCCTGTTTGTTAATTTATCTCAAGAAGGGAATTACAGAGATGAAGGAAGGACAGCAAACTGCATTTTTGAGTGTGTGTGGGGAATGCAATGAGTTGATGCTCTGAGCCAATGTTACATTTCATCCCCCCTTATGTTTGAGACTATTTCAGCACTGAAGCTGGAAGATTGTTGCATTGGTTGGACTTAGACACACAGATACATTCTTTAGACCGTGGGTGTTCGACCTTTTGGCTTGCTTGGGCTGCACTGAGTGAAGAGGGATTGTCTTGGGCCTTGTATAAAATATATAATATAGTTAGTGCATGTAACTAACACATTTTATTTTATATTTTTTATTAAAACANACTGTTTAGAGGGATCTTATTTGCTAATTCTTATTTGCTCAGGTTTTGTTTGCCAGTAATGTGTGGGGTTCTATAGTAGCCTTGTATGGTTACATGAAGTAAAACTTTTGTACTATCAGAAAACTAGTTTTGTTGCTGGCTGTTATAGTCTTAATAAATGTCCCTGTTTCTTCCACAATTTTTCTGCTCTTGTCTTTTATTTTCCCTTGATTGTTTTCAACGGATACTTCAGACAATAGAATACGTAGCAGCAATCTTGCTATTGTTTTCAAATGAAATGTAATTACTTTCAGTAAAGTTTATACAATCAAGGCTTATCCATGTGTGGTACATTTTTGAATGAGAATTCTCTCTGATGATTCCTTTGAACTCCTGTTTGTTAATTTATCTCAAGAAGGGAATTACAGAGATGAAGGAAGGACAGCAAACTGCATTTTTGAGTGTGTGTGGGGAATGCAATGAGTTGATGCTCTGAGCCAATGTTACATTTCATCCCCCCTTATGTTTGAGACTATTTCAGCACTGAAGCTGGAAGATTGTTGCATTGGTTGGACTTAGACACACAGATACATTCTTTAGACCGTGGGTGTTCGACCTTTTGGCTTGCTTGGGCTGCACTGAGTGAAGAGGGATTGTCTTGGGCCTTGTATAAAATATATAATATAGTTAGTGCATGTAACTAACACATTTTATTTTATATTTTTTATTAAAACAAAAGAGCACCGAAAGCATAAAACCAGCAGGATATCTGACGTTGTTTTTGTGGAACTAATGCATCAGTCTGGTTCAATGGAAGTGGTTGCAATTCTTAGTGAGTTCTCAAGGTGTTTGCTGGAGATTTTTGATGGAATGTCGCTCTTCCTGTGCTTCATTCTTGAAAACAGTTGGTCACAACTGTATGTGCTGCCAAAAAGCGAGATGTGATAATGTGTGAAGGGAGGGATATTTTTCTCTGGCAAGATAGATCTTATGAAAGTCTAGTAGAGAGACATGATCAATTTTTTTGAGTTGAATATATAATTGGAGCTCTATATATTCCATTTGAAAANTTGATGCTCTGAGCCAATGTTACATTTCATCCCCCCTTATGTTTGAGACTATTTCAGCACTGAAGCTGGAAGATTGTTGCATTGGTTGGACTTAGACACACAGATACATTCTTTAGACCGTGGGTGTTCGACCTTTTGGCTTGCTTGGGCTGCACTGAGTGAAGAGGGATTGTCTTGGGCCTTGTATAAAATATATAATATAGTTAGTGCATGTAACTAACACATTTTATTTTATATTTTTTATTAAAACAAAAGAGCACCGAAAGCATAAAACCAGCAGGATATCTGACGTTGTTTTTGTGGAACTAATGCATCAGTCTGGTTCAATGGAAGTGGTTGCAATTCTTAGTGAGTTCTCAAGGTGTTTGCTGGAGATTTTTGATGGAATGTCGCTCTTCCTGTGCTTCATTCTTGAAAACAGTTGGTCACAACTGTATGTGCTGCCAAAAAGCGAGATGTGATAATGTGTGAAGGGAGGGATATTTTTCTCTGGCAAGATAGATCTTATGAAAGTCTAGTAGAGAGACACGATCAATTTTTTTGAGTTGAATATATAATTGGAGCTCTATATATTCCATTTGAAAACTTGCAGGTGATGTATTTATGTTAACTGAAAATGGAGTCACAAATATGCCAAAAAATTGATTTTTCAGGCAATCTTGAAACCTGTTCTCAAATTCCTTTATCAAAATGGAAGCAAGTCTGTGTATTTTTTGCTGTTCACAGGACTGTGTTTAGCCTATGTATCAAAAAGCATAACATTATTTGCATAATTTGTATTAGCACTTCGCTATGCCCTCCCCTTGTCCTGGGTTCAGCTCAGACAGTGCAAGTTGCTGAGTGATGAGTGCATGCCCAGAGCTGGGCCAGGCCACTCCGCAGGGAACAGCCACTGCCATGATGGCTCAGCAGCTGGGGATGGGCCACAGTACAAGCTACAGATTGGATGTGCCTGGTTTGTGTCCTCATGGGTGGAGAAGCATGTTGAACCCTCAGATCTTTCAGATCTAACCAATAAGTGATCTAACCAGTGGCTTTCAGACAGAAGGGTAGTGGGGTAGCTTCGCCACTCATCCATATTTGTGCAGAACTTGACATTGTGGATGTCCTTTGAGGTGTGAAAGTGAGACATTTGGGGTTTGTAAATGCTGGTGAGGTTTAGGAATGAACTAGGTGATGACTTTGTAACATAGTCAGGACTAGAAGCTTTTCTGAGCGTATCCAGATACAGAACTTGAGGTGCCTGCACCATTTGATAGCTGCCGAGCAACGTTTTGAGAATGGCAGGTTTTAGTAAAGTGCAAATTAACAGCGTTGATGCTTTGAGTCTGTTCTTTGGTGCATTGCTGCCCAGCTATCCAAACTTTACAACACAAATAGAGCAAAATACATTATTGTCAAGCAGCTGTAGCTATAGCATTAAAGTATAGGAGCCAAGAAGGCAGCGTGTGATCAGAAGCTTCAGTAAGAGGGAAAAGAGTGACAGTCTGTAGAGGGGTTAGCTGACAGATGACAAGGAGGCAGTGGGGGTCAAGATGGAAATGATGTGTGCAATTAAATGATAGCCATAGAGCTAGCATCCCCATCAGCCAACTTTTCATAATTTCCATTTCATAATGGCTAATATGCAGCTTTGATCTCTCATTCATAATAATTTAGCCTGAGGATTTTAGGTGTGTGTTAAGCTGTTTTAAGCGAAAGCAGCCTCAGAACATATGCTGTCTGCTTCTTGCAGAATTATTATCCTTGTAGTCCTAATTTGGCCAGTTCTTGCCTACCCTGTAATTCCAAGTATTTAATCTACTCAGGTAGCTATTTTAGTTCTTACTGAAAAGATGTTCCTTTTTGCCTGGATTATCATTTTATTAACAATTAATAAACTGCTACTTTTTAGTGTCATTCACTGTGAGGTCTTTGAGACATGCTTCATTTCTTAAAATTCCTGATAATCTGCCCAGCCCAATTGTTTAATATGCTCTACAATAAGTCATGAGTGTTAACTAATTGCTCTACTTCCCATATGTTCACAGCAAGGGACAAGAATTCATGTATAAGTGCTGGCTAGAAATAGTAACCCAAGTAATACTCTGTCAATACGGGATATTGTCAGACTTTGGGATCCATACATACTCAAGCACTGAAATTTAATTTATTGACATATTACACACAGAAAGGATGCGAGAGGAAGGGACACTGAGCTAGGAAAGATATTCTTTAATTCCTGTCTCATTTCTTAGACTGGCTCTTCTACTTCATGACAATGAAGAGGAATATACCCAAATGGAATTAATATATATTATTCTTCAAAACTCAGATAACTCAGAACAAATTTCTCCAAATGATACATAGAGCTGCTGACCTGCATAGGGGCTGTCCATGACTAGAGGCAGAGTCTGCACATTCCCTAGTAGAGTTTGTGTGATTACAGTTTTGAATGGGGTAAACAAACCCTCGTAAGCACTGGACATTTTATTCAGAGTATTTGAGCAAACAGGACGCTTACCTGATTGGTCTCAGAATTTTTCTACCAGTTTTTTTTGCTGCATATCGCTTTGAGCTTTCCAAAAGAGAGAAAGTCAAATGACTGCTTGTAATAGTGTGTGGGTTTATCTGATCTATTCCCTCTTCTCAAATGCTTTTGAAATCTTGGGGCATATTCAACGGGTTTGACAGTGGGTGGAGATCTCAAGGAGATTATATTCTGAATAGCTCTGCAAAATTAGATGTCAGGATAGAAGAGAGAGACTGTTACCTACTGCTGAGGAAAAGCCTGTAGAACAAGTTCATCCCACGTACTCTTAAATTCATTAGGGGCACGCTGGAGATAATCTGTGGAGCTGTTGTGGCTAGTCTATTGAAAACATCACTTCTGTGCTTTGTAGGAGGTGAAAAGGCAAAAAGGATGTCAGGTATGTTAGGACAGGAAAGAAAGATAAGGAAGGATGCTGTTGTAAAACCTAAAATGTTTGTACATCTTGAATATTGTATGGAATTCTTTATAAAGCACCATGCAATGTACAGAGAAAAATGGCAAGTTGATCAGGGCTATGGAATTATTTCCTTAAAAAGTAGTTTAAACGATCTAAAACAAATTTGGAAAAGGACTATGAAGGAATATGATAATGGCATAAAATTTATTGTTACTGAGAAAGTGAATTCTGTATTTCTCATAGCATAAGGTTTAGGTATCTAGAGTGAAAATTTCAGACAACAAATTTAAAAGAAACAAAAGGAAGTATGTTTTCTCTTGAGTTACAGTTGCAAATTGCTGCAAGTGTATTGTGGAGGTCAAAAGTATAAATGTGCTCCTGAATGGATTAGAAATGGAAATGGAAGAATGTCCACTGAGGCATGTTTAGCATCATGCTAATGCAGCTGCCAGCTCAGGAAATCTCCAAGTAAAGGGATGGATTCAGCTAGCCGATTAAGACACCTAAACTTGGGTTCCAGTGTGTAGGTGTCTCTATGTGAACCAGATGTCTGAGATCCCTTTATACTCAGTAGAGAACTAATGTGGGACTTAGTTACATAAGTGCAGACATCTAATGCCATTTTAGGTATTGTGGAGTTTCCTACCTGGCCTCCAGCTCATGTTACAAGAACATTCACGTCTCCTAAAACCCACAGAACTGTCATCTGTCAATCTCATGTGGGAGTCTGATATCTCAGACCATCATAGTTGTCACTAAGCTGAACCCTGCTCAGAGTTGTCTCAGCAAGCTATTCAGATCACCTTAAGGTAGATATATCAGCCTATTTTTGGACAGCTGGATGGCTCTTGACTTCACTGGCTGTATTGAGTAGTTCTCCATTGACTGTAGTAGAAACTCAGCCTCACATGAAGATATCTATATGGGAACATTTCAGTCTAGATGTCACAATTCATGGGTTTTGCCAGACTGTAGTAGAGGGTAAAGTTGCTTGGTTTTCATTATGCTGTTTCCTTCGGTTTCCCTAGCTAGTCAGTCCCCTGAGGTGATTTAGCTGGTATTGATTTAGGGGATGAAGACAGAATATTTCATGTGAAAAACCTTCTTTAGGTACTCAGATGTTATTGATAATAAGGATTACATGAAATTTTAATTTCACAATGCATTGTACAATGATGCCTAGATGTGTAGTGACACTGAATAGTTTCATAAATCCCTAAGCCTAAAACATAGCTGATGGCTAAGAGTTCTGGGGCAACTGCAGGTACTGCTGACGAAGCCACTAGAATAAACTCTTAAGCCATCAGATCCTGTAACTGAAAGCAGTTTTTTTCAGAAGGGTAAATCAAAACTAATTTGGTTGATGACAGGCTTCACACCTCTCTGTGAATCAGACCAGTTGGATCTTGTTAGAGTAGCAGAACTTGCCTAAGGATAAGTTAGGCTAATGTTCACGCTGAAGTAGAAAGAACAATAAGTAGAAGAGCCAAATGATAATTGGATGACTTTTGGAATCAATTTCCTTCTTCGTCTCTTGCGCTTAATATTACTCACGTTTTCTGGTTGGAAAGACAAAACTTTTAGCACTAATGCTGTCCTCTTGGTGAAAGTTCTAACGAAACAAATAAGTCAGCATACTCAGACTTCTTTAGGATTTCTTAAAACTAGGTGTGAAGGAGCATTTATGCTTTTAAAACTGCATTGGTAACCAGTTGTGCAACTACAGCAGCATTCCCATTTGGTGTTTATTGAAAGAATGTCTTAATAGTACAGTCAATAACCAAGATTCCCTCTCAGCAGACCATCTATGTCTCTCAAATGCCCTGTTCTTCAAGATGAGGCAGATACAAGGAAAAAAAACCTTATGTGATACAATGGCAGACCCTTCTCCTGTATCCCCTACATGAGACACAGAAGTTTAGGTTGGATATTAGGGAAAATGACTTCTCAGAATAAGTGGCAAGGATTTGGAACAGGCTGCCCAGGGAAGTGGTGGAGTCACTGTCCCTGGAGGTATTCAAGAAAAGGGCAGATGTGGCGCTTAAGGGCATGGTTTAGTGGGCATGGTGAGGATGGGTTGATGGTTGGACTAGGTGATCTTAGAGGTCTTTTCCAACTGCTATGATTCTAACAACCAGCTAAATACAGCATCATTAACCCATGCTAATGAACTAAGTAAGAAGTCGTGGGGTGCAGCATATATGATGTGGTTCTGAAATCCATAGGAACATGGGGAAGAAGACAGTGATGTGATTCACAGACTGTGCTTGGGAGAATTCACAGACCTAAGGATCTTGCCCTGATTTGTCTCAGCAGGGAATTACAACACTGCAGCGCAGTAGTATTGTCACACTCTATTCCATTCCCTTCAACTTTTTAATTTCAGTTTTCAGCTTGATCTGAGTTATTTTTCTGTACTTCTTACCCCTCTCTTCTGGTATTTTCTGTAGAGTCTCTCCAGAACTGTGGAAAGGATGTGTTTTAGCTTTTAAGTGTTGCTGACAAAATTCTGTCTGGTTTTGTTATTCAGAAGTTCTCACTATTAAGAGCTGGGAAAGAGACATTACATGTTCTGTCATTTCATTTTAATGAAATAAAACATTCCTTGGAGTCTGTAGAGAGAGGTAACTGGCTAAACATTTTGTCCAGCATTGCTCAGCTGTGCTCAGATCACTTCACAGGCTCAGGATCTGGGCCAGCCTGGGCTGATTTCTGTTCCACTTTGGACTGTTTTTCCAAGTTTTGTGAAAGAAACAATCACATAAAATCCAGAAATCTCATAACTGAAGTGGCATTTTTCCAATGAATTATTTTAGAATGATATCTCTCCACCTTTGTTTTTATATTCTGATGGGAAGAGGAAAAAACTTGATTTGCAGAGGAGATTGATCTTATCTTCTTTTCACGGATGTGGAAGTTTAAGGATGGAAAGATGGAGTTGTTTGTTCCAGGTCATCCAAAAGAGCAGCAACAGAGGGAAAAATAGAATGGAGTCCTTCAGTTCTCACTCTGTTGCATCACTCTGTCTTCCTGTTTTGATGAAAATGTCTGAAATTTAATTTTCATTGGTAAGTACATGGGAAAGATTCAGTTGTCCCGAAGCCTGGAAAACAAAACCTTTACCCTGTGTCACATAAATGGGAATGGATAGAGTTCACATTGAGACAGTGATGCTAAGGGCTGATCTGTGGCACATCTGTGCTGCCGTCATTTTGGTAAGACTTCCTCATAGCTGGTGTAATCTTCCACTGTCTTTCATCCAGGGATGCCTTAGCCTTGAGCCCCATACCTATTGTACAACAGGATGCTGAGCCTTTCTTTTTCTTCTTTTCTTTTTATACTGAAGTTTAATTTTTCTCCATTCTCAGAGATGGAGCTTCTGCTTTCCTAGCACTGAGAAAAGCATAAAAAGGAAATATGTGTAACAAGCAAAGGGTAGTTATCGAGTAAGACTCATAATTTCAATTTAGCTCTATTTTTTCACTTTGGTCTTACAGATTTTTTCTGATTCATAACCTACTAGAGGCTGTTCCTGCTTCTCTGGAGCAACTTTACTATCTATTGTGATTACAGAACCATGGTGGTATGATGAACTGGTCTTCTATACCTTCTTCTTCCCTACCTTCCTTCCCTGTCTGTCATTCTTGTCTGCTGTTTGTGTAACACCTCTCACTAAAAAAAACTTTGAGGTGTTAAAATGTTCATGAACCATTCATACAATCATTTGGAAACCCTATATCATTCATTTTCAGAAACCTGAAATATGTTAAGAATATATTTCATCTTTGTATTGTTTTTCTAAGGATGATATGAGAAATCCAGTGATAGTTGTTTTTCCTGTCTCGGTATGCATAAGTGAGAAACTGAAGAGAAGTCATATTCTTCCAGCTGAGAAGACAAGAATTACAGACAGGGCTGCCCCTCAAAGCTCCCTCCATTAGTCTGGGTTTACTCCTAGGTGACTTAAATTGTTATATGCGGTATGTTGATAGAATTTGTCCCCCTGCATCCTATGTCAGTTTTATCTGTTTAGATTAGAAGCACTTGTGGCCAAACACGGTTTCTTAGCGGGCAATTATGTGTCTCTACAGAAAGGACACCTGACTGCTTGCGTTTTGTAGACACAATGCCAGTACAAAAACCAAAGTGAACCAAAATTACCATCAGCAACATACTCTTTGTTGCAGTACTAACTTGTGGTTTTCCAGAGAAATGTGCTAGGGTAGGCCACCCAAAGCAGTTTCTGAAATACAATTTCCGTAAACGCGTTAATCCTGAATTCAATAAATGATAAAAACGAATTAGAAAACAAATGTTCTAATTGGTCTATACCAAACTGAAGGGCTGTGCACTTGCTTTTAGATTTACTCTTTTTATCAGAAAAAAATTCCGTTTGATTAAAAAGCTCAAGATAATTTTAGGGACTGTAAAAAAAACTGATGCAAATAACATGACCTTTGTGTTAATTATTTTAGTGAAGGATTATTAGTAGGCAATTAGATAAATGACTGGAGAAAGCCATTATTACACTGTCTGAAAAGGTCAAATTCTGGAAGAAGTATACAGCCTAAGGAAAATGGTGAAAACAGAAGATAAATAATGCTAAGATCTATCCTGGACAGACATTGCACTGGACAAGGGGATAATGCAACATTCTGTGCAGGTTGTGAGATGCCCCCTGGTGTTACAAAGCCCTGCTGTTTCTTTCTGTTGAGACACGGTCAGAGCAGAATAAAACACTGGAAGTGTTGATAGAGGATAAGAAAGTGTAAACAATAAATGAAAGCTACAGAAAGCTGCAAAGGTGGAGAAGCAGAATTGACAACAGTGCCCTGTAGGATCTAACTGCTATTTACAATAAGGAAATCAGCTCTGGGTGTCTTTGTTTTGAGTAACATTTTCAGAAGTAGGAGATGCTGGGTGAAGTGCAAGAAGAGACAAATGGGGTGGTGATGGGGATCCATCATGGGGATGGATTTCCCAGTTTGGAAAGGGTTAGCAATATTTTTTGGAGGCTATAGATGGAAGAAAGGGTTTGGAGAGCCCCAGGGAGGGGTGATTCCCTCTTCACCCAGATATCTCTGCCATACCACCTTGAGGGTAACAGGATCCTCAGACCTCTCCTTCCAGTCATGTCTCTCAAATCCAATTGCCACAAGCAACAACACATCCAGTCGTCTTCCTACAAGAATTTCTACTTACTTGGGGCTGCTGAGAAGAGGAAGGAGAAGTAGGGAGGGGACAAGAGAAAGGGGACTATTTCAGTAAAGGGGAAGGGAGGAGTAGGAGGTGCCAAGACAAAGAGGAAGGCCTTAGGCAGGAAGGCTTCCTATTCCTATTTCTGGGGTCAAAAATCACTGCTCCCAAGGACCACTGTTCTAAAGCCTGCTTCCCTTTCTTTCAGAGGCACTGGTGGCTATGCAGGCAGAAGGTATGTATGGCCTGTGTGACTTAATGTTTCTACGTAGTCCAGAACCGTGAGGAGAGCCCCCATTCCCCAAGTAGCGGTGGTCTGGCTACTAGGGCACACTCATAGGAGAGCCCTGGTTTTCAGGAAGAACTTTTTTTTATTCAAATCCATTTGCAGACATTTAAGCAGAAAGTGGTAAAAGTATTTCTTGTTAGGGAAATAAAAATAATTACCTAGCAGTATTCTGAAAACTGAGACAGACAATAGTAAAGTGGAAATAAAATATTTTCAAGGTCTGAGGGTGTGCATGAGGAGGATTTAGAAGAATCGGGATTTTCTTGCAGTAATCTTGTCAAGGAAGAGAGAACATTGTAGTAGGCATGAGATAAACTAGAATCCTGTTCTTGCCTCTAAATGGGCATGGTCCTTCACCAGCCTTAAACGTCAATTCTAGATGCTAGCAAGTGGTTCCTTGGGTTTGGTTTTAAAGGACTCTTCTGGAAATTCACATAAACTATGTGGGATTTAAAATGTATACACAAGAGAGGAATCAAAAGCAAGTGATTGTAAGATTTGGGGAGGATTCCTACACTATAGCACAGTTATTTGTAACTGGATATTCAGTGTTTGCAGCTTTCTTTTGGAGGTCATTCAGATGCCAAAAAAATAAAGGTGGATATTTTCAGTCAGAAGATATTTTTAATATTTTCTGAATATGAAAACCTCTTCCTCTTTTGTATGTCCTTATGATGGAAAAAAAGAGCATATTGTCTCATATCATTAAGGGAAAATACCAGCCAGGTATCTGATTTTAATGTTGACATATTTTGGAAATTGATTACTTAGAAAAGTTTTGGTTCTCTTGTGAACTAGATGACTGGGGACACAGCATTTAGGAAATGAGGGCAAAATCCTTTTGAACTGTTCTGTATTTGTTGTAACAAAACTTAAAACTTTGTTGTGGACCAAGGAGTACTAGTGTTCTTATAGTCTTTGTTGCCAAAGTACAACATGAACATGAGCCGACCGTGTGCCCACGTGGCCAAGAAGGCCAATGGCTTCCTGGCCTGTATTAGAAATAGTGTAGCCAGCAGGAGCAGGGAGGTGATCGTCCCCCTGTACTCAGCTCTGGTGCAGCTGCACCTCGAGTACTGTGTTCAGCTTTGGGCCCCTCACTACAAGAAAGACATTGAGGCCCTGGAACATGTCCAGAGAAGGGCAACAAAACTGGTGAGGGGTGTGGAGCACAAGTCTTATGAGGAGAGGCTGAGGGAGCTGGGATTGTTCAGTCTGGAGAAGAGGAGGCTCAGAGGAGACCTCATCACCCTGTATGACTTCCTGAAGGGAGGTTGTGGTGGTGAGGGGGTCGGCCTCTTCTCCCAGATAACTACTGACAGGACGAGAGGGAATGGCCACAAGTTGCCCCAGGGGAGATTTAGATCAGATATAAGAAGAAACTTCTTCTCCCAAAGAGTGGTCAAGCACTGGAACGGCTGCCCAGGGAGGGGTGGTAGAGTCAGCGTCCCTGGCGCTGTTCAAGAAGCGTCTGGATGAGGTGCTAAGGGACATGATTTAGTAGCTTAGCAGGTGGTAATGGTGATAGGAGGACGGTTGGACTAGATGATCTTGTAGGTCCTTTCCAACCTAGTGTTTCTATGAAAGCAAAAAAGGTATGAAATTCAACTTTCATTGTAGTAAAAGCCTCCAGCCCTTTCAGACACTGGAACAAGTTTCTCAGAGAAAGTTGTGGATGCTCCCTCCCTGCAAGTGTTCAGGGCCAGGCTGGATGGGGCTTTGAGCAACCTGATGTAGTGGGAGGTGTCCTTGCCCGTAGCAGGGGGGTTGGAACAAGATGATATCTAAGGTCCCTTCCAACCTGAACCATTCTATGATTTTATGGTTCTATGACAGAGGAATAAGACCTTGAAAATTTGACACATACATGAAATGATGCCTTATCCTACAAGAGACAAATTTAAAAAAAAAAAAAAAAAAAAAAGAGGGGGAAAGTGAAATCTCTAGTTTTCTAGTAAAGCCATTCTGGTTTTGCAAAGGTCAACTCCTCTTTTTGTCAGTACTCAGGCTAGTAATTCTGAGCATATGTCCCAAATATGTCTTATAGCACTGTATCAATTCGAGCTAAGCCAAAACATATTATCCCTTCTCCTAAATGTGACCTTCTGCTCTACCATATTATGGAATCAAGTTATTTGAGAGTTGCAAAGTAATGCCAGATTGTGATTGTAGGTTGGCTGGAATTTGTGGTCTCTCTCGTCTAGCCACATGTTTCATCACTTGCAAGCTTCTAAATTATATTGTTCAATTGTTTCCTTGGCTCAATATTCCCTTTTAGTTTTCTGATTTGGTGTAATTCTTCATGCTTTCACTAGGTGGGTCCCCACAACAGGACACTGGGTAAGCCACATGTTGAATATCTTGAACACATTTGGGTAAATGTATCTCCCAGTGAGTTTTATTACTCCTTTTTTTGGCAGAAGTTCACCGCACCACATGTTTTGAAGTACAATTTAGTATTTAAAAAACCGAGTGAATCTTGGGAGGTTGTCGTAAAGGGACTGGGTTTGGGGATCTTGCTAGGATTATTCTGTTCCAACTTACCTTTTTCAACTGAGGTTTAAAACAAATGTGCTTGCCTTGTAGCCCGTGATGGGTATGATATCGAGCTTTGCAATCATTTTACCTTTCAAAAGGTGATGCAAAGCCACAGGCTGAACATGATTCCTACCTGGTGCAGCACCTGTCTGTCACATCAACCTGGGAGAAAATTGAAAGTCAGGAACAGGGCAGCTATTCTGCCTGCTGATTTTTATAGGTAGGGCTATATGGTCTTCTGAAGTCGTGGTGCTCTGAATAGTGAGGCATATTGTTTCTTTACTGTCTCAGGTTGTGTCTTCACCCTGTCATGAAGGAGATTCAATTAACCTGCAGCGAGCTCTATACTGTCAGGTCCAGGCTGTTTCTGACATTCAGGCTTGTACACATACAGCTAGCTCTCTCTGTATGGCATAGTCTGCAGTGTTGATTTAACTTTAGACTGGATAACTATTACCTCCAGGTGGCTTATCAGTTATCTTTTTAACATCCACTTTTCATATCTTGGCACCTATAGAAAGAAGATCGAAACAGCCTAGCTAATGTATTTCAATTGTTGTGAGGTTTAGTTTTATTTTTTTCTTCTTCTTTTGTTCCCTCTCTTATCCAGGCTCATTAAGTGAATAAATTTAATTTGCTTATGCAACATGGTAAGACAGTTCATCTGGAAGTCTAGCAAGAAGTGCAAATTCTGATTGAGCTACAGGTTTTGTTTCATGTTTAGAGGGCAAAGAAAGGGTTTAGAAAATTATTACATTCTGTATTACATAGACAAACTAAAAACTAAAATTGATTGTTCTCTTGCTACCTAACCAACTTGTGTTTAAATAAAGCTGATATTCAGTGTTGGAAGTCTTGGTCCATCAAATAGTGAATACAAGGCAAGAGAAAGGTGTCACAATACACAGAGGCACAGTAGTACTTAGTGTCAGAGATTTGGCTTGGATCCTCAACAGTGGCTGTAACAACTGATTTTAGCAAGTAGGTAGGTAGAATTTTCTGTGTTTTACTCAAGCCAGTTTTAATGATCTCTTCATTTTGATGCCAAGAATCCCAACTTAGAAAAAAATAGCTTCTGTATTCTTTTAGTTTACTTACGTCTCTAAGTGATTGTTATGAACTCCAGTAGTTTTCTCTTCATCATCAACCTACTATCAGTTACAATCTCCATTCTTCAGCTCTGTGCCAAATCTACATGTACATTTAGGCTGAGTACAAATGCTCGAGGAATCCAGGACAATGAGGAACAGTGAGAAATTCCATTAAAACCTTGGTTGAGATTTAGCAAGTTCTCTTATATCTGTGCCTGGAGACTCGATCTGGGAAGGGGTTCTCCTGCTCTCCTGCATTAGAGTCACCATTCTGCTTCCCTGGGAAATTACACCAGGTGTAGTGGGAGCACTTGTCCTTTCTGCTTCCAGAATTTCAAACCACAAAGCCAGACATACTATATGAGGTTGGTCTGCTCACACTTGTCTGGCACCATCATTTCCTCTGGGAAAATGGCAAAAGCAAATAGCAACTTGCCTGTTTGCATGTAGGCGTGATCCTCCTGAGAACATATAATTTGGCACCGTGTGCAACTAAATTCAAACGTCCTCCAGCTATGAGTTGTTGACAACATTTCTCTGAATAGACATATAAACTACGTAAAGCAGTTTTAGTGATGGCTTATTTCAACATTACCTTCAAAAACTGTAACTGTTCCCAAGTCACTAAGTCACCCTAATTGGGGAAATATGCTTACAGCAAAGGATGTTAACACTTAACCTTTGCTCTCACCCCCTTTTCTGCAGGCAGAAGGTAACAAGACTTAACCAGCCTCTTCAGCACCCTGGGTGATGCAAAGCACACTCAAATATATGACTGTGTTGATGAATGCTTATGTGTTACTGCCCCACAGTGGCTGTGCTTATGAAGGGTGCAGACAATAGTACAGCATCTGGCATGTCAAATAACAGCAGTTTCTCAGTCAGATTATTAGCTGTTGGAAATAGTCATTGCGTTTCCCTGCTTACTACTCAGGATTTAAATGTGATTGGGATAGCTGGTGGTGTCATATCTATGTTCCTAGTGACAGACCTGTTCCTCCTTTATAGGAGGTTGTGTACAAGTACTTCAGAAGGAGGTAAATAGACCGTAAAGATATTCTAAGGCCTCTCAAGAGAGAGTCAGCAAGCGAACCTTGGCTACAACACAGAAAATGTGAGAGTTGTTAATAACGAGGATTAAAGTGGTAGGCATCCTCTGGGCTATAGCAGGATTTAACAAAGGCCTGCGAATGTGATGTTCAATAGGACTCCAAGGCAAAGCTTGAATGTGACTTGGAATCCACGCAGAGGGAGAAGAGAAAGCAGTCCAGGATCATGTTACTCATCTGATTGCAAAGGGCTCTGTTTTCAGCGCTGCCCCCAGGGCTTTACCTGATGTATCCAAATAGGAGATGCCTGCACTTCCCACCCTGCAATCATTCATACATAAACAACCTCTAAATACTGTTCTGACTGTTCTGCCAGTTTCAGCTCTTCTTGCTTATTCAGTGCCTGCTCTGCTGCCAAAACAACAAACTGAGCGTGTGTGGGTTGTGGTTGGGGGCAGAGGCAGGCAGCAGCGGTCTGCTCATTTCCTTTGTTTTTCACATTTCTCTTTGGCCTTTCCTTGGGTGAAATCCAAGGAATGGATCATTGCTGGTTCCATCGTGGTGCAAAAGAAACAGACATCACTTTTCAGACAATGACAGCTTTATGAAACTTGACTGTCTAAGCCAAAGTCTTGATGCTATCATCAGATGTCTTTCTTCCCAGTCCCTGCAGGTGACTGCAGCTGGCAGCAGATCTTTGACAGTCAGATTCTGTATGTTATCTCTGTTGGACCAAACCTTTAAATAATTGGACAGGAAGATCTGGGAATCAGATACGCTATTTCAAGCACAGATAACATCATGCTGAGTGCTGCAGAGGGCCTTTATTTAATTTAGTTTGATTTGGTTCAGACATGGTCATCTGGTTTGGCTTCCACTCAGGATGTCCATAGATGTACACTGTTTCTTCTTAGACCACCAACCTTCATGTACAAATCACTGCTCACTGTGCCTCTATTCCTCAGCTATTTGATGGCAATAGTAAGATGTCCCTGATTTACCAGGAAGGGAGATAGGGAGTGATGGGAAGTAAGTGTGTATAGATAGTGAGATCTTCTCATTTTCCAGTAATAGAAATCCAGATAAATGACTCAGACACAGGACTGAAATGGCAAGAGTACTTGCTGCTAGCAGCAAATGAATGCGGAGAGTGTTAGTGGTACACTGTCATCGTCATGTCATGTAACAGTGAAATCCATCCCTGTGAGGAAAGCCAGCGTAGGTCATGCATAGTCAAATTCACTTAAGCTGTCAGAGTTGAAAAGAAACTTAAGCTTTGGGTACTACATCTGGCAGTGTCACCATGATGGTTTAAAGAAGTTTAATTCTTAAATTTGCTTATAGCCACTTGTTATGATTACTCCAAGCTTTGATTTAGGCTGTAAAGCAGTTTTGATAGTGATCAACTTTACATTATAATCTGCAAGTATTAGCTCATGGCTGTTTCTTTGCTTCCAACGCATCAAAATTATTGAGCTAAACAAAAAACAACAGAAAAAAAAGAACCTCAGCAACATAAACTCACATTCCTGTTTGCCTTTTTTTAATTTCCCCACCCATTTTTACCAAGGGACTGTTTCAGTACCTAGCCTTTTCTGGAATGCAATCTGGGAGGTGATTTCATTTTGCTGTGTAAAGAGGAGCAGCACAACCCTAGCAATGACCTCATCCTGCCAGCCAGCACTGCTGCCAGAGCATCAGCACTCCCCAGCAGTCTGAGGACTGGCGATTCCCTAACAGCTATAGATCAGAGAGAGCAAGGAAGCATTAGATGATTTGACCTCTGGCATTTTAGGACATCTGCTCACTTCCCAGAACTCTGGGAGGGTCTCCATTCCTTGGCATCTGGTTGAGCCAGGGAGATAGCTTAACTGAAGGACTGTTACTGTTTTGTCTTGGGTGAGGCCTTCTGGGCAGCCCACTGTTTTATTTTGTATGTTGTATAAAAGGTTGCTTTAAAACTGTATGCTCTAGGGGTGAGGGGTTGGAAGCAAGAGGGTAAGCTGGGGAATATTTTTTTTTCTTTACGCAGCAGTCTTTGCTGGCCAAAATTGTTGGCACAAGCAGAAAGAAGAGAGAAATTCCCTTAGAGTAATATTAACGCACATTGCCCTGTCATGCAAAGTTTGGGTCAGAAAGGTCCAGTTCAACATGGTGCTAAGGGCTTGATTTTAAAATTATTTAGCTGCTACAGGTTACTCTTGGAGTACTGTAATAGGCTGAACAGTTCTGAAAATCAGGATCCAAAACTCGAATGCTGTAGCTGGACTACAATTACCATACTTCTGTGTACACAGCGAGTTCTGCTGGCATCAGTGGGTTTTTCCATAGACAAAAGTATTCACCTGGTGTTAAATGTTTATCTGTTCCCAGACAGTAGATCATCAGTATCTTACATGCTGTCCAGGGAGAGCCTGAGCGAAACCAGGAGAAACAGTAAGGTCAGTGACATTTGTGTAAGCCACATGACAGGCACTTTCTCAGATCATCCTTTTTTAATGCAGTATTTTGTAACTCAGTTCTTTTTCTTTTCCACATTTGAAAGCAGAAAAATTATTGCGCACTTTTGGCAGTATAGCCCTTTCTGCTGGAGCTGACTCAGAACAGAAGAAAAGACAGATGTGTTTTCCCACCTATGACTTTTGAAAACATTTTTGTCTGATTCTGCTTGGTTTCCAGGGAATGTTTCAGGGGTATGTAGCACACTATGATACTGTTTCAGTGTATCTGTATTGAACCCCTTATCTATCCACAGCACTGTGAAATGGGGAAGTCTTATAAATCCTGGGTTACAAATGAGAAAACAGTAGCACAGAGCTTAACCCTCATAAGATTTCTTTTAAGCCAAATTCCCTCACTGGAGGAGACTGTTCTCATCTTTGTTCTTTCCTCAGATCACTAATGTCAATGATGATGAGTGAACGATGTGGGATCGGGTCCATGCTGGGCACAGGGGGCAAAGGGATTCTGCTGTAGCTCCCACTTAACCAGAGCCATGAGCACAGATTGCTCTTGAAAGGCAAATCTTAGATGATTGGCAGCAGACATCCGTTAACTCCTTGGAAGAAAACTGCCAATGGACATCTTAGTTATATTTCCAGTTTAGTTTCTTCCCAGCTGGAAGATAGGGAACGTGATACAATAGCAGATACATCACCCAATTTTGGGAATCAAGGAAGGCATTTGTAAGTTTTAATCTGCTTTTATTCTCTTTTGCAAACAATAATGAATAAAAATCTAATTGATAAACGTATTAATAAGTTAATGATTAACTTACTTAACAGTGTTGGCCTTCAAATTGCCATCAGGAGGCATTTGAGCTGATGTGTAGGTCTCAGAATTCATATTCCAGGTTCATTGCTGACCTTCTTGTCTGTAGTGATCCAATTCTTGAGACGTTCTTCACAGCTGTTAAGAGCTAGAAACCTCACTCTTTAATAACATGTATGTGTGTGGTGGGTGGCCAGGTTAAAGTCCCTACTGCTAAAGGAAACCTAGGCATCTTGGCTTTCCAGGTTTCTATATAAATTTTTCTGATGCAATAAGATGAAAACCTCTCATAAAGCTTTTGGACACAATCCCAAACTACAGATGAACGCACTTGAAACCCCAAGACAGTATAAACAGAAAAATGTTTGCTGCATTCAGGTTTCTGTCCTAGATTTACCCAGACAGTCCCAAACTCTTTTTCCTGTTAAGTTTATGGGTCTAATTAGATTCACCAGCATCTGCCTTATCTATTACATGAGATATGTAACATGAGAGAATCTCATCAATATAAATTGAGATTTGATGTAGATATCAGCTTAAGAAATAGCATTGTAATGGTGAGTGTAAATCTCCAGCTCCTCCATTGGTTCACTGTTTGCTGAGGGGACTCAAATGAAAACTTGCTAAAGAGGTGTCTCTTTTCATCCAGGGAACTTATGTTGTGTGCCTGTGGCTCACGTCTTGCAGCCCAGTGGTAAATCATGACTTGTGGGAGTCCCACAGGTGGTGTGCAGTGAGTATTCCAGGATTTTGCCATTCACCCACCAAGTGATAGATTTGTGATGCTGAAGGGAACGCTGCACTTCACATTTCTCAGATGTGTACAATCTCCTTTATCATGAGAGAAGATTAAAGATAAAACAGTTCTTAAGAACACAAGATTTTCAATAATGGAGAAAATTACAAAAAGATACAACAAGATGTGTCACTAAGATTCATAGCTGCTCCAGTATCTCATCCAGTATGGGGATGACTGACTGATTAGTATCTGCAATTTAAATCAGATTTGGTACGCCTAGAAAGTTTTAGAGCTACATCTTTCGTGTCCCTATTGAGAACCCTATCAAGAGGGTTCTCAAAGTCTTGCAAAAGGCTGTTCAGGCTTAAAGCAGACTGTCTTGTCTACCCCTGGTAACACTTTCATTTCTTATTTCTTGTGGTAGATCACTCAGACTCATGCTAATGAAGGAGGTGAGGTCACTTCTGTACACTACTCTTCTTGAAGTGCTTAATTAACTTTTCTATTTTATGTTTTGATTGAAACACATTCATGGCTTTAGTTCTGAATTGTTTTTGTTTGTTTCTTTTTTTTCTTTACAAGCCCCTTCAGAAAGGGTGCTAAATTTTTCAAATCTTAACTTATAAATATATAATGTGCAATTCATAAATGATGTATTATTATAATCCCATTTGAAAATGCAACTGAAATTAGCTCATATTTAGCAATTTAGATTACGTGAGGTTATATCAAAACTGGGCAGTGGGGTTTCTAGAAAAACAGTCTGGGGAACTCTCCTGTGAGTTATAGGAGACTTTCTCTTCCTAAGCCCCTCACACCTCTGCTTAGCAAAGAGATGGGAGAGTTTAGCCACTAGATATGTTGAATGTTCCATAAACTTTGTTTATGATTGCAGGGTTGTGTGTAGGTTTGTACAGTTCTCATACCTTTGCAGCTCTGATTTAATCTTGTTTAGGTGTTTTTACCTCTGTAAGATTTTGAACTTGGTACGGGATAAACGTGGTCTCAGCATGGTATGATGACAGTCCTTCTTGCATGAAAACTGCCCCCTATCTGACACAACAGTACAAAGTTCAGGCAGTTTGTTGACGGCTGAACTGGACTGTTGTGATACAATTTTCTTTATCTTATCAAAAGTCTCCCCAGTGAGCCAGGTGAGTCCAGACTACTTGGTCCTTGATTCTTTGCCTCAATCTTTATCTTCTGGTTTGCTATTCTCTGGTTACCATTCTCTAATTTTCTGTCAATTTCTTCTCTGGTAATTTTTATCTGTGGGCATGTGTTAGGAATGTTTTGGCACAGGAAACTCTGATTTGCCTTTATTTGTCTTGAAATAAAACCTTTCTCTGTTGCATTTTCGCAGTTCTGCCCTTGAATGTAGCCACACAAAGTTTGATCGCTGTGTTTACTTTGCCTGGGCATTTTGGATTCCCTGCCATCTCATTTACTGTGTACAAAATCAGATTAAACTTGTTTGCAGTTTCCTCACTGTTACCATTTCTACAACCTGAAAATGATGGTTTTATACCATCTCCATGGGAATAGTCACAGCTGTGGTGTCATCAACAATCTGAAAAAATGCCCCACTACATTTAGTGCATCTCTCTGATCTGAGAAGCGTAGGATCACAGTTTAAAGCTCTGCTCTGCACAGTTCACCCAGTTTTAAGTGAGGCTGGTGACGTGTGTGTTATATATCAGTCTGGGACCGGTACAAAATAAAAAGTCATATTTCTCTCCAGTTCTGTTTTCCATTGCACATGGCGATTGGCTTCTTTTTCTCAAATGCCTCTCTTTAGTCAGCTTATCTTCAAGCTGACCTAATAAGATTGCAATATGCATCTGAAAAATCAATTAAAAAAGAACTGAAATACACTCCTATTATATATTAACGTGTGTCCTTGTAAAGAAAGACTGTGATCTGGGTATGCAAAAGCTAATAATTGACCAACTTGTGCCGCCATAATATTTGATCTATTTATTTTCTTTGCAAAAAGCATGCAAAACGCTTTGAAGGAACACTAAAAAAAATCTGCAAAATACTCCTACCAGATTCAAATAGGCACATTTTAAAATGTTGAGCAATGGTTATCAATAGTTATCACCAAGGCCTCCAAAACTCTTCTAACAAAAGAGAAAATGTAGATTTTATATGTTAATGGTAATGCATGACAAATAGGTTTGCTTTGACTCTTTATAACAATACAGAAAGAGCTGAAGATCTGATGTGATAAAGGAACATGAGAAGACTGGTTTGTGGTTTTCTGTTACTCACAAGAGACAAGTTCAGCATTTGATTTCAGGAAGTTTCTGAGGGCTTTGCAAGGTGCTCACCATTTGCACAACTGTGTCAGCAAACCACTGTGAAACTGAAACTTAACCATGCTGTTTGGCTTGGAGGTGAGACTGTCAGTGACCTGCAGTGTTTTGGGGGTCAAAAGGGACAAAGAGAACAATGCATTCCTGCGTCAATACTAGTGGGAGAGGGCATGTAGCCTGAACTCCCATGTCCAGGATTCACTGAGAACTGATTTGGCCTCCATCCTTGTTTGTCTTCCTTAATTTGTGTGTTAACACTTTTTCATTATTTACTGACTGTGCTCCTTTTTCTCCAGCTAGAATTGCCTTGTGCCCTAGAAGAATTCCACTTCCATAGACTTCACACCACGGAGCTATTTATTTCCTAAAATGTTCCAAGCCTTTACAAAAAGTTTGCTTTCATTACAGTAGTCTTTACTAGGGTAATTGATATTTGCTGTGCTACTGGTGTATAGAGCCAGGTGGTAAAGTCATTTGTGAGTTGCTGCCCTGACGGTGTCTTTTGTCTCATGATGTGCATCTCATAGTGTTCAGAATTATCTCACGATCTGTAGGACTATCATAAAACAAATCAGTCCTATCCTTTCCCAGTGAATTTTGGAAGAACTTATCTATCCTTCTGAGTAACTGCTTATATTCTGGAAAAAAATTCAGAGGACTTGGAGCATTGGAATAGATTAGTCCCTATCCACAGTACTCTAAGCAAATAATGATCTTTCACTCAAATGAGTCACCTCTTTTACATCTTATTATATCATACTTTTTAGTTTATAACCCAAGATAAGTTTGGTAGATGTGGTGCTTTCAACATATACTTTCCAGCTGGAGAGCACCAAGATTTTTGGGTCACATTAAGAGGTAAGCTGGGGACAATATTTGAACAATGTAATGGCAGGGAAGTCTCAACCGTGGTATCCAGCTGTGAATCCAACACTAATCTTGCTGTAGTCATACCTTGTTGAGCCTCATTCTGAAACTAATGTTTACATCCTTCATGGGAAGATCTTCCAGTCACCTGTTATTATTCATGTCATATTGTACCTAATACCTTTCATGAATATATTGCACAGTTGGTTTTTTTTTGTCTCAATTTCTTATTGAAAATCTGTTCCTGGACTTCCTTGCTCTTACAGCTAAGAAGCAACTTCTAAATGTATACAAGTCAATTTATTTACATTTGTTCTTTTATCAACTTCAGATTTGTTTGGCTATTGGGGTTTCCTCAATTTTTCTTTTAGTGCTAACAAGCAGAATGTAATAAAATGTCTTTCCTGAAGTTGTCCTAATTATTGGCATATCTGTGTTCTGGTAGGACTAAGCCCTTTGCTAAGGGATTACTGTCAGATTCTGAAGAGATCAGTAAGAACAGTTGTCCCTTCATCTCCAAACAGTTTTAAATGAAATGTCCACGTTTCCATGCTCCCGAGTCAAGTCCCATGGCTGAGTTGAATGGTAACAAACCTTGGGGATTTGAAGAACCGTGTCATTGTTAGGCCAAATATCCGAAATAAAATGCTAAGTAGCAATTGCCTGAGTGGCATCTGAATAACAAACATGAATATTCCAGAAAATCAAACTCATTGTACCAAGCACTTTATATTTTGTTCGAGCTGTGAGATAATATTTGTTTAATATGGATCCCAAAGTCCTGTTAAAAGCAAAACTTCCATTGTGAAAGATTGCAGGATTAGTCCCAGCTTCAGTAATATGGCCTGCCTCCAGCAAAACTATCCACACTGCTTCCTCCTCAGAAAATACTGTTATCTTGGGGGCAATTTTGTATGGAATGCACGAGATCAGTTGGAGATACATACGCTGCATATGCACATGTTTATGTCTGCATATCAGTAATTGTGTTTTTGCTTTGGCTTTGCCATTAGTACAAAATCAGACCTGTGGTGATGTTGCTGTATTCTTATTCAATTATATACTATGTAATTACTCTTGTAGTCTATGCTACTCAGAATACTGATGTGTTAGGGATATGATCAGCAGTTCCCAGGCACAAAACACTTGCCAGTGTAATCTTCTAGATATTGAATATCAGTTCAGATAACAGAGTCAGCACAGATTACTACTGTGTAACAGAAAAAGTCCTCATGCATCAGATGTTTGCATCTCAACTGATACAGGTCTTTTAAACTTTTATAAATTTTCTTATTTCAGTCTTCATCCTGATATTTATTTCCCTCCAGTATGTGTGTTCTGTTCCTCTCCTACTGTTTCTTGATGTTAGTATTCCGTCATATAGCAGTACTTTTTCACATTAGGAGCTGTGCTCTGTCACAGGATTTTAGCAGTTTGTGGCATTAAGCATTGCTAGATCGAGCTGCTTTGTGATGAGGGAAGGGGGCAGGAAGAGGAAAATATATGAACCAACCACTGCCCTCTCAACCAGTTATCTTGAGAGATATACACCGGATGATCTTTGTCTCCAAATTATGGCTCAAGCACAGCTCTCCCCTCAGATCTGCTGTTAGTCCCCAAGTGGGGACTATTATTACTCTTTCCGTGCTGTTTGGCAAGATTTTTACCAAGAAGCTGCCTTTCTTTCCGTCAGCTTGGCAGCTGTCTGTCATATATTTAAGCTGAGAGATCTTTGCTGATTCTTGGCCAGTTTTCTCCCCAGCAGCTGACCCTGTCTCTCACCCTTGGATATGTGACTTCCATGATCTGTAGAAGTGGATGATCTTGACATCTGTTCTTTCTAAGCAGATCTTTCATATCCCATCCCTTCACGATTCCTGCAGGCAGTTGCACTCGATCGATACTTCCTATTGCCTTCCACACTTCCCCAGCACTTTGTGTGAGCTTCTGACCATGTGCTCGTCCACTGAGACAAGAGATTCTCCTGCTTGGTGCTTCTGTTTGTTTGACTCTGTAAGCTGATTGCTGGATAAGAAGTGAGCTAACAGCACAAATGGGGAAGTCAGTATGACTTAAAATACTGTAATGTCAAGAGTGTTCGCTGTGTTCTCTCTTCAGTGCTGAGTACCCAGACGAAGACTGACTCTTTTCTGCTGAAAGTACTTCAACTGGCCCAAAATAGGGACCTTAGCTGTTATCAGTTACAAAGGTAAGAATTGACTTTTTCCTGTTAGTCTTCTTTTAATTTTTTTTTTCCTCTGGGGAGGTGGGGACATTTGGTGGAAAATACCCAGAGCTGTGCCAGCAGGTCTCTGAAGATTGATGTTAGCTGTGTTTTGTGTCTTCCGTGTGGTATTTTGTGTCCTTCCTAGCAACATCACAACTATAGACTCTTCATCATTGACAGAACAGTGATTGATTCTTCTTGGTTTTGCCTTCTACCTTCAAGGCCTAGACTTTCTCCTTGAGCCATTCACTTAACTCCCTTTCCATCCTACACATTATCTGCTGGGCTTATGCACACCTCTATAGCCTTAGCTCTTCATTTTTAATTTTAGATTCTGAAGTTCAGATCATTTGTATAATAAGACATAATCTAAAGTTCAACAGAGAAAAAAATCATAATCTCAGTGAAGCTACGCTGGGTCAGAGTAACTAAATATCTATTTGGAGCTGCTTGGATCCAGGGTGGAGAGCACCCTTCTAGAATCATTGTTAGATATTCATTAGACTTCTAAAACTCTATTGATAAGATATTAGACCATCATCTTAAGAACATTATACAGTTATTTGGAGATATTTCAAAACAAAAGTTCTTCCTGGCATGAAATTGTATAACTATAAATCTTCTCTTACTGTCATTTTTGCCACTTTCTAACACTGTTCGAGAAATTCAAAGCAATTTCTCTGCTCTTTAGAATCTCAAACCGAGCTGAAAAATGAAATGTGTTAAATCTATGCTTGCTACGTTATAAATACATACTTCTTTTGGGATTACATTGTTGCTATGGCAATGCACAGTCTTCAGTCTTTAACTGGATATATCCAATACCATTCGTGTGGCAGAGTGATTTGCTAGTAATTACAACCCCTGGTACCTTCAGCATTATACATCTCAGAGCAACGTGAGGAGCATTCCTCTTTGCATCTCTCATTCCTTGCTCGAACAGGAGTAGTATAGCAGGACACTGTGTTTGTCTCTTCCTATGGAACTTGATTGCACAGAACCTAAGCATGCAGGGAGGCCAGGGTGTAACATTCCTGTTGGCACTGCTTCAGGATGCAGAACTCAGATGGCTTTCGTGTCCCAAGGCCAACTGGTGCAGCAAGGCTTGTAGTGAAATTCTTTTCTCCCTGAAACTGAGCAGCCCTGTCCAAACTTCCTAGTGGGAATGATCCTGACCAGTGTTAATTCCTGAACCATGCCTTGGCAGCATCTTGGAGAGTTGTAATCGGCATGAGCCAAAACTGTGCAGAGACTGCACGGGTAATTTAACAGCATGGACAGTCGCAGGGCACTGTTCAGGACCTGTTTGCTAGAGTAGGTGAAAGTACTGTTTCTGAGCAACTTTCCCAATATGTCACCTTTGCACCTGCTCTGTTTGCCTGTGCTTGTCATGCAGGGAGAAACATAAAAACAGTTTCTGCAGCACCTTAACTTGAAACAGAATGGCTAGCTGGGGATTAAATAATGTACTGGTATTGTTGCAGGCAAAGCTAATTTGAACAGACCATGCTCTCAGTATAAGAGAAATACTTCTTTTTTTTTAATGAAAAAAAGAAGTTACCATCCAGCTTTCATGCTTTTCTGATGTTTGAAACTTCTTGTGCTCATGTTCTGATATCCGTAGGCCCTTCCTAGGGCTGTATATGCAAGCAAAATCTCAGTGTGTGTTCTAATTCTCTGGAAGCCATTGTGCAGATGAGATTTCATATCATTCTGGGGTTTCTTGCTTTTTTTATTCCTTCCTTATTTATTCATCCATCACCTTCACAAATAATATGGTTTCTGGTGTTCTGCTGCTGTTGGTTAATATCATGTGAGAAAACATTTGATTTTTTTTATGCAGGAGATACACTTGGTAAGTGCTATTTTGCTCTCCCTGAACAGAGTTTAGCCACTGGCCTTGGGCAGAGGTCAAGTGGGGAGGAACACTGTTTTGAATATGTGCTGGGATAGCAAACACCATGCCACCAACGCGTTTCAGTATAATAAATTTGAAGATAAACTTGCAAAAATTATTTTCTTTGAGATCTTGATTGTGATTGCTTTTGGAAATCTCACCTGTTTTTACATCTGCAGGAAAGAGTCGTTACTGCCTACTGTACTGCATGAGGCCAACACACTCCATGCCAAGGAAAAATTCTGAGATTACCACACAGAAAGGGCTCCCAGAAAGTGAGTTTGTAATTCTTCAGCTCTCGAAATTCTTCCCAGTTTGCTAAAAAGAACACGGAAGTATTCAAATTGTTACTTCTGAAAACACTTTTTGTTCTTGTGCTCATAAACATCTGGATAGAACTATATCTCTGCCTGCTTTAGGTGCTCTTTTAGTTGTGCTGTATTATGCATATTATTGGAAAAAAAAAGTAAAAAGCAAACTCTTCTTCAAGCTTATTTATACTTCTATGTGTTCATTTGCAGGACTGACAAAAATTGCACAGTATGCGAAATGAGGACATCTTTCCACTGGTTTTGAATATAATCTGGTATTATAAAATTTGCTTGATGTTATCTGTCTAATTTGTAGGCTGATATATGCAAATCAAAAGCACTAAGTATTGTGTCTGGGTAATAGCCAGAAATTCTGAATTGCAGTCAATGAGGAGGAAATTAGATGCTTTATAGGGCTTTGTCCATTTCTTCTGTAATTTTTCAGTACTGTGCAAAGTTCTGAGGCTGAACAGCATTCCTGTTAATGGATTTTGTGTGTGTGTGTGTGTGTGTGTGTGAAGAGAAACATATAAAAATTAGTTATGATTTATCTGAGGGGGTACCCTGATTGTTGGAAGTGTCTCCTGGCTCTCAGAACAAACAGAGGTTGTATGAACCTTGAAAAATCAGCTTCAAGGTCCTTTATCAAGCTGTTGTGGTTCAAAAAAGAAAATGATTTTTTTTTTGGTTTGTACTTAATCAGGTCTTCCAGAGACTTACTTTCTATGCAGAGATGACATTGAGAATGCTCTTTTACTTTTGCTCTTACACTGTAGTGATGCAAATGAGAATCTGAGCAGGTTTACTTACCTGGCACTGCAGTCTACAGCACAGTGTAGGCACGGTGGTTCTGATCATTTCAGCATGCACTCGTATCATTTATTGCAGTTGCATCTGTCCTTGTGGTGTCAGTACTGTGGAGTCTGTGGGAAACTTTGGAAGGACCGAGGCTGTGGAGCCGTGAAGATGGAAGGCAAACATTGCAGCTGACAAAACAGGGATCCTCCTGCCAGCCCTTGTACCCATTTGTCGTGGTTTGACTCAGCAGATAGCTAAGTTCCACACAGTTATTCACTCACCCTCCCCCCTCCCCAAATGGGACGGGGGAGAGAAGTAGAGAGATATGCAGTAAAATGCGTAGGTTGAGATAAATGCTATTTACTAAAATAGTAAAGAAAACAAAAGAAATAACAGTACATATATATATATATACAAAGAGGATACGCAGAGCAAGGGCTCACAGCATCTTATGTCATCTGGATTGTGGTTGTAGGAATCATCATCCAAGTCAATACTATACATCATCTCTAGCACAGCTAATTCCCTCAGAAACTGGATAGCTTGTTCTATACAGGTCCATTTGCCTGGGTCGCACACCAGGTCGTCTTTGAGGGGATATCTGTCCTTCACTGCCTTCAAGAGTCACCGCCACAAGTTGAGGGTCTCTGTCTCTCCTCCTATTCTTTTGTCAATGCCACTTACTTTGGAGAGAGATCCCAGCTGTCTGGCTTCGCTGCCTGCTAATTCAATGTTGCTGGCTCCACTGTCCCAGCACCGGAGCAACCAGGCAGCAATGTTTTCACCAGGACAACGGCTGTAATCTTT